>ML662445.1:9782439-9820743 GCA_007570785.1 Antilocapra americana | reverse complement strand
AAAAGGGGCCCAAGACCATACAGTGAAAAACAATAGTTTCTTCAATATATGGTTCCTGATTAACTGAATTTTGACCTGACAGTGAATGAAGTCGAACTCAGACCTTACACTGTAAACAAAAACTACCTCAAGATGGACCAAAGACCTTAATATACTGGCTGAGATCCTAAAATTCTCGGAAGAAACAGAAGAGTGGATCTTCATAACTTTAGATTTAGCAATGAACTTTTAGATATTATAAAGAAAGCACATGCCACAAGAGAAAATATAAACAAATCTGGCTTATTAAAAACAAATTTTGGTGCATCAAAGGACATTATCAAGGAAGAGAAAAGAATCAACAGGGTGGGAGAAAATATTTGCCATCTATAAATCTGAAAAGGGTCTAATATTCAGAATATAGAAAATAATTTTTACAACTTAACAACAATCAATCTGATTAAAAAATAAGCAAAGTAATTAAGCAGACATTTCTTTGAAAAAGATATACAGACAACCAACTAGCACATGAATTGAAACAGGTGCTCAAACAAATATTTAGACACAGATGCGCATCGCCGCTCTATTGACTGTAGCCAAAAGGTGGAACAAAACCAAACGCTCATCAACAGATGACAGGAAAAGCAAACTGCGTTATATCCATACAATGCGCTTCCTTGGTGATTCAGTGGTAAAGAACCCACCTGCCAGTGCAGGAGACAGCAGGAGATGCAGAGTCCATACCTTGTTTGGGAAGATCCCCTGGAGGAGGGCATGGCAACCTACTCCAATATTCTTTCCTGGAAAACCCCATGGCGGGCTACAGTCCATGAGGTGGCAAAGAATCGGATTGGACTGCACACACGGCATCTCTATACAATGGAATATTAGTCAATCATATGATATGAATTTTGTACTGATATACCCTAAACATGCATTAGCCTAGAAAGCTTATGCTTAGTGAAAGAATCTAGCCACAAAACATCAAATTATATCATTGTATTTTACAAAATAGTACTAACAGGAGAAACAATGGAGCCTGAAGGTGGATAGGTATTTGTCAGGGCTTTGCTTGGGCACTGAACAGAATGACTGTTTAGTGAGTGTCGGGTTTTCTGGGGGTTGATGAAAATTGTTTGATGCAAGCAGTAGTTGCATAATATTGTGAATGTTCTAAATGCTACTGAATTCTATATTTTGAAGTGATTATTTTTATCCTATGTAAAACTTATTGCAATAAAAAATAAAACACATCAAATTTATATATTTGTCTTCCAAAATTAAATAAACACTTTGGAACCAAACAGTTTCTTCAGCTCTTCAGAGTGGATATGAATGATAGCAGATAATATATTTGCAGGATTTCAGAGGTTCTTGTAGTATATCTATAGCTTTAAAATTAATAGGTTTCTAATTGTTTGGAGATAATGACAAAAGCCCACCTTAGAACTACATGCATTCTAGTACCGCCATACTTTACCATCCATGGCTATCTGTCCCATCATAATGCCTCTGCTATGTACTTGGAGAGAGAGAGAGAGAAAGAAAAATTGATTTTTAGAACTGAACTTTTCCTACCATGTTCCATTTCCCTTCATGAGACAAAAATGTGAGGAAAATATTATTTATGTGTAGGGTATATACATTAGCTAAATTATATTGATTCTGAGAGGATTTGGGGTTTGTGTTTATTTTTAACCTAAAAATACTTTTTCTGATTTCTCCCATATTTGTCTGTCTACCCCCTCCCAACACACACACACATCTTTTTTCAATTCTTTTAGTAGTAGGTTGATGTAGTGAAAACCGATTGCTTATATTTAAAATCAGAAATTGCCTACTAAAGACAGTTACATCATAATATTTTTCAGACCATTTAGAATGAAAGATAAGTTTTTTAAAGACAGAGAGAAAAATGTCATATTGTTGTAGTATTTTTACACTTATTTATGAATGAAATGCAATTGTCTTCTGAGAAGTGAGAAAGTAAGTATATATACTAGAATCACAAGGGTTAGGGTAGGTAATATTAATGCCTAGCATTTAGTAGGATTAATATTACAATAGATAATATTGATTATGATATATAGAGCAGTGAGTTAAATGCAAATACAATTATTATGGATTTTTAAAAATACATATAGAACGAAATACATTGATTTAGTATCATCATCATTCTATATATATTAAACGATATAGGCAATGATGCCCAAATGGTTGCATTAAAATTGCTGCTGGAGATGTGCTAGTTTCCTGAAGCCTCCTGCCCTTCTAACTTAATGGCAGTACTCACTGTGCTTATGCCAAGCATTTGGCAGCTAACTGGGAACGAACCCTTGCCTTTGTATCCTAATGTCAGATCTATGACAAGAATTTAATTTTATCATTGCCTTAAAAACAGAAAGCATCCACCAAATGTTGTCCCGCTGATGTTGAGACAATAGATTTTGCTGTTTTAACTTATAGGTTAGACTATCATCATGTCCCTTTTAAATGGTCTTTTCGGGGAAAAAAAGAAAAAGAAAAATGTCGCAAAGGCTCAACTTCAGCAAAATGCTGCTGTCAGAATTTTATTCACGCTAAATGGCCTCAGCATGCCTCCGCTTTCCTGTGGGAACTGCGATGGCTCCCCATCAAATACCAAATTGATTTTAAAAGTGCTTGGATGGCTTCTGAGGCCAAGCAGCTGGGAGCCGTGTGTTTACCTGAGTCGGTGTCAATGTTCAAGCTGGGGTGTCTTCCAGTGGGTGTGAGGCATGTTGATGCCATGTTCCAAGCACAGGAGAGGTCAAAGTCTCAGGTTCCACATTTTATCTGCACATATGTTGATCACAGGAGCACTGTCAGTTACACATGTGAAATATTTAGCATATGTGTCTCTAAAGGGAAAGGGGAAAAGTGAAGGTCGCTGAGTCGTGTCCGACTCTTTGGGACCCCATGGACTATACAGTCCACGGAATTCTCCAGGTCAGAATACCGGAGTGGGTAGCCTTTCCCTTATTCAGGGGATCTGCCCAGCCCAGGAATCCAACTGGGGTCTCCTGTGTTGCAGGCAGATTCTTTACCAACTGAGCTATGAAAGTGAGCACGTTTGGAATATTGATCTTCCATAAGGTGCTAAGTCGCTTCAGCTGTGTCCCGCTCTTGGCGACCCCAAGGACTGTAGCTCGCCAGTCTCCTCTGCCATGGAACTTTCTAGACAAGAATACTAAAGTGCGTTGCCATTTCCTTCTGCAGGGGATTCTCCAGACCCAGGGATCCAACCCACAGTCTCTTCCATCTCCTGCACTGGTAGGTGGGTTCTTTTGTACTAACGCCACCTAGTAGTGGGAAGCCCAAAGCACAAAATTTTTAACCTGTTTTAAAATATATGACCTTTTATATTTAGATTGTGACTTAGAAATATGCTGTATACACACCAAAAAATTAAGGAAAAATAAGTTTCCAAATGCAGTCGTTCAGCTCTTGTACATTTAGAACTTTTGAAAGAAGGCAGAAGATAAATCAATGAAACTTGCAAATTCTCTGAAGATTTGGTAAAATTTAAGGCAATTCATCTTTATTTCCATTTTGCTTATTAACCATCAGTTGTTTAAAACAGATTATGAAAAATTGCACCCAATTACATTTCAAGGGCACATACAAAAATGATCTAGTTAACCATTTAGCTTTTGTTTGTTCTATATTTTGGAAAGAATAAATGTGTGTTGATACTGTAAGAGAAAAAAGTTAATTAGGAAATTTAAGAAGTCAAGAATATAGAAAAAGATGAGAGCACGTTCAAAAGAATCAAGTTTATTTCCAGCATACAAAAATTGCCAAGTTTAGCACAACAGACATCATCCATCCTAGGAGGTATAGTAGATGGTACAGACACTGTCATGTGAGTATGTGTGGTGGCAACAAGGAGTACACATAGTCATGTGAAATATCACCAAAGAACACGTAGAACCTTTACCAACTTCCTACAGTATGCGGGGCATAGATGTGATGCAGAGGAACATTAAAAGGTAATTTGATTAGGTTGTAAGAGTGAAGTAATATTCACAGGAAATAACTAAGTCCAAAAGAGAAGGATATACACTCACCCTGAGAAAGATAAAGAAGGAAAGATAAAGGAGATTTTGCAAGTAATTGACTGTGAGTATGAGCAAGAATGGTAGAAGATTTTGGAGGATCAGAAAGGCATCTCAGATGGGGTCTCATTGATGGGTTGCCTAGCAACATACGCAGAACAACTCACTGAATGATGACATCCCTAGAAGCTTCAGCTTCTGCTACAACTGAGATCTGATGATCTGTAGGGCATGATGAGATCTACTATGATGATGTTTTGGTGGGAAATGTGTGGGTGGGGTCAATGTTAACTGTATGGGTTGTTTTAATCTCTCCTCCCCATGAGGTTTCCTTTTTAGTCAAAATAAAGAGAGAGGGTGTGATAGGAACATGCAGTGCTCTCATGGACTTCCCTGAAGTCCTCCTGTAGGTTAAGTCCTGGCCAGAGACAAGCCGATACCTGAGACCTCCAGGCATATTATTACCAGGGGGTGATCCTTCTTACAGACACACATCTCTACATGCCATCTTAATACCTTGCTGTTTATGCTCTTATATCTCTCAGTGGTGACATTATCAAGAGTACTACTATTTTTGTTTGTTTATATTTTGTACATAAGAGCAGTTTACATATTCTTGGAGTGTGTGTGTCATCATCAATCTCAAGAGCCAACTAAATTATGTGAATTATATACTAGGATGCTTCTGCTTTTCAGGGTGAGACTAACAATTGCAAGCACACACACAAAAATACCCTATGTATAGAAAAGCATGTGTATATTTCCTAAAGAGAATGAACCCTGAATATTCATTGGAAGGAATGATGCTGAAGCTGAAACTCCAGTATTTTCACCACCTAATAGGAAGAATTGACTCATTGGAAAAGACCCTGATGCTGGGAAAGATTGAAGGCGGGAGGAGAAGGGGACGACAAAGGATGAGATGGTTGAATAGCATCACCAACTCAACAGACATGAGTTTGAGGAAGCTCTGGGAGATGGTGAAGGACAGGGAAGCTTGGACTGCTGCAGTCCATGGGGTCACAGAGTTGGACATGACTGAGTGACTGAACAACAAACTTCAAATATTAAAAGAAATCATATTTTCAACCTTCAAAATTATAGTGGCTTCAATATTGATCTCATATAAATTTCAAAATAGGATATTTTGTCATAACTTATCAAAGTAAATATAGCAGGATATTGAGAGTGAATGTATGACTTTGATAATTGGCAAGGGAACACATAACTAAGCTGAAAAAAATTTCAATCCTACATTCTAAATAGAGTTGCAAACATCCTGGCTAAAATGTCCTCTGAGGGTTATAACTAGCAGGCCAACTAACTTCATGACCCTGACCATAACGCCAGCCTGATGTCCACTATGGAGTCCTTAATTCTTCTGTACCCATAATGGCAGTTAGTTTGCAGAGGGGAGTTATTGGATAAAAATACAGTCAGAATTAGAGGCATGCATTTTGGAAATATTGAGAATACTACAAATTTTTTGTCTGTTAAAAAAAAGTGAAATGTATCAAAAAGCCAGGTTAAAATAGAATCATGTGTAGGTGGGTATTGAGGCCCATTCAAGGGAGTTATTGTCCACTCATGTCCAGCAGGATGGCAGTTTAGGAATTGAATCTCAGGTCTCCTGTGCTTCAGGGAAGAGTAAAGACATCAAAGAGAGAAACATTATATAGGCACCAAATAAGTTTCCAAAATTTTCACAGTAATGTGTTTGTTTTTGTTTGCTTCTATTCAAATCTAGAGTTGGTCATTTCTAAATAAAGACTTTCAGTAACAGACAAGTATGTGACAGTCTAGACATGGTTTAGACAAGTTGTTTATGATGTCAAAACAGCATTAATGATTTCTTCCCTGTGTTCTCACTGCGAAATGGAAATTCCTACATATTATTTTTAAACACTTTAAACATTATTGCATACCTCACTGCATATTTTATGGTAAAATATATGTGCTTAAGAGCAGATACTGGTATTAGACATATTTATATTTCAATCTGAACTCCAACACTGCATTTCATTAAGCAGATGTTAATAATTTATTAAAATCATTATTATTTTGTTAAATAAGATGATTTTGAAATTTATATTATGGGACACTGATACCTACTAAAATGTTCTGGGAAGGAAAGAAACTATTATTGCATTGCTGTTCATTCTTAGATAAGTCATATTTCTAGTTTGAGCCTTAATTTCCTTTTGCATAAAATGATAGTCCTGTATTAAATCAGTATGATTTGTGGAGAATTACATGGAGTAGTGTTTAAATCATGGGCTCAGCAGGTAAATGGCTTGGTTTTGAATTGTGACTCTATCTTTTAATATCTGTGAATTTGATAACTTATCTAAACTGTCATATTTGTGACAGGAATACTTGAGTATTAACTGCATACAACTGTACCTGGAATAAAAGTAAATCCAAATCTTATTATTTGATATCAAGAATTATTGTGTTAATAATTTGTCCTAACATTTTAGAAGAAATTACCTGATAGATCACTTATCAGTTAAAATACTTATGAAATAGTTTATTTTAGAATAAACATAGGAAATAACAGAACCTAGAATATAAAATTAACATACTCAACTACCTGACTATTGAAGTAGTTTTAATGATATAAAGGCACTGCAGATATAAAAATCATTACTAAAGTCTTTAGCTTTTCAAATTCTTTCCTTAATAGATGGATTATATCCTGCAAAACTATCCATTTGTGAAGTCGATTCCCATGCATTTTTTAGAAGATCCGAACATATTTTTCTATTTAACAACAGGAAATTGGGGAAGCAGATGAAACATGAAATTGAATCTCATGAGAGATAAAGGCAACAATTACAGTAAAATCACTTTAAAGAGATTTTTAGAGCCAGTCCCTCAAAATGCATTTACAGAAATATTCTTGAGAGAACTATGAAAAGATACATTGACAAGTAACAGATGAAATCAAGTTATAATCAAAAACTTCTTAAGAGGGTGTTTTGTATTTGTATTTCCTAATATGAATTTAAATAGTATCCATGTGTTGTATTTCTCTTTCACTGAGGACTGTCAGGGCTGTTCATTTTAGTTTAAGTACAAGTATAATACTATATATTTGCATTTCAGTTTCCATAAAAAATTCTGGTTTCCATTGTTTACTCAAGGATAAATGGGACTCTCCTATGACTTAGTGTTCATGGTATTCCTATAGAACATTTTTGGACTGTTTACAAAATTAAAATGTCAGAACATATAATCAAGTTTGCATAAAGGACCATGGTCCTATGCTAGAGAAACTCTGCCTGATGCATGTTTCTGATTAATTAGTCCTCTCATCTAACACTAACTTCACCCCTATGTCTCAGGATCCAGCTTATGAAACTATTGTTTGGCTTACAATTATGTCATATAATCTATGATTTGTTTATCATATATTTGCTGACTTTCTGTTAATTACTGTTAATTCTATTAATTACTAACCAACTATGACATGAGATATTCAAGACAACTGAGTGGTTTAAGAGGGTATTTCTCTCTACATGATAGTTAAGGGGAGATGTCCCAGGTCTGTGTGTAATTCTCCCTCATTTGTTGGTTCACACTCAGAACCCTTCCATCTGTTAGGGCTTACTCACCATGAGCATGACAGATGCCTGATCGCCATGATGGAATCGGGAGGGAGGTAGGAGGGGGGTTCTGGAAGGGGAACACATGTATACCCATGGCAGATTCCTGTCAATGTATGGCAAAACCCAACACGATAATGTAAAGAACAATTAACGAAAAAAAGTATTTGCAAACACATATCTAATAAAGGATTTGGACCTAAAATGGGAAAAAAAAGAAAAAGAAAAAAAAGATGCAGATTACAAAACAAAAGGGATGTGTGACGCTCGTATGCTGCTGACTTAAAAGCCTTTGGTCAGAAACAGAACACTTTAGCCTACCTCCTATTCCCTTACCAAAAGGTCAGACCTAAGTGAAAGAGTGGGGGAGAAATGATGTGCACCCATGATGAAAGGGTGGCTGAGGAAGTTTTGACAGTTAGCTAACAGTCTCTGCCTCCCCATTATTTCCTTAGCTTTCACTATGACAAATGTCTTATTTGGTATTTCAGGTATCATTAGGAGTTCTTCGGATGGGAAATAGAACACTCAACAATATTTCATTCCATTATTTCTTGATAATACATCAAAGCCAACTGATGCAGGTATCACTCCCTCAGGTACTCAATCTGTTCTCCTCACCAAACAGTGGCTCCCAGAGGGCAGGTGTGCTTTGTAAGCTCAGAATGCAGCAGGGGTCTGGTGTAGATGATGAATGTGCTCAACCGCTTGGTTATGGCATGAGGAACAGTGGCCAGGCAAAATTAAGATGGCTTTACTAGTTATAAAGATGGAAATGTTACTATCAACTAACTGCATTTGATAGTGACCCTGGTGATTTGTCACATATTTTGACACTAAAATTTAAATAAAAATATGTGTAAATGAGAAGGTCTGCCCACTTAAAGCAACTTGAGAAAGACTGACTCAGATGAAATGTTAGTTAGTTCACTGCCATGTCATATGAAGAATGAATCATGGTTAATGAGCTTATAGGAAAATAAAAACACAAGAGAATACGACAGCTGTTTCAAAGAAACATATATTACCATTTCTGGAACTCCAAAGAAAATCTATATTTTTGGTTAGAAATTCATAAAGTGAAAGTATTAGTTGCTCAGTTGTGTTCAATTTTTTTGCAACCCCTTGGACTGTAGCCTGCCAGTCTCCTCAGTGCATGGGACTCATCAGGCAAGAATACTACAGAGGGAGGCCATTTCCTTCTCCACGGAATCTTCCCGACCCAAGGATTGAACCCCAGTCTCCTGCATTGCCAGGTGGCTTCTTTATCATCTGAGCCATCGGGGGAGCCCAGAGGTTCTTAACACGAATTTAAACAATTAACTTTAATATATATCAAGAAGAGCCCACCAAGATGGTCACAGAAGTTTCCTAAGATTCCTTCTTCTCAGAAAAACATTGATTGTATAGCTGCAGGAGGGACAATTCCCTCTGAAAGAAACCCAGAAGCTAGCTAAGGCACTCTTACACCATATGCAGGTGAGAAAATATCGTCATTGCAAAGTTTAGGAAAGGCAGAGACACAAACCCCAGTCCTAACACGGTACCATACAACTGGGCATGCATGCACGCTAAGTCACTTCAGTCATGTCAAGCTCTGTGGCCCCGCACATTGTAGTCCAACAGTCTCCTATGTTCATGGGATTCTCCAGGCAAGAATACTGGGGTGGGTTACTTCCTGACCCAGGTATCAAACCTGTGTCTCCTCCATTGCAGGCAGCTTCTTTACTATCTGAGCTACCAGGGAAGCCCTCTTATGACTAGGAGGGACCCTCAACTCCTAGCTTCTCCTTGAGGGAAAAGGGTTTGGACTCTACATCTAGACCACAATTTTTAAGACTCCCACTGCAGGGTCTGGCTTCCAAAACACCTAGTTCAAGGCCACTAATCAGGGAAATGCAAATGGAAACCACAGTGAGATATCACCTCACACTACTTAGAAGAGCTATTATCAAAAGGTCAAGAGATAACAAATGCTGATTAGGATGTGTAAAAAAAGATTTGCCTTATTTGTAGGAATGTAAATTGAAGCAACCACTATGGAAAACAGTACAGAATTTCCTCAAGAAATTAAAAATATAAATAACATATGGTCTATCAATTCCACTTCTGGGTATGTATCCAAAGAAAATGAAATCATTATCTTTAAGGCATATCAGCGTTCTCATATTTGTTGCAGCATTATTCACAGTAGCCAAGATATGCAAACTACCTAAGTGTCCACTGATGGATAAATGCATAAAGACAGTGGTATGCACATACTATGGAATATTATTCAAACAAAATTATATTATAGAAATATATTTCAATAAACCTGTGAATCCAAGGCTTTCTCTCTGATGAACAACTTTTGGTTTGCTGAATGAGAAAGTAAAGTCATTCAAATAAATAAGCAAAATCATATTGCCAAATATTAAATTTATATTAAATTGCCATCATTAAATTTAATATCATAAAATTGACAAACTATTGTTATTTTATTTACCCTTGCCTTGAATTTTAACTGAGTTATAACTAGAGACAGTATTAATAAAGCCAAATGAATAAAGCTGCATCATATTCATCATTGCAAGGGCTTCCATTCTCTGAATCATTGGGGAAATAATTCCTTTTTCAAGTGTATCAAACAATCTTTATACTTGAAGACAAGCATCTGTTAACTAACTAACTAACTAAATAAATAAAATGCAAACAAAAGCATAAAATATGTAGGCATATGGGAGCAACTATAATAGGCATTTCTCTTTGATTTTTCAATAAACTGTCCATGGCTCAGCTACAGAGAGTATCTATTCTAACTCTTTGTCGAGATAAATGCAGTTCATTTGATATCTGCGAAATGCTGGAAACACAATAAACATAAACATACTTAAAATATTTTCATAATCATTTACCTGATGCAAAATATTTAATTTTAGTTTGCATTTTGTGTTGATTAATAGAATAGAAATCTATGAGCCTGTATCCATCATGTATCATCAATATCTGTCTTGAACTGACTTCATAACCCACAATGCACCATATCCCCACACTTCCCTTGCTACTGCTTCTCTATATTTATGCAGCAATGATTGGCATCTTTGATTTTCAAATTCGCATCTGGAAAATTTAAAAATTATAGCAAAATACATACAGTATACCATTAAGCTTTTCCTTGTTTGGCTCTGCCATGCACCATCTTAGTTCCCCAACCAGGGATTGGACTCACATTCCCTGCAGTGGAAGTACAGAGTCTTAACCACTAGACCATCAGGGAAGTCCCTACCATTAACCATTTTTAAGTACAATTCAACGGCATTAAGCCCATCCACATTGCTGGGCTCCTATTACCACCATCCATCCACAGAAGCTTTGTTATCTTGAAAAACTGAAATTCTATACTGAAAGTAAAATACTCCCACCTACTCCCAGTTCCTGACAACCATTAGTCTATTTTCCAACTCTATGAATTTGATTACTCTAGGTACCTCATATGAATGAAATCCTACAGTACCTGTTCTTCTGTGATTGGCATATTTCACTTAGCATAATGTCCTTAGGGTTAATCATGCTGTAACACATGTCAGAATTTACTCTCTTTTTAAGGCTAAATAGTATTCAATTGTATGCATATTACACATTTTGTTTTTCCATTCACCCATCCATAGATGCTTGAATTACTTCCACCTTTTGGCTAACGCAAACAATGCTGCAATAACATGGGAGTACCAAATATCTCTTTAAGATGTTTGGGATTCTTCTGGCTGTGTACCCAGAAGTGAAATTGCTGTATCATATGGTTATTCTATGCTTACTTTTTTGAGGAACTGCCATACTGTTTTCAATAACAACTATACCATTTATAGTCTCATCAACAGTGTATAAAATTTCCCATTTCTCCAAATCCTTGTCAACACTTCTTATTTCCTATATTTTGAGAGTAACTATACTTATGAGTGTGAAGTGGTATCTCATTGTCATTTTTATTTGCATTTTCCTAATTATTAGTAACACTGGACATCTTTTCATGAGTTTATTAGCCATATATATATTTTTCCTTTGGGGAAATGTCCATTCAAGTCCTTTCTCTTTTTTTTAATTGATGTTGTTCTTATATGTGTATTGTCAAGATATAGGAAGTCCTTATGTGTTTCTGATATTAATTCTTTTGCAGATATTTTCTTCCATTTTATGGGTTGCCCTTTCACTCTGGTGAAAGTGTTATGGTGATGCAATTCTTCATCTGAAGATTTTATTCTCTTCATCTGCCTGATACATATTTCCTCAGCAGTTATGCCCACATATCCCATGCAGGCATCACTAAATTGCTTCAGTCAATTTTTCACGAACTTTATAATAACATTCATATCTTATCTCTGCAAGTAGTGATCTATACTGTTTTAATAATACTGAGAAATTCCATCAGATATGTTTATTTTCTCTATCAGATTTGCTCTTCGGTCTTCACTGTAGATTTAATTTTAATATTGGCCTGGCAGTAACTCTATTATGCTGCAGTAGGCAATCAAAACAGATATAAGGTTTTCAAGCAAGAAAATACTTATGTGTGGTTCTCACAAAAAGCTGTTTAATTCCTTAAACCATTTTCATCTATTTTACCCCTTAGAATACCAAATTTATTAACTTCTGATTACTGTTCCATCTTTACAGTAATTAAATCCACCTTGCCTCTAAAGTTTAAGCTTTAAATTTGACATCTTCTATCTTGAATACAGCTTTCTCAGTCAAGCAGAAATTTGACCTCATGACTGAACTTATGGGCAGGAGAGGGAAGTACCATCTTGCAATTCATCTGGCTCATAATTTTAGAGTAGAAGTGATATGGCCAGTGAGGAAAATCTGAATAGGAATAGATACTGTAATGTTGTCTAGTTTCTCAGTCATCTCCAACTCTTTGCAACCCTATGAACCATAGCCCACAAGATTTCTCTGTCAGTGGGATTCTCCTGAATTTTAGCAGGGGGATTCTCTACCACTGAGCCACCTGGGAACTCCAGTGAGGAGAAAATGGACAGATACTGTGATGTGTCAGCCCACAATTCTCCCTGAGTCCCCCAGTTCTACCTCTTAGAAGGTGTGTGAAATTTGACCATGATAGGAACCTCTCCAGGTCTGGTTCTTAAATCAAAATATGCATGTAATACATGTATGTATGTATATATATATATACATGCAAAATATAAAATATATATATTATATGAAAGGGATAAGCATTAACTCATTGCTGGAATGCTCAGATGCAATCTGAATGGTTAGACTTGAAATAAGTGACAATCTAATGCAGAATGCGTCCCAAAGAGGATGAACAGGATTTTGAGGAAAAGAAAACTTTATGTATGTGAAATGAAATTTGCCTGTGGAAGGAAAAAACTGAGGGGGGGGGTGGCATGAATATTTTCTTTAAGTTATTAAAAGGACACCCTCATAAGAGGAATTATATGTATAGAATAAAACCCCAGATGAGAGAAATATAATAAAAGTAATGGATAGAAATTATGGTGAGGAAGATTCTGTATCAAGCTGACAATATTTTATAAAAAACTATAGAAAAAAATGGACTAAAATTTCTCTAGATTGGGCTTATTCTTACCTCTGTGGATATTTTAAGCAGAGTGGGATGTGCATTTGCCCTATACGTTGAATGAATTTATGCACCTCGACAATATGCTAAGCAATTAATTTTGATTATGAGATCCTAGCCCCATGATGAGTTATAATTAATTCATGATTATATTTAATGGAATATCTGGTAGCAGAATTAATATACATAGTATGAGTATTAATAGGCATTAATATGCATAATATTCATTTGTTTATTATAAAGCTTTGTACCATAATATATATAACACTTTCATTGGGAAAAAAATAAATGATTGCTGACAAATTCCAAACAGCCTAGAGGTAAGGATTCATTAATAAAATTATGTATGAAATGTTACTGTGTTTTCTCACATGGTACTACTGAAAGTCATGGTTATGATATTTCATTTTACCTTTTATTTATTACAAGTTCACTTTTCTACTGTTATTAATCAATGTTAATGCAACTTAAACTAAACCAGTATTATTCATTTTGTTTTGTTTTTGTGAAACTTGGCTGTGCCAGGTATAATAGTGAATAAAGTTTTATAGGCAGCTCAATTTCCCCTCAATAATCAGGTTCAGTATCCCACCCAGTAAATTAATTCCCTTATTTGCCTAAATCAGAGCCATAAGGAGGTCAAAATGGACAGAGGCCATAGTAACCTCTCACTAGTGGGGACATTTTGTCTCTTTGAAGGAGGCATTCATTCCTTTGTCAGCGTGCATGCTGAGTCATGTACAACTCTTTGTGGCCCCATGGACAGTAGATTGCTTGGCTCCTCTGTCCATGGAATTTTCCAGGCAAGAATACTGGAGTAGGTTGCCATTTCCTACTCCCAACTCAGCATCAAACCCATGTCTCTTGCATCTCCTGCTTCAGAAGACAGATTATTTTACCACTACAACACCGACAAGCCCCATTCCTTCCTTTGGAAGTCTCTAAACTAGCAGAGTACATCATGGGAAATGCTGGGCTGGATGAAACACAAGCTAGAATCAAGATTGCTGGGAGAAATATCAATAACCTCACGTATGCAGATGACACCACCCTTATGGCAGAAAGGGAAGAGGAACTGAGGAGCCTCTTGATGAAAGTGAAAGAAGAGAGTGAAAAAGCTGACCTAAAATTCAGCATTCAAAAAAGAAAGATCATGGTAACTGGTCCCACCACTTCATGGCAAATAGATGGGGAAACATTGGACACAGTGACAGACTTTATTCATTTGGAGGGGGGCTCCAAAATCACTGCAGATTGTGACTGCAGCCATGAAATTAAAAGAAGCTTGCTCCTTGGAAGGAAAGCTGTCACCAACGTAGACAGCATATTAAAAAGTAGAGACATTACTTTGCCGACAAAGGTCTGTCTAGTCAAAACTATGGTTTTACCAGTAGTCATGTATGGATGTTAGAGTTGGAACATAAAGAAAGCTGAGCACCAAAGAATTGATGCTTTTGAACTGTTGTGTTGGAGAAGACTCTTGAGAGTCCTTTGGACTGCAAGGAGATCAAACCAGTCAATCATAAAGGAAATCAGTCCTGAATATTCATTGGAAGGAAGGACTGATGCTGAAGCTGAAACTCCAAAACTTTGGCCACGTGATGCAAAGAACTGACTCACTGGTAAAGATCCTGATGCAGGGAAAGATTGAAAACAGGAGGAGAAAGGGACTGTAGAGAACAAGATGCTTGGAAGGCATCACCAACTCAATGGGCATGAGTTTGAGTAAGTTCTGAGAGACAAAGAAGGACAGAGAAACTTGGAGTGTTGCAGTCCATGGGTCACAAATAGTCAGACATGCCTCAGCAACTGAACTGAACTGAACTGAACTGAAACTAGGAGAGTCTAAGTTCATGGGGATAGGAAGCAAATGATTCACTTGTGTCTGTAGGCATCAGTATGAGTCAGTCACTCCCATTTCCACTCTTGATTCCTGAATTTATAATCCTGGATATGGGAAAAGCAGCAACATATTTGAACACTGGTTAAGAGTATATGCAGAATTTTGAACATATCCCTGGTTCCACTTGTATTATTACTTAGCTGACACTGAGAGCCTTCAGAAGGCCTCCCTGTCCCTCTGTCAAGTCAGATGGACCAATGAATTGCATTTGCATGGTTGCACTCTATTTACAGTATAATGAGTGCCATGATATGTACAGATTAAGTCTGTCATTTTCTTGTTTCTATCTCATTGTTGGAAATAAAAAGGAAAAGAAGAAATATTCATTCTCAAGAAAGTAATTTGCATCTGTGGAGACACATTGAGTTTGTTTCAAAGAAATACTTTATAAAAAGTCAAACAACATTCCTATGATAATGAAATACTTTTTTTTTAATAAAAAAAATGAGAGGGTGAATATTTTTTCAAAGCAGTCTGAAGTCCAGGTCTCAGAATTTTTGTGCTTAGGAAAATTTGCTTCATAAGGACACATTCCAGATAATGGAAAATCTAACCACAAATCAATTTTTTGTATAAAAAAGCTAATTGCATATTGGAGAAGATGAGTTGGCTGCATACTGAGTGATGGCTCAGGGAGTGCTGTAAAACTGACTTTTTAATAAATATTGTTACTTTGCCAGGATTTTAAAAACCATATAACAATATAAGGTAATGGATAAGTCCTCAGTAAAAGATTTTTGAATGGCTGAAGATATGAATGAATAAGGAGAGGTCACAAATTTCATAATAAACATGTTCTTTGACTTATGCATATGGTCAAAATTACATATTTTATCACTATTTTCATAGAATTAATAATTGCTTAGAAATATATTGAATTATCCATAATTTATCCTGGACAGTCAAATTTTATAATTTCTGAATTTTTTGAATTGGAAAAGTTGACAAATCTTAAAGATAAGTATCTAGAAATTTAAAAATATAAAATATTTACACATGCCATTTATTAACAAAACTATAAAGTACCATAAAAGGTGAATGAAATAATTTGGAAAAATAAAACAACAATTACAATATAGAATAATTACATATGCTGAAAATAATTATTTTTAAAATTAAAATAAAGACAAACAAACTAGACACACTCTAGCTAATTGAATACTCGAGAAGGGGTTAAAAGCATATAAATATAAAAGTAAGAAAAGGCAAGTGAAATTCACAGAACAAAGATATTTTAAAAAAGAGGAACAACTTAAAATATATCTCTCTTAAAAATTTGGAAATTCACATGAAATGTATGCTTTGGAGAAAATATAGCATACAAAAACTGCAGCCAGAAGATACAGAGAGTATTAACAATTTAAAAGAAATTCCCAGTAAAATATCTTAGACTTGTAACTTTTTTCTAAGGGCAATTTTACCCAAGTTTTAAAGATCAGAGAGAGTAAATTCTCATGTAAACTGTTTCAGAGAAAATAAAAGATATTTTTTCAATTTGTATGGAGTTAGACTGAAGTGTAATTAATGTAAATGATAAAGTAATACATTAGGCCAATATCACTTAAGAATATCGATGAAAATTATTATCAAGCAATCCCACAGAAAACTAAAGATAACCCCTAAAGACTAATTACATTTTTGAAATTCAATAACTGTACAGATGAAGAAAATATTTAATATAATACATCTAATACTTGGAAGTAATATAATGTTTGCTGTATAAACTATATTTAAAAAAATTGAACTTCTTCAACAAGTACCTGTGATGTCAGTTTTACACATGAAAAAATTGAGGTTAAGATAGTTTAAAGGATTTTTTCAGAGATCACACAGCTAGCAAGTGGGGTATGCGGGATTCTAGTCCTCACCTTTCTGATTCTCTGTGTGTTTGGATAGCATTCTTCGTGTAGGACTCTTCGCAATGCCACGAACCCGTCAGGTTCCTCTGCACAGGGACTTTCCCAGGCAAGAATATTGGAATGGGTTGCCATTTCCTACTCCAGGGAGTCTTCCCGACCCAGGGGTAGAACTCGTATCTGCTGTGTCTCCTATATCGGCAGGCAGATTCTTTGCCACAGCTTCCTGATTTTCCTAACTGTTTCAATTTTAGTTTATCTGTTGCCAAAGCAAGCACTTACCTTCCTGATGCTAAATGTCACTGTAACCCAGCTCTCACCAATGGGCAAGGCTTTCATTCACATGCTGGAGAGTTGCCCTGTGCCAGGTACTATTCTAAATGTCTTATTTCCATCATCCTGCTTAATCCTCACAACAGTCTCATAAGATAGGTAATATAATTCTCCCTGTTTAGCAAAAATGCAAACAAGCCCAGAAGTGTAAAAAAAAAAAACCAAAAAAACACCCCACTAAAATTCTATTAATTGTAAAAAGAAGCAATAAAATAATGTGACATATGGTTGTGGCCTCTTTATATTATAAACTCACAAGTCAGAATCTTACTGGTCACTGGGTACCAACTTCCAACTATAAGATGATAAAGTTCTGAGGACTGGATTCACAGCATTGTGGATACAGTAGACTGTATAGTTGTATATTCTTAAGATTCTCACCACAGAAAATAAATGGCATTATGTGACATGATGGTGGTGTTAAGTAATCACACTGAACTATACTAAGTGTATCAAATCAACCCATTGTACTCATTAAACTTACAAATGTTATATGTTAGTTACAGCTCAATAAACCTGGAAAATTGTATATAAATAGAAATAAAATTATTAAAGAGAGAGAGACAGTGATCCCACCTAGCTCTGCAGCCCCTTGTAACATGTGAGGACACAATGAGAAGCCTGCCACCTGGGAGTGGACGCTCACCCAGTCATGCTAGCATGCTGATCTGGGACTTTCAGCCTCCAGAACAATAAGGAACAAGTTTCTGTTGCTTACAAGCTACTTGGCTTGTGGCATTTTGCTATAGCAGCTCAAATAGCAAAGGCAGCAATATAATAAAAATTATTAATACTATATCTCAGATTTCCATTCGACTTTTTTTTGTTAGTCTCTAGGAAACCATGTATGAATAACTGCTAAGAGAGCAGGAAAATTCCACAAAATCTAAAGAATGAAACTAGAGCCATTAATAAATTAAAGGCTGTGTTCCTTCATTAATTTGGGTCCATGGATAGTTCAAGTATGAACAGTTTTAATTCTGCAAGACTATTTAAACAACTGTTGATTACTGATGTCTTATTTTTAGCCAGATGATCAGTGCATATATTTTTAGGGAAACAATGCTATTTGTTTGATTGTTCTTTTAAAAAATTTTTGAAAAAAAAAGTGTGCCTTAAGAAAAATCTTTCACTCTTCTTCCTGGATTTACAAATTCAAGTCTCTATATTTGTTTTGGAGGGAATGTGTGAATGAGAATATAAGATGTAGATGTTTACTGTACACTTTTCAGTAATATAACAGCCTTATACTGCATATTTGTACAGGGACAGGGATTAAGACCATCTTCAAGAAAAAGAGATGCAAAAAAGCAAAATGGCTGTCTGAGGAGGCCTTACAAATAGCTGTGAAAAGAAGAGAAGTGAAAAGCAAAGAAGAAAAGGAAAGATATTCCCATATGAATGCAGAATTCTAAAGAATAGGAGAGATAAGAAAGCCTTCCTTAGCAATCAATGCAAAGAAACAGAGGAAAGCAACAGAATGGGAAAGACTAGAGATCTCTTCAAGAAAACTAGAGACACCAAGGGAACATTTCATGCAAAGATGGACTCGATAAGGACAGAAATGGTATGGACCTAACAGAAGCAGAAGATATTAAGAAGAGGTGGCAAGAATACACAGAAGAACTCCACAAAAAAGATCTTCATGACTCAGATAATCATGATTATGTGATCACTCACAATCAGCTAGAGCCAGACATCCTGAAAGTTGAAGTCAAGTGGGCCTTAGAAAACATCACTACAAACAAAGCTAATGGAGGTGATGGAATTCCAGTTGAGCTATTTCAAATCCTAAAAGATGATGCTGTGAAAGTGCTGCACTCAATATGCCAGCAAATTTGGAAAACAGCAGTGGCCACAGGACTGGAAAAGATCAGTTTGCATTCCTAACACAAAGAAAGGCAATGCCAAAGAATGCTCAAACTACCGCACAATTGCACTCATTTCACATGCTAGTAAAGTAATGCTCAAAATTCTCCAAGACAGGCTTCAGCAATACATGAACTGTGAACTTCCAGATGTTCAAGCTGGTTTTAGAAAAGGCAGAGGAACCAGAGATCAAATTGCCAACATCCACTGGATTATTGAAAAAGCAAAAGAGTTCCAGAAAAAACATCTACTTCTGCTTCATTGACTGTGCCAAAGCCTTTGACTGTGTGGATCACAATAAACTGTGGAAAATTCTGAAAGAGATGGGAATACCAGATCATCTGACCTGTCTCTTGAGAAACCTGTATGCAGGTCAGGAAGCAACAGTTAGAACTGGACATGGAGCAACAGACTGGTTCCAAATAGGAAAAGGAGTATGTCAAGGCTTTATATTGTCACCTTGTTTATTTAACTTATATGGGGAGTACATCATGAGAAACACTGGGCTGGAAGAAGCACAAGCTGAAATCAAGATTGCCAGGAAAAATATCAATAACCTCAGATATGCAGATGACACCACCCTTATGGCAGACAGTGAAGAACTAAAAAGCCTCTTGCTGAAAGTGAAAGAGGAGAGTGAAAAAGTTGGCTTAAGGCTCAACATTCAGAAAACTAAGATCATGGCATTTGGTCCCATCACTTCATGGGAAATAGATGGGGAAACTGTGGAAACAGTGTCAGACTTTATTTTTGGGGGCTCCAAAATCACTGCAGATGGTGATTGCAGCCATGAAATCAAAAGACGCTTACTCCTTGGCAGGAAAGTTATGGCCAACCTGGATAGTATATTTAAAAGCAGAGACATTACTTTGCCAACAAAGATTTGTCTAGTCAAGGCTATGGTTTTTCCAGTAGTCATGTATGGATGTGAGAATTGGACAGTGAAGAAAGCTGAGTGCTGAAGAATTTTTGATGCTTTTGAACTGTAGTGTTGGAGAAGACTCTTGAGAGTCCTTTGGACTGCAAGGAGATACAACCGGTCCACTCTAAAGGAGATCAGTCCTGGGTGTTCATTGGAAGGACTGATGTTGAAGCTGAAACTCCAATACTTTGGTCACCTAATGCAAAGTGTTGACTCATTGGAAAAGACTCTAATGCTGGGAAGGATTGGGTTCGGGTAGACTCTGGGAGTTGGTGATGGACAGGGAGGCCTGGCGTGCTGCAGTTCATGGGGTTGCAAAGAGTTGGACATGACTGACCGACTGAACTGAACTGAACTGATACTTCATATTATATGAATTAGACATAGGACATCATGTCTATGTAGACATAGCTCTGTAGGTGAAGGAATAGGGTATGGAATCTTAGTCTGCTTGAGTTGCTATAAAAACTATCACAAACAACGTAGCTTATACACAACGTTTATTTCTTATAGTTCAAGAGACAGGGAAGTCCAACATCATAACGCCGGCAGATTCAGCATGGTTTCTGGTGATGACTACTTCTTGGTTCATAGACTGTGCCATATGGTGGAATGGCCAACAAGCTCTTTGGTGTCTTTAACAAAGGACACTAATCCTATTCATGAGGATACCACGCCCACGACCTAATCATCTCCCCAAAGCCCTGTCTTCAGATACTGTCACCTCAGGCTTAAGATTTCAACACAAGACTTTTGGGAGGACAAAAACATTCAGGCCATAGCAAATCCCATGATTTTAGCCATTCTTTTTCTCTTTTGCAGGGTATACCGTCTTCGCACAGGTAGTTTTGTCCTAACAGAAACCCACTTGCTGCCTTCCATGCAGTGTGATAGCAGTGCCCTCATTCAGTCCTGCTAGCCTCCAGTACAAAGACACTTTTTTTTTTTTCTACAAAAAAAGAACCCTGCTAGTCTTCAGGAACCTTACTAGGCTTCCCAGGTGACCCAGTGGTAAAGAATCCGCCTGCCAGTGCAGGAGATGTGGGTTTGATCCCAGGTTGGGAAGATGCCCTGGAGAAAGAAATGGCAAACTCTCCTGTACTCTTGCCCAGAGAAGCCCGTGGACAGAGTAGCCCGGTGGCCTTCAGTCAAGGGGGTCACAAAGAGCCTGACAGGTATTAGCAACTAAACAACAAGACTTCAGACAGTATACAGAGAAATGACTTCATTGTACAGAATGGGCACTTCTCTTACAGATATTCATCTTATCCCTGAATTATGCCTTACTTTTAGGGAAATCTGAAGCCTAAGCATTTTGCAAGTTTTCTCAGGAAAATCAGAGAGCATCTTGACTTTCTCTGCTACCAGTTTATGATTCTTCTTTCTTGTGTCTGCTAAGTCGCTTATCACCTTTGCAGGTCCTCTAACTTTGGTATTTTGCTGTTGTTTTCTTCATTTATATTCTGTTTTTCTGGAATCATCTCTTAAGAATCCTAGTATTGTCATTTTAGGGAGATTTTTGTGGCAAAGGAAGTAATTCATATACTCATTTCAATGATTCTACCTGAATTGATCATAGCGTTTTGAAAAGAACATGTTTATAGTATTATCTATTTTTTGCCCATATCCTTGAAGTGTTGAGCACTGAAAGAGAAAAACTTAGCAGGGAAATCATGAATGTGGATAGAAGGGCAGAAAACTGCACGAATGGATGGGATGGTATTTCAACTGCAATCTGCATGACATTACCTGCCTGAAGAAGTTTCTTTCAAAAACAGTTTGTTTCTCCAGTCATATCCTATTAATCGCACATACAAATATGATAATGTTAAATTCGATCCAAACACATAATCAAAGCAAAAAAATAGCAGATTTTTTTTTTAAAAAGCCCAAAATATTTATGCCACACTAATCACCTGCTACTCCCAATATTGTCAGTTTTCCCTTCCCCTTATGTAGACTGTTCAAAGAAACATTGGTACAGGTGGTCTGGACATACACTAACTAACCGAACCTTTGGAAATGATTTGTCTTATCTTAAGACAACATTTTAAAGCTTTTTTTTCCAGTCACTTTATGGGAAGAGGTGCAAAAGCTGAATCTTCAACAAGTGAAATACACTATTGCTATAATTAATATTATAATTTGAGGGAATGTACAGATGTGTAAGTCAATGTAAATTTTATCAGTTGAAGTATTTATCCTGCTGAATAATGTTAAACTCTTGCTTCTAAATAATAAACTCTGTGACTAAAAATTATACATTGTTTTACTAATGGGTAAACATTTCTTCAACTTTTCATCAGTTTACTGTGTGGGATGCAATCAAGTAGGTGTATTGAGGAACTACTGTTAATAATTGCCTGGTAATTTTCTCTCAGCAAAATACTTTTTTTTTTTTTTTTTGTAAATTTGGAGGAGGGAAGATAATATGAGAAAAAACAGAGATACATAAATATTGAACTAATAATCAAGGAAGTTGGTATTAGAATTTTTGGTGAAAGAAATCAGCCAAGTGTACCCAAAGCACTGCTCTTTCACCTTTTTACATAATGAGCTAAAATATTTAAATGTCTGTTTCATGACCTGAAGCAATTGGGGAGCCATTTTGTCACTACCAAAGGCAAACATAGATTGTGTTTATGCTGTTGGAATGCAATCACCCTGCTTGAGAAGAAAACTAAAACTTCATGAATGCTTCTTCTTATATAGATTACAGATTATTTGTCTCTCACACACACACATAGAGAATGAGTTTAATTCTGAGAAAGATGAAACGTTTAAATAACAAGTCAGAAGATGAAGAATGAAGAAATATAAAACAAAGAGAGAAAAGGAAAATTCTCAAACTTCCTCAGTGTACACTGCATATTATTAGAACTGAAGGTATATCAAAATGTGGAGAAAAATGTGGTCCTTATGCAGGTGTCAAAAATTGAAAATACATTTACTGGGGCAAGCCCAGATTAAATGTGATTCACATGAATGCAGTTTCATTTATGCTATTTTACCAAGGTAGATGGTGTTAAGGAAACCAAGGAAGGAACCAACTTATTGAACCAACATCTAAGTTATCAATTTATTTCAAAGAAGATTAATTTAGGATAAGAGATTTTTCTGGTTTAAATTCATGGTACTATCTCCTGGAAGCAAATCCAATATGGTTATGAAAGTATAGACAAGAATTATGCTTCATGACAGAAAATTTACAACAAAAAAAAATGAGTGAACAGAAGAATATTTTCATGTAATAGCTGATAGTGGCTCCTGATATCTGAAGGGCCTACACATGGAAAACTTGTACTCCCATCCCATCTACTTGGCTTTGTGTGCCTTTCAGCAAATCATGGGGAAATAGGTTTTATTAATTCACTTGCCTTCAGAGTTTCAATATGATGGTATTTGGCCCATTACTTAACACACTACTGAAAAATCCTAAATTCATACTTCACACATTGGTCCTGGTGACAGAGAGGACCATTAATATTGTTATTTCACTAATTTATTTTTGGCGAGTTAAAACTTTTCAGCTTCTTGGTAAATAAATTTGAGATAAAGAAAAATTATTGCAAGTTGGCAGTGTTTGTACCATGAATTATTTACCAGTTTTTATTAGAAATGCTTGAATAACACTACTAAAATTTATCACATTCAGAGAAATGGGATTTGTGCTTATCTAGACATTATTTTCACAGCAGAACAAAATTAAATTTTTACATAAAATAGACAGTAAATACACTTTTTTAAAGTTGTTCTTTGTTTTCTTTTTTTGATGATTTTTCTACAAACCTAAGTTCTTAAAGTTTTACATTAAATATTCTATATAACTGAAATAAATAGCTTTATTTTCACTAGAAAAGTGACTTGTTAGTTTTAAGGGAGGTTTACATTTTTCTCTCTTTAAGTATTACAGATGATTAAAACTGAGTTATTTTTCAATGAAATATTGCCATTTTCAGCAATGTGGATGGACAGAGGCAATACTATACTCAGTCAAGTAACTCAGACAGAGGGAAAAAGAAAAAAAAAACAATGTATGATATCACTAATACATGAATCTAAAAAATAAACAAATGTAGATGGCAAAATGGAAACACACCAAGATAAAACAAACTAATGGTTATCAGTGGGGAGAGGGAAGCAGGAAGGGGCAAGTTAGGGGTATGAGGATAAGAGATACATACTGCTATGCATGAAATAGGTAAGCAACAAGAATATATCATATATCACAGACAATTACAGGTACTATCTTGTAATATGGAGAAGTCAACCCACTCCAGTATCCTTGCCTGGAGAATCCCATGGACACAGCAGCCTGGTGGGCTAAAGTCCACGGGGTCGCCAAGAGTCAGACACGACTGAGTGACTAACACACACATCTTGTAATAACTGAATAGAATATAACTATAAAAACACAGAATCACTATGTTGCTGCTGCTAAAGTCGCTTCAGTCGTGTCCGACTCTGTGTGACCCCATAGACGCAGCCCACCAGGCTCCCTCGTCCCTGGGATTCTCCGGGCAAGAACACTGGAGTGGGTTGCCATTGCCTTCTCCAATGCATAAAAGTGAAAAGTGGAAGTGAAGCCACTCAGTCGAGTCCAACTCTTTGCGACCGCATGAACTGTAGCCTACAGGGCTCCTCCGTCCATGGGATTTTCCAATACTCCCAAGAGTACTGGAGTGAGTGGCCATTTCCTTCTCCACACTATGCTGTACAACTGAAACTAATATATTAATAGTAAATCCAATATACCTCAAATAGCAAATTTTTTAAATAAAAAAGGGGGAAAATTGAGTGCTCTTTCAAGTTCTTACTCTTCATTTATGTTTAGATTAAATTAATCTGCTTAGGTTAATGAAATAAACACCATGATTGACTAAATTTGGGATGGATAGTCCCTTATACACCAAGATTAAATAAAATATATAGATAAAGTAATAATTTAGGTGAATTTAAACATAATTCATTTTCAAGACTCCATCAAACAACTAATTCTCATAAAACTATTTTTCGCAGGAACTATGTAAATTGCTTAATGTACTTTTAAGTCACTAAATGGCTGTAGGTTTATTATTAGTTATATCCTACCTATGAGAAAACAAGGCATAGAGAAACTTGTTCAAGCTGGATATAGCTTGGCTGGTTTCATACTCAGTCTATGAGATGATAGTTTTCCCTAGAAAGTAATTTCAATTCCCATTATGCTTTAATGCTTCTTATTAAAATTAAAAATATGTTTGTTCACTTTGTATTTTATGGAATTCATTTTATGTAATTAAAATTTCAATTTTAATTACATAAAGGATTTGAATGTGAGAATTTTTTTATATAAAGATCAGCTCCATGTTTTAACTGAGGCATTTTTTCTATTTCACTGCAAACGTGAACAGCTATTCACTACTGTAAATTGCTTGAGTATCTATACTATATCAAGGTATGAGGAATACCTTAACTCTGATAAATAATTCAATAAATTATCATTAATCTTCCTTTCATATTTGTGATTAAATTCAAACTTCAAATTGAAATCCAAATTTAAATATGAATAGCCAATATTGTTGCTATACAAACTCAGTACCACTTTTAGTGCTGGGAAAGATTGAAGGCGGGAGGAGAAGGAGATGACAGAGGATGAGATGGTTGGATGGCATCATCGACTCAATGGACATGAGTTTGAGCAAGTTTCTGGAGTTGGTGATGGACAGGAGAGCCTGGCGTGCTGCAGTCGATGGGGTTGCAAAGAGTTGGACATGACTGAACAACTGAACTGAATCACTTTTAGAGGGCTTCTAAAGTCAGATTGTCTTCAAGTGCTTTCAATTATTAGATTTAAAGAGATAAACAGGTGGCAGTAAGTTCATTGATTTATTCACTTACCCAACATTTATTTGGCATCAATGTAGGAGATCCAGGTTCAATCCCTGAGTCAGGAAGATCCCCTGGAGAAGAAAATGGCAACCCACTCCAGTATTCTTGCCTGGAGAATCCCATGGATGGAGGAGCCTCGCAGGCTACAGTCCATGGAGTCACAAAGAGTTGGACGTGACTGAGTGACCAACACTTTTACTTTTAACTCTGAAACTCATACCCCTGTTATCAATAATGATGACCCAAGATGTGGAATATTTAAATCATCAATAGAGTCCATAGTCACCTTTTATTCTCTGTTTCATAGAAAAAGCAACTAAATTATGAAACTGTTCAGAAGTGCTTCCCTCTCCCTGCATTGTCCCTGAGGTGTGTGTCTCCTATAACATATGATTCTTATTCCCTGTAACACTGCTTCATATCAGAAATTTGCCCTATAGAACTCTCACCCTTCTTATCACTGCTGCCTACCACCTTTCTGGTCATTCCCCCCCAATTGTCATCACATCATTCTCTCTATCCAAATCTTACCTTCAGTGTAAATATCTATAATCTTAACTCAGATGGTTCATCCTCTCTTCTTTACCCACCCACTCTCAGGATCATACCTTGAATCCTGTCAACAAAAATAATTGTTTCCTAAATAGAAAGGAAATTTAGACATCCCATTTTCTGAAACCACCATATAACTTTGCTGTGATAAATGCCATCAACTCTTTTCTAAGAGATTCTTGATCTAATTCACCTTCCAGATATCTACCTTTAAAAGACTCAGCACATTTTGTTGAGTACAGTTGAAATAATAGTTCTAAAAGGTAAATACAATTATTAAAATTATCTCATTGTAACTTAGGGCAGCTCTAGAGAAACTCCTCAAAAATTTTCAATATAACACGCAATCTTCATGAATTAATGCTGCTTTATTTTGGAATTTTTCATGATGCCCCAACTAAGAAGTACATTTGAAATCATAAAGAACATTTATTAGTCAACGTTCTCCAGAGAAGTGGAATCAATATGAGATAATAGATAGATAGACAAATACATTTATTTTAAGGAACTTGGACTTTGAAAAGTTCAAAATCTGTAGGACAGCTCTGGAAAGCGCGCATTCAGGTCACAGTTGATGTCTCAATCTTGAGTCCAAATTCCTTCTTTGGGTTACCTCAGTATCTGCCCTTCAGTTCAGTTGAGTCGCTCAGTATGTCTGACTCAGCGACCCCATGAACTGCAGCCAGGTCTCCCTGTCCATCACCAACTTACGGAGTCCACTCAATCCATGTCCATTGAGTTGGTGATGCCATCCAGCCATCTCATTCTCTGTCGTCCTCTTCTCCTCCTGCCCTCAATCCTTCCAGCATCAGAGTCTTTTCCAATGAGTCAACACTTCGTATGAGGTGGCCAAAGTATTGGAGTTTCAGCTTTAACATCAGTCCGTCCAATGAACAACCAGGACTGATCTCCTTTAGAGTGGACCGGTTGTATCTCCTTGCAGTCCAAGGGACTCTCAAGAGTCTTCTCCAACACCACAGTTCAAAAGCATCAAAAATTCTTCAGCACTCAGCTTTCTTCACTGTCCAATTCTCACATCCATACCTGACTACTGGAAAAACCATAGCCTTGACTAGACAGATCTTTGTTGGCAAAGTAATGTCTCTGCTATTCAATATGCTACCTATATTGGTCATAACTTTCCTTCCAAGGATTAAGCATCTTTTAATTTCATGGCTACAGTCACCATCTGCAGTGATTTTGGAGCCCCAAAAAATAAAGTCTGACACTGTTTCCACAGTTTCCCCATCCATTTCCCATGAAGTGATAGGATCAGATGCCATGATCTTAGTTTTCTGAATGTTGAGCCTTAAGCCAACTTTTTCACTCTCCTCTTTCACTCTCAGCAAGAGGCTTTTTAGTTCTTCACTGTCTGCCATAAGGGTGGTGTCATCTGCATATCTGAGGTTATTGATATTTCTCCTGGCAATCTTGATTCCAGCTTGTGCTTCTTCCAGCCCAGCGTTTCTCATGATGTACTCTGCATAGAAGTTAAATAAGCAGGGTGACAATATACAGCCTTGACATACTCCTTTTCCTATTTGGAACCAGTCTGTTGCTCCATGTCCAGTTCTAACTACTGCTTCCTGACCTGCATACAGGTTTCTCAAGAGACAGGTCAGATGATCTGGTATTCCCATCTCTTTCAGAATTTTCCACAGTTTATTGTGATCCACACAGTCAAAGGCTTTGGCACAGTAAATGAAGCAGAAGTAGATGTTTTTTCTGGAACTCTTTTGCTTTTCCAATAATCTAGCAGATGTTGGCAATTTGATCTCTAGTTCTTCTGAATTTTCTAAAACCAGCTTGTACATCTGGAATTTCACAGTTCACGTATTGCTGAAGCCTGTCTTGGAGAAATTTGAGCATTACTTTACTAGCATGTGAGATGAGGGCAATTGTGCAGGAAACCTAATAGACTAGGTAAGGAAGATCCCATGGAGTAGGAAAAGGTAACTCACTCCAGTATTCTTGCCTGTGGAAACCCCATGGACAGAGGAGTCTCATGGTCTTTAGCCCATGGGGTTGCAGAGTCAGACACAACTGAAGTGACTTAGCAATCTGCTTTACTCAGAGTCTACTGATGTAAATGTTATTCACATCTGAAAAATAACACTAAGTGACAACACCTTAGTCTCATCTCTGATTCAACAATTGAATAACATAGCCTAGTCAAGGTGATACACAAAATTAATCATCAGAGGCAAAAAGGGAAAAGCAAAGAAATAAACTGTGTAGTTGAATAATAAATTATACTTATGTAATGTGCACATTTCAATAAGTTTGTATTGACTATGAGTATTATACTGAATATGAGTAGTGGAAAGAATATTGACAAGTTACTCAGAGGTATGATGTCATACCATATAGATAGAATTGAAAATATATCAATGCATAAAATCTGAAAATAAACCTGAGGATATACCTTTTATACACATTCATATCATTTCATACAGCATATACATCTTTCACATAAAACCCTAGAAATGTGCTTCTAGTGCCAATGAGTAAATATATTTTATTTTAAAACTTTATTTAAAAAAACCTATCTAAAAATTACCAAGATAAAGAATGGTAGGGGTGAAAAAGTTTAATTTAAAAGCCATCACTTCATAGCAAATAAATGGGGAAACAATGAAAACAGTGAGAGACTTTATATTCTTTGGTTCCAAAGACACTTCTGATGATGACTGAAGCCATGAAATTAATAGATGCTTGCCACTTGGAAGAAAAGCTATGACAAAATTAGACAGGGTATTAAAAACCAGAGACATTAATTTTCCAACAAAGGTCCATCTAGTCAAAGTATTCATTTTTCCAGTAGTCATGTATGGATGTAAGAGTTGAACGATAAAGAAAGCTGAGTGCCAAAAAATGGATGCTTTTGAGCTGTGGTGTTGGAGAAGACCCTGAGAATCCTTTGGACTGCAAAGAGATCAAACCAGGCCATCCTAAAGGAAATCAGTCCTGAATGTTCATTAGAAGGACTGATACTGAAGCTGAAGCTCCAATACTTCCACCACCTGATGTGAAGAGCTCATTCATTGGAAAAGACCCCGATGATAGGAAAGATTGAAGGCAGGAGGAGAAGCAGATGACAGAGGTGGCATCACCAACTCAATGGGCATGAGTCTGAGCAAGCTCCAGGAGATGTTGGAGGACAGGGAAACCTGGCATTCTATAGTCCATGGAGTCACAAAGAGTCACACACAACTGAGTGATTGAATAATAACAAACAATAATTAAAATATATGCTGAGTGAAGGAATGACTACAAGAATCTTTTGAGTTACATACTTTTATGTTGAAATAAAGTATTGTCAAAATATGGTAAATCAGTCATGTTATCCCTTTGTTATCCATTTGAACTTATGTGTATCTTTTTGACATGAAATAAATGTAATAGTGATACACCTTGACATCACATTATTTCTGACAATGAGACTTCACTTCACTGGTAGTAAATAATTAACCTTTTATGTGAACAGATATGAACAACATTCTCCAGAAAAATTAAAAGAAAAGGTAGTTTTTGAGGCTGTACATGGAATCATCAGAGTCACAGATTAGATGAGGTTGTGTACCAGTAATGCTGAAGTTGAACAGCTCTATGAAGACCTACAAAAATTTCTAGAAGTAACACCCAAAAAAAAGATGTCCTCTTTATTATAGGGGACTGGACTGCAAAAGTAGGAAATCAAGATCTACCTGGAGTAACAGGCAAGTTTGGTCTTGGAGTACAGAATGAAGCAGGGCAAAGGCTAAAAGAGTTTTGATAAGAGAATGCACTGGTAACAGGAAACATCCTCTTCCAGCAACACAAGTGAAGACTCCAAACATTGACATCACCAGATGGTCAAAACTGAAACCAAATCGATTATGTTCTTTGTATTCAAAGATGGAGAAGCTCTATACAATTAACAAAAACAAGACTGGGAGCTGACCATGGCTCAGTTCATGAACTCCTTATTGCCAAATTCAGATTTAAATTGAAGAAAGTAGGGGAAACTAATAGACCATTCATGTATTACCTAAATCAAACCCCTTACGATTATACAGTGGAAGTGACTAATAGTCTCAAGGGATTAGATCTGATAGAGTGTCTAAAGAAGTATGGACGGAGGTTCCTGACATTGTGTAGGATGCAGTGATCAAGGTCATCCCCAAGAAAACAAAATGCAAAAAGGCAAAATGTTTGTCTGATGAGGCCTTACAAAAAGCTGAAAAAAAAAGAGAGCAGCTAAAGGCAAAGGAGAAAAGGAAAGATTTACCCATTTGAATGCAGAGTTACAAAGAATAGCAAGGAGAAATAAGAAAAGTTTCCTCAGTGATCAATTAAAAGAAATAGAGGAAAGCAACAGAATGGGAAAGACTAGAGATCTCTTCAGGAAAATTAGCAATACAAAGGGAACATTTCATGAAAAGATGGGCTCAATAAAGGGCAGAAATGGTATGGACCCAACAGAAGCACAAGATTTTAAGAAGAAGAGTCAAAAATACACAGAAGAACCATGCAAAAAAGATCTTCATGACCCAGATAACCATGATGGTGTGATCACTCATTTAGAGCCAGACATCTTGGAATGCCAGGTCAAGCAGGCCTTAGGAAGCATCACTAGGAATAAAGCTAGGGGATGTGATGGAATTCCAGTTACACTATTTCAAATCCTAAAAGACGATGCTGTGAAAGTGCTGCACTCAATATGCCAGCAAATTTGGAAAACTCAGCAGTGGCCACAGGACTGGAAAAGGTCAGTTTTCATTCCAATCCCAAAGAAAGGCAATGCCAAAGAATATTCAAACTACCTCACAATTGCACTCATCTCACACACAAGCAAAGTAGTGTTCAAAATTCTCCAAGCCATGCTTGGAGTATATGAGCCGTGAACTTCCAGATGTTCAAGCTAGATTTAGAAAAGGCAGAGAAACCCAAGATCATGTTGCCAATATTTGCTGGATCATCAAAAAAGCAAGAATTCCAGAAAAAATCATGTACTTCCCTTTTATTGACTACACCAAAGTTTTGAACTGTGTGCATCACAGCAATCTATGGAAAATTCTTAAAGAGATGGGAATAGCAGACCCCCTGACCTGCCTCCTGAGAAATCTGTATGGAGGTCAAGAATCAACAGTTAGAACTAGACATGGAACAACAGACTGCTTGCTATCAGGAAAGCAGTACGTCATCTGTATATTATCATCTGCGTATTTAACTTATATGCAGAGTACATCATGCAAAATGCCGGGCTGGACGAAACACAGCTGGAAACAAGATTGCTGGGAGAAATATCAATAACCTCAGATATGCAGATGACACCACCCTTTTGGCAGAAAGTGGAGAAGAACTAAAGAGCCTCTTGATGAAATTGAAAGAGGAGAGTGAAAAGTTGGCTTAAAACTCAACATTCAGAAAACTAAGATCATGGCATATGGTCCCATCACTTCACAGCAAATAGATGGGGAAACAATGGAAACAGTGACAGACTTTATTATTTTTTTTGGTGGGTGGGGGGACTCCAAAATCACTGCAGATGGTGACTGCAGCCATGAAATTAAAAGATGCTTGCTCCTTGGAAGAAAAGCTATGACCAACCTAGACAGCATATTTAAAAGCAGAAGCATTACTTTACCAAAAAGATTTAGTCTAGTCAAAGCTATGGTTTTTCCAATAGTCATGTATGGATGTGAGGGTTGGACTATAAAGAAAGCTTATAGCTGAAGAATTTATGCTTTTGAACTATGGTGTTGGAGAAGACTCTTGAGCATCTGTTGGACTGCAAGGAGATCCAACCAGTCCATCCTAAAGGAAATTAGTCCTGAAATCATTGGAAGGACTCATGCTGAAGCTGAAGCTCCAATACTTTGGCCACCTGATGCGAAGAACTGACTCATTTAAAATACCATGATGCTGGGAAAGATTGAAGGCGAGAGAAGAAGGGGACAGCAGAGGATAAGATGGTTGGATGGCATCACCAACTCAATGGACATGGGTTTGAGTAGACTCTGGGAGTTAGTATTGGACAGGGAGCCTGGTGGGCTGCAGTCCATGGGATCACAAAGAGTCAGACACGACTTAGTGACTGAACTGAAGAGACCAGTTAATTGTCTTTGTGATAGTCCAGGCTGAGAAAGAATGATGGCATGTAACAGGAGGATAGGGACTTCCAAGGTGGCTCAGTAGTAAAAAAAAAAAAAAAAAAAAAATCTGCCTGCTAATGTAGGAAACACAAGAGACATGCAGTCTGTCCCTAGATTAGGAAGATTCACTGGAGGAGGAATTGGCAAAACACTCCAGCATTCTTGCCTAGGAAAGCCCATGGACAGAGATGCTGGCATGCTCCACAGTCCACAGGGTCATAAAGTGTCAGACACAGTTGAGTGACTGAGCGCGCGTGCGCGAGCACACACACACACACACACACACACACACACACACACACACATACACACGCAACACACACACGATGAGGATAAGGACAAAGGTGGAGATAAGTGAATACATTTGAGATCTGCATAACAAGCAGAATCCACAGAACTTGATGAGAGTTTGGATATGAGTAAGAACTGGGGAAAACTACCTATTTCAACGACCAATCATCACTATCGTCTTCCAGCCTTTGCTGAATTATGGACAGGAAACACTGAGAGCGAATTTCTGGTTGAGGTTTCATCAACGCGAAACTTTGAAAAGGAGGAAAGCAAAGCCGGGTTGGAAGGCAGAACAGAAGCAGAAACCATTTGTGTCTCCTGCAGAGTTTTCAGGTGTAAGTTTAGGCTTTGGAAGACATGAAGTTATGTAGCTATCCTAGTGTTTCCCTGATAATTTCCCTGTCTGCTCTTACAGGCAGTTCCTCTTACTGTCTGAAGTTTCTTAGTCTTTCTGCAAAACTGATTTTCTAAAACCTAAGAAGGAAATTGAGAGTTAGTAATAATTTTCCAGGCATTGACTCCTCCAGCACTCTAACAGAATTTTAAGGGTATCATTTCTTGTATGAAACACCTGCCTGTAGAAAAGGTGGGTTTCTATTTATTTTTCTGTCTGACTGTGGCCAAACTGTGCCTGATGTGAGAAATAGGCTGAACCTCCCCCCCAGTCTGCGTTATTTCAGGTTTAAATCTACTGATAAGAAGTAATTGTTTGAGACCTGGAAAATGAAAGAGAAAAATAAAGGCAATTATTCCATTTAGGGTGGGCAGGACCCACAGGTTTCTGAGGAAGTAATATATTGCTGACTCTTTAGGCTTTAATAATTTTTTTTCCTGCAAATTTCCTGTCCTCGGCTATAGGCATCTATGATCATGGGCATTTTCCTGCTAGTTTGATAACTCTTTTCATTTCCTACAACCTCTCCTAGAAAATGTTCTACTAGAATATTATAAGTCAAATCTTCCAATAATTGTTATGTATTTAATTCCTTCAGTTACTTTAAAACTTTTGACTTACATAGAGTGATAAAAATCAAACTTCAGTAGGCACATACTCCGACCTATAAATGATGCTTTGCAAGTGCAAGATTAAGACATAAATTCAGGAAAAAAAAAATCGAGATCTTAACAACAAACCTGAAATTCTGTCTTATGATATTTTACTGATACCTTTGAATAATTCAGATTTTGTGATAGACTTTTTCAGAAGATATTTGTTAGTGAAGGTATCTCACCAGAATTGATACCTTAAGGTACAATACTAATAATCTTTTGTAGGTTAACAGTGAAATTTAAGCTCTCAAAATGTTGGTTTGAGCCTTCAATTAAAAAATAGAAGACAATATATCATTTTATCAGATTCAAGAAAGCTGAGAGATTCAAAGAATAAATTGTATGCTGTTGAAAATTCTCTTTGGCTTGTGATTTTAGTCAGTTTGCTACTTAAGTTTATTTTGACATTTGTCAAATTCAAATCTTTAACTTATAAGAAGTCACAGGGGCTCTTTTACCTGCTTAGCATTTATTCCCATGTTTGACATGAGACCATATAAAAATAACATTTATGCAAAGTCATGCAATATAGATGCACAGTAGCATGCAGGCCACACCAGTTCATTTAATTCTTATTAACTTGAAATAGGAAGCTGTTATGACCCCAAAACAGCAATCATTTTTCTCAGCCCAACTGTAACTATTTCTCTTTTTGGATAAGTAAATTTTATAAAGATAATTTATACCTATCTTAAGAGTCTAATTTATGATTTCATTGATGACGTATTAAGCAGGCAACTCTGTACTATGCCCTGTGATTATTAAAGAGATAACTTTCTGGCATGATAAATTAGGATCAATTCAGAGAGGAGTAACAGATAAGAATTTTTAAATCTAAGCTAACTAGAGATAAAAAGATAAGTGACCACTCCATCTTCCTATGCTCTGTAAAGTGTCGCTATGGGACTTTACAAATGAAGTGACTTGCATTTAGTTCGTTTTCTAAACGAGCTTCTCTCTGCACTTACAAGTTTCTCAAAAAGTGACTGTGGATGGAGAGGGTAGTGCTTTAAAACTATTTCAGAATATACTCTGCTGGTATTAATTTTGAAATCAAGAAGGCTGATCCACACTGGACTATGTTTCAAAATAAAATTGCCCATAAAGATATTGTAGTTCCACCCTGACAAATTCGTGTTTTAGAGAATTTTCCATAATTCTTAAGCAAAGCATTAAACCCACTTCACTGTTAAATTATATAGGAAAAAATGATCTACAGTCTTCTGTTTTAAAGAAATGACGGGGATGGCCACTACTTAAACAAGATCTGTATCTTATGAGAAGCACTGTATATGATAATCGCTTTAGGAAAAGTGTCCATTCAAAGGAATGGCTGCATTGGGAGAGATTATGGATGAATTGTAAAGTTAAATGCTGAAAATCTAGGTTATTTCAAAGTCATACAATCTTCTCTGAAGCATGCAGGTTAAAAAAGAGCTGAATGACAAAGCTATGCTATAAGCATCTCCTTTAACCTAAGCTAAAGCACCTCCTTTAACAGCAGAGGACAAGGGATAAAAAAGTAATCACTGGCCAATTGCTTAATTGATCGGATAGTGTTTCAGTCCACATGAATGTGCCCAGTTAGAAGCTTAACATGATATTTTGTTCAATTACTAGTTCATGTCTGACTCTTTGTGACTCCGTGCTCTGTAGCCCTCCAGGCTCCTCTGTGCATGGGCTTCTCCAGTCAAGAATGCTGGAGTAGGTCGCCATTTCCTTCTCCAGGAAATCTTCCCAAACCAGGGTTGGAACCCACTTGTCCTGCATTGGGACAAAGATTCTTTATCACTGAGCCACCAGGAAAGCCCTAGAAAATATTTACCTGGCTATGAAGAACAAAATATGTTTACTACTTGTGTTTATAATAACCCTTAAATATCAAGTATCACATCATGTGCTATATATTTTCAGATACATTTTCTAATTTGATCTTCAAACATTGACCAAGTGTATAAAGCAGGCGTATTTAATGAACTCCTACAAAGCACTAAAATAGGCATAGAGAAGGTACAACAATTTCACTTGTTTTCCTCAACTCTGTCCTCCTTTTTCATAGACATATTGCTATATTTGATTTTTTCACATGAATAAACTGAAGTAGGAAACTATAATTACTTGCCAATATATGATAATATCTATATAAAAGCTGTTTTTCATGAATAATCCAGGCAAATTCCACACCAGATTGCTTAACTCATAAGACACTGGGAAAAAAATCATTACTTAAAGCACTAAAGTACTAACATAGAGCTGTAATTGGATTGGATTTTCAAATATCTTAAAACAAGGGTTAGAAAACTAGGGCCTGTGGGCTTGCTGTCTGATTTTACAAATAATATTTTTATTGGAACGTAGTCGTGCCACTAATTTATGTATCATCTGTGACTGTTTTATTCTATAAAAGCAAACATTGAGAAGTTACAATAAACACTATATGAAAGCAAGGCTAAAATATTTACCCTCTGAGCCTTTAAGAAAGATTTTCTGCCACTTCCTGGAATTCAGAAGGGCCACAAACAGTTTCAAATTACAACAGTAGGGAGAACACAACCCACAATCAGGAGGAAACTCAAAACTGTAGCTTCTCCCAGAGAAGAGAATGGTGCTAACCCCTACAGGGAGCACCTGACTTACTCAGTGGGTTGGGCACGCATTGAGGCAGCTGAGAGATGAGCCCCCAAAACACTCAATTTTAAAAACCAACACAGCTAGGGACTCACGATGGCAACACCCAGCAGCAAATTGAGAAACTGCTCTTCAAAGGCTCGCCCTTGGACCTCCCTGGTGGTCCAGTGGTAAAGAATCCGCCTGCCAATGCATGGGACAGGGCTTTGGTCCCTGGTCTGGGTAGATCCCACATGCCACGCAGCAGCATGGCATGGTGTTGTCACAGCTCCTGAAGCCGGTGTACCCCGGAGCCCATGCTCCACCACAAGGGAAGCTACTGCAGTGAGAAGCCATGTACTCCAACTAGACAGTAGTCCCCACTCTCCGCAACGACAGAAAATCAACGCAGCAGCAAAGACCCAGCACAGCCAAAGAAAAATCCTCACCCTGGGGCCCAGCGCAGAAGCAGCTCTGTGAAAAGCACCCAAACTTGATATGAAGGAAGTCAAGTTGTTAACCTTAAGGCACTGCTCTGAGGGTCAGAGGTCACTGGGATAAACTCCATGGAGAGACACTGTCTTTTATTTTTCTTCTTATTTCCAGACAGTGCCTCCTTTGTACTCCCTTCTGCCTTTTCCAGTTCATGGGCTCATCGTCATGCTTTCCCTCTGCCTTGCAAATCTGGGGGAGAGGTTCCTGGCATGAGCAAGAGTGGGTAAAGAGCTTGGAAGATGTCACCCCCGGTTTGTGCTGAGTTCACAGCACAAACTGAAACACACTGAAATTCAAACTGAAACTGACTTTCCTAAACCTGTCAGAGAATCGATAGCGCAGTTCACTATTGCAGGGCAAAACCGCTACACTGAACTTTGGAAAGACAGGTGAATCCAGCTGGTCTCAGCTCCTGGAGTCGTTCATTGGTAATTTGAACCAGTTGCTGGAGACAGAGTGGGGACTAGCACGAGAGCAAGAAACTCCTATAAGCTGCAGTGTTTGGCAGACTCTTCCTCTGGAATTCCAGCAGCTTTTAAGAAAAAGAGCCTCTGCCTCCCCCTACAAGAGGAAAGAAAATAGAGAAGGGAGAAAGGAGGGAAGAAGGTAAAGAAGGAAGGAAAGAGAAGGTCATAGAGAAGGTTCCTTATATTTCTAGCAGTAGGAAAAGAAAAATAACCATTGTGAAAATATGTCCAGGATATTCTTGGTGGGCCTATGGAGTGATATCGCTGTGACCTACCCTCCAAGGAAAAAAACCTCAGCAGAGACACACCTACCTAGAGACAAGGGCATTTATCTGGGTCTAGCTCCCACTCCTTCCCGCCTCACTTTAGGGCTGGGGGAGTTAAGAAATACTTGTGAAGGTCAAAGCACAGGGACAGAGGGTCAGTAAACAAAATTAACCATACACTGAGATTTAACCATAATATTATAGAATGCGTCCCCTCCCCCCACAGTATTATCATACCATCAGAGCTCCAGTAAATAAGAGTGGATTATAAATGAAATTGGAGAAGGAAATGGCAACTCACTCCAGTATTCTTGCCTTGGAAATCCCATGAACAGAGGAGCCTGGCGGGCTACAGCCTATGGGATCGTAAAGAGTCAAATACAGTTTAGTGAAATGAGCACTTAGTGACTAAACACTAATAAAATAATCACAAGTCAGGGA
>ML662445.1:9472167-9782039 GCA_007570785.1 Antilocapra americana | reverse complement strand
CTTTAAATATGAATATGGTATAATCATTAAAAAAAAGAGATTGTAAGACAGGATATAAAAATAACTCACTGTGGTGGATATATGGCATCCACTTTTAATGTAAAGATTCAAAAAAGTTAAAAGTAAAGGGATGGGGAAAATGTACTATGTTAATATTAAAAAAAACTTGAGTAAGTATATAAATTTCACAAATAGTGGTCTTCAGGAAAGAAAAAATTATCACTTATAATGAAGAATATTGTGTAGATTGTAGACAGACATAGATAGCGATGTGGTGGTGGTTTAGTGACTAAGCTGTGTCCAGGCTCCTCTGTCCATGGAGTTCTTCAGGAAAGAATACTGGAGTGGGTTGTCATTTCTGTCTCCAGGGAATCTTCTCAACCCAGGGATCGAACCCGCATCTCCTGCATTGCAGGTAGATTCTTTACCAACTGAGCTACGAGGGAAGCCACAATATATTGCAGTGGAAAGAGTCAATTCCCTCTGAAAATATAACTGGTAACAGTCCTTATTGTGTATATCTAAAAAAAGAGCATCAACACATAAGGAAAAACCTTAAAGAACTTAAGTTTAAAGTGAAAGTTAGTCACTCAGTCGTGTCCGACTCTTTGCGACCTCATGGACTGTTAGCCTACCAGGCTCCTCAGTCCATGGGATTTTCCAGGCAAGAGTACTGGAGTGGGTTGCCATTTCCTTCTCTAGAGGATCTTCCTGACCCAGGGATTGAACCCAGGTATCCCACATTGTAGGCAGACACTTTACTGTCTGAGCCACCTTAAGGGATAAACAAATCTGTTCTTTAGTTTGAGACTTACACCCTCTTTCAGTAACTTACAGTTCAAGCAGGAAGAAGATTAGTAATGATATAAGTACCTGACCTTCATTGTTGTGCAATCAAATTGGTGTTCATTGAATAGTCTCTTTAACCACAGCAGAAACACATGCATACAAAGTTTCGTCCCACAGGGGTACTTGTTAACAATTCTACTACTGCAGTAGATCTTTGTTAGAGCTAAATAATTAAGTAAATGAATGGTAGTTACTAGAAACCAGGTTTCTCACCGTTGGAGCACAGTTTAGATATAAGCAAGTATAGAAGGCTAAAATGACCCACTAGCTAATGGATTAATATTGGAAACAAAGATATGAGTTCATATTTTGCTTAATATATGAGTTTGAACATGCTCCAGGAGGTGATGGCAGACAGGGAAACCTGACATGCTGCAATCCCTGGGGTTGCAAAGAGTCAGACACAACTGAGCGACTGAACAACAATTTTGCTAAATACAGATGATTGCATATGGAAATTCTTATGGTACGAGTGAGATAAATGACTCCACACATGGCCATAAACACATGTATATTTCCCTGCTCTTACAGATAAGAGCCTAAAAGGAAAAAAAAAAAAAGGAAGAAGAAAAACCATTATCTTAGTAGCAACAAACTCTTATTGCCTGAATCTTGGTTTCCAGTATCATTCACCAGAGACTTTGGAGAGATATTGCTTCTGAGAGTAAAGCAGGAAAGGTACCAGATAAACCTAGAGCACCTTATTGTGGCAGAAAGTAAGAAAAGTGCTACAAACAGACACGCGCACAGAGTAGGAGGGCAGGAGTGTCATAAGGACACAAAAGCCCACTGTCAGAACTCGGAATGGCCAAAGCTGGAACAGTCTGAGTAACAAAATAAAGTAATATTAGATTATAACCCAAAATATAAAGTAAATGCTCATGAGTATATACTGATATAAATAACTGAGTAGATAGATAAATGTCAGGAGAAGAGACCTATCTCTCATGCAAAACAATCCCTAGAAATATGCACTTCTTCTGCCCTCAATGACAGGAAGCATGTCCTAGGTGTGGGCTACACATAGGAACTTCCTTTCTAAAAGTATATTATGAAAAGGGAGAAAAAAATAGTGACTTAACAGTGGAGAAAACTGACAGACACTACCTTAACCAATCAAGGCAATCAAGGTCAACATCAGTAGCACAAGTCAAGTTGACAGTATGTACCCTTGATTTGATATGATGAAAAGAGCACCTCTGTGATCTTCCCCCTAAAACCCTCAACCCCAGTCTAATGCAGGAAAACATTAGTCAAATTAGAGTGATGTTCTGCAAGGTACTTGACCAAAGATACTCAGAACAGTAAAGGTCATCAAAAACAATGAAAACCTAGGAGACTATCACAGCCAGGAGGAGTCTCAGGAGCAGTGTAAACAAAGTGAGTTGTATCTGGCATAGGACCCTGGAACAACCACCTCATGCGAAGAGTTGACTCATTGGAAAAGACTCAAATGCTGGGAAGGATTGGGGGCAGGAGGAGAAAGGGACGACAGATGATGAGATGGTTGGATGGCATTACCAACTCAATGGACATGGGTTTGGGTGGACTCGGGAAGTTGGTGATGGACAGGGAGGCCTGGCGTGCTGCAATTCACGGGGTCGAAAAGAGTTGGACACGACTGAGTGACTGAACTGAACTGAAGGAAATTTGACTCATTTGTTGACTTTGATAATCATATATCATTTTTTGTTGATTAACTATAATAAGTGTGCTGAACTAACATGAAATGTTAATACTGGGGAGAAGTGGGTATGTGCTATACAGGAAGTCTGTACTAGCAACACAAATGTAAATCTAAAATGTAGTATGTATGGCTGATTCACTTTGCTATATGATAGAAACAAACATAGCCTTGTAAAACAATTATATTCCAATAAAATTTTAAAAAAGCTAAACTTACACAATGTTTATTATAGTTTACTACTTACAATGAAATAATTTGTGTTAAAAATATAGGTAAAGTGAAAGTGAAAGTGAAAGTGAAGTCTCTCAGCCATGTTCGACTCTTTGTGACTCCATGGACTGTAGCCTACCACGCTCCTCTATCCATGGTCTTTTCCAGGCAAGAGTACTGGAGCGGGTTGCCATTTCCTTCTCCAGAGGATCTTCCCAACCCAGGGATCGAACCCAGGTCTCCCTCATTGTAGGCAGATGCTTTACCGTCTGAGCCACCAGGAAAAGTCCTAAAACATAGGTAATTAACACTGAAAAAATAAAATGCAAATCTAAAAGCAATATAATAAACATAAATCTGAAATTGTTTAAAAAATAGAGCACATTCACAGTGTTCTTGGGAGAGAGCCATTTGTGCCCAGAGTTGCCACAGGGGTCAAATGCTATTGCAACATTGATTGCAGATAACAAACACCTGCAATTATGCAACCATGTTCCTTCTCTACTGCATGGTGAGGCTCTCTCTCTAGTGTTTGCATTTGCACCACAGCTGGCATTCACTACTTAGGAACTAGCTTTGAGCCAGTTCTTATGTGCCTGCAAGCTGAAGTGAGTCACCGGAAGTTTATAACATCTGAAGAAATTCCACTGAGTGGTAGGTACCTGTGTTCCCACAATCCACAAAAATCATATAAACAACCACCTCCTTATCAATCCTTTTCTATTCAAATATCACCTGCTTAGAGAAAGTTTTCTTACCCCATCTCCCTGCTCTATCCCCTCCTGGGCACTGCTTTGAGATTATGAGAACTGGAACTGCATGCCTCTCTCTTGTTTAGAGTATATTTGGGGTCTTAAGAGATTTGTGTCATTCTCTCAGTGCTCAATAAATACTTGCTGATTGGGGTTTAAAAGGGAAAATTGAATAAATATGCTGTCTATATGCCATTAGAAAGAACCAAGGATGAGAACATAGCAGAATGGATTCTCACTATCTTATGGTGTGACTTCTGCCCTTTACGATGTTTTTATGAGTTGCTATATTGTGTATATGTGTATATATGTATATATATGTGTGTGTGTGTATATATATAATGGTATTTTTCATTGCTGGGCTTCCCTAGTGGCTCAGTGGTAAGGAATCCACCTGCCAATGTAGGAGATGCAGGTTTGATACCTAGGTTGAGAAAATCCCCTAGAGAAGGACATGGCAACCTACGTCAGTATTCTTGCCTAGGAAATCCCACGGACAGAGGAGCCTGGTTGGCTACATAGGGGCCGCAAAAAAGTTGGATATGACTTAGCGACTAAACAACAACAACAGTTTTTCATTGCATGACAACAAGTAAACTAAAACCAAATCATCCTAAAAAAGGAACGATATAGGAATCATGTAGCTATCTATCACATTTTAATAGTATTATTCAAATGGATCTTTTGAAGATAATAATTACTAAGTAACAAAATCTTTTAAAATATGCATTTTCACATTTTCCTCCTACTTTTAGTAGTGAATGACACTTTTGGGACTTAAGTGTCATTGTGTCTTACAAGTAGTTTAATAGTGGTTTAACTGTATGAGATTTAACTTTTGAAAAGATTAACAATGTTAACAACACAGTACCTTTCCCCAAAGAATACTTACCAAATACTTGCATATTCCAAACCAGTATTGCTTGACTCTTTTATTACTAATGCAAAGCAGTGCAGGTATGTTATTTTAAAATTCATTGTTATTCTGATCCTCTCTCACTTGTCCTGATCCTCTCTCACCTGGGGCAATGTCTTAAGTCCAAAGCTAATTGTAAAAGCCACATCTCAGATCATTTCTGCTTGAATAAAGGGACTGTCTGGAAGAAGAGAGGCATCTTGGGTTGCTTTATAATGGTTTTGATGTTGCTGAGATTCCCAGTCTCTCAGTGGTACTGATACCATGTTTAACACATTTGATACCTTTAAGTATCATACCTTTCAGAAAAGCAATTAGAGGTCATGATGGAATACTCTGATTAACTTAATGTTATAGACAGTATGAAAGTCAATGGAAGTGATTAGAGAAGGAAAACTATGAGCTGCAACCTGCCTCAGGGATTAGCATACATGCCACAAAAAGTAACATTTGGCCTTTAGAAGAGTAAGGAATGTGGCAAAAGAAGACTCAGCATGGAAATGAATTGCTCTGCCCCTGCAAGGCTTTTTGAGTTCAAATCCCAAGGTTCCACAAGCTTTGTGCAATCAATTGAATTACAAAAAAATAATACATTATAAGGCAGTAAACCCTTCTGCCACCCGAATGTTAAATACACTAAGTTGGCTCACTCATAGAAACCTAAGAAATGACTTCTAGTTCTAGTTCTAGTTATCTATGCATTTTAATGCTCTGGTAGATTTTACTAATGTTGCAAACCAAACATTTTAAAAAGCTGAAAATCACAAGAAAAATTCAGGATTTTAATGTAATATTCTGTGTGGGTTGCTGCTACTTCCTCATACATATTCAATTATATTCTCTTTCTCTGAGCCAATAATGATAATCTTATCTTTGGCCCAAAATTACAGAAGGGCCCATAGTCTTCTGTTTAATTCTACCCATCCAACTCCAAAAGTGGGTAGAACGCACCCTCTCCAGGGGCAGATTCTATGGATGTCATATCTACTTTGCCTTTGCCAGGTCAGGCAAGCTTTATTTTATCAATAGAAAGAGGCATTTTAACTGTTTGGCGATGATTCAGTAATGATTCAATGTTAATAACTGCCCACCATGCTTTAATATTTACTCTAAAAATATTAAGAAGAAGGATTTTAGGTTACTTCCTTTCCTTAAGAAGAGTAGAAAGAGAACATGGAGAGTAGTCTCTGTAGATAAAATGGAAACTTCTATTTTGTTTTCATCCTGAGTGAAGCGGGTGTGTGCTAGAGAAATCGGCAGATGACCTGGTGCTCAGTAGTGATGGTGGCTATTATCTCGGTATTTCAGGTCATCTCTTGGTCAGTCGCTGTCTTCTTTAATCAAGGAGACTACATTCTTTGATATAATGCAGACCATGAACTCTGATATCAGAAGAGGAGAATTAAAAGAACATGTCAGGCTTATTATTTTTCTTTTGTTCCTAGGGCAGAGATCATTTTGCTGAAAAATGCATCAGGGAAGCATGTGTGTTTATTTATGAAAGCTTTCTTTGTGCTACTCAAACAGATCAGAATAATTCAACAATCCTGTGAGGCTTGGGTTCAGTTCTCTGTCTCTTTGAATCTCAAAAGTCATTGCTTAAAAATAGCTAATTCCTCTCTCTGGTTGAGGATTAAATTATGAAAAAAAAAACACACATTCTATTATAAGTTTTAAAAGATCCAGAAAATGCTCGCATAGGAAAAAAAAAAAAAAAACAAAGAAAGGAGCAGAGGGATGTGACAAAAAGCAATGCAAATGAAGAGTAGTTTCTCTGAATTCACCAATGTGAATTTAGTGCTTTTTCATATTCTTGCCTAATTTTCTTTCTTTCTTTTGCTCATTACATACTTGCTATTCATGATAACATACACAATTATTTATTTGTATGTCCTTTGTGGATGATCATTAATATGCAGAGGGAAAATGTCATATTAAGTAAATTAATATACTGCATTTTTATGTCAGTCTAATATAACAATAATTTAAGAATGCATATCCTTAAATAATCAAAGTTCTTTCAGTTCCCACATATGTTTTGAATGTGTCATTTCTATGGTTGATGAGTAGCAATAAGGAATGATATATAATAATAATAGGAAAAGAAGAGTGCCATTTAATTTTAATAGAAAATCAGTTTCAGTAATAATAACACAAAAATGGCTAAGGATGTTTGGAAAAAAGAATACTAATCAGCTCTTTATTCTATCTATGTGTAATTATAAATATTACCATATCATCTAAAATAACAAATCATTGGTAACCAAATGAAAAATCCCCAGATTAACAACCTAAGCAGGTGACACAGATTTAGGAGCTATGATGGATTAAACCTTGGAATCTAGAACTAACTTAATCTTGGGTATGACTTTAGGCAAATCAGTTTTTCTTTGTCCCGGTTTCCTTATTAGTATGCTAGGAATAATATCAGTACCTTACTTTTCTAATAGAGACTTAAATGAGATAACACTTAAAGCAATACTTAGAATAACACCTGGAAATGCAACTGCAATTAAAACAAAAACAAAAGAGTGAGTGAGATTTAAAGGAACAGCTTTGTTTGTCATATCCAGGAACATTTTAAATACAGATCTCATCATTAATACTTTCTTGGTTTTGGCCAGCAGCGCAACTGAATGAAGCTCAGTAAGAGGCAGCGGCCCCTTTCCGAAGCACAGAGGGAGCTGAACTCAGCACCCTGTCTCACCTGGGGGCCAGCCTGTCACCCAGGTCACAGTCTGCTCCTCAGCCTCCATGTGCTGCTTGCCGTTTCTAACGAGGACACACGTAGAGCATTTGCTAAGATTCCCGTCAGGGCTCATCACATGGCGCTCAACGTGGAGCTGTTCAGTAGATGATACTCGTGGATAAAATCGTTGATGTTTGCTACTTACTTACAGAAGATGAGGGAACACAAGTGCGAGAAATACATAGGATTTGCACAGTTAACACATTTTCTCAGCATATTCTTCGGTACAGATTTCAATATCAAGTATTTACATAAAAAGATACAGTAACATGACTGTAGAATACTTTAAAGTGGGAGAAATGTTTGTTCTTAAACACTGTGCTATTTGGACAAGTTATTTTAACAATATATGGTGATGGGTGAGTATGAATAAATATATTATGAACTTCTAATTTTATTTATATAGTCACTGAAACTTGACATTTTCGAGTGATCCGATGAAATTCTAAGTAAATTGAATTTTTCAAGTGCAGGTATGTGTTAAGTTTTAAAGAGAGTTAAACTTAGATAATTAGCTCTGCAAAGGAAGCTTCCGGAATAATGCAGAGGTCTTCAGGGATAAGAAAGAAGTTTCTGAAAACTGAGGTGTCAGTATGAGCTGGGTAATTGCCCAGAACTTGCTTGAGCCCTAAGAATAGATAGAAGAGAAAAAGATGATAAAAACGTTCTCATCAGAGAACATATGGAAACGTGTCCTTATTTTATTATTATTATTTTTTAATGAGAAAGGACAAGGGAATATAGGGAGAAGCCAAGGTGCAGCTTTTCATTTTATATCTTCAGAGGTGATGAGAACAATTTGCTTTGTACTTTCAATTCTTAGTATAACATTAGAACTCTGGGTATCAGATATTACAAAAGGTATGAAAGCTTTCTCTTGGAGCCTTTAGCATGTTTACTTTGTTTTCCATGTAGTTCCAATATTAACATAATATAGAAATAATTTCACTTTTCCATCAGTTACAAAAGTGAGCAAAATCAACCCTTTCTTTTTTAATAGTTTTTTTTGTTTTCCCTGAAACATATAAACGTAGAAAAAGTCACCACCAAGTGCGGTTACTACTTAACTTAGCAGATCTTTTTCCAAGGAAATGTCATAGAGGAGGGATATTCAATCAGAACATCTCATACATAATGTATAACTCGAGCAATTAATTTTTTCTTTGGTAGTAACAGCACATTACCATGGAAGGGTCAAACTGGGCAGGCAGGAAGTAACAGCAAGCTAATTATTGTCCAAAATTAATTCATATTTTTCTCACATTTTTTTGTATTATGAACTATAGTCAACATACTATGCATTACATTCTCAGGACATATTTTATAAACGGAAGTTTGTTGCTTTCAACCATCTTCACCCATTTCCACTTCATTTTCTTTTGCCCATAATACTTCTAGAGTAAAACGAGTCTATGAGCATTCCTAAAGATTAAATTCATATAATTATAATAATCATTATTTTTAACAATCACACGAGTTAAAATGTCATGTTTCCTATATATTAAGCTCAGTTAATTCTTTATATGTATTATTTCAGTTAGTTCCTCCAATAGTATGATGAAGTATATATCCTTAATGTTACCATAGTACAGATGGAGCTACCAAAAGACAATGTTTTAAGTAACTTGCCAAAGTTTACACAAGAAAGAAACATTAGCAACTACAAAACAATGTGAAATGTACTTCATACATCACTTACTCTCTTTACCATGTAAATGAAGCAATATTACAGAAACATGTGATTTCCATATATCATGTCTACCCCCTTTTTTAGGGCAAAACATTCTACAGATATGTACCTCTGTGTCATCATGAATATATGGTCATGTCCATGTCCAGCCTGACGTCTAGCAAGGCTTAGCACTGCAAAACCCAAAAAAAAGATCACAATTTAAGCATTAAAATGAATAAGCACAAAGAAATAGCATAAAATAAAGTTGTGCAAACTATTTTAATATGCTTTCAAGTGGCCTAAGAAAACTATAAATTATATATACTTTTTTTGTATTTTGCTCATGCTTTACAGTAGCAAGGTGAATTTCAAATTATTCAAACTACATGAAATGTCAAATGGATTTGATACTTTAATGTATCCACCATATCGATTAGTTTGCAACGTGAAAGAAACATCATGAAAATGCTTTATTTTATTTGGCTTTTAAGAGACATTTCCAGTGATCTCTGTTATGCCCACCTTGGCCAAGGTGGCTCTGACTCTCCCTCTGCCACTTACTCTGTGCATCAGGACCTCTGGTTTCTGTGTAGGGATGGAAAGGTGAAAGACAAAGGCACTGTCAAAGTTTCACAGCCAGAGTCCTGAGAGATGACAGGCATCTGATGGCTGCCCCTCCATTCTGGATTTCAGGCAGCAGGAATTCGGAGACGTTTTAAGGACCAGAGACTCCTGTTTTTCCTTAGCCTGTGTCACACAGTCTATGAACGACTGATTTAAGCTCCTGAAGCTTCTCCCTTCTGGGCGAAGTATCTACAGTTGCAATGACTTAACTAACCTCTGGGAAATTACACAGTTTTGCCTTGTCAAAGGGTAGGAACTGCGTTTTGCCCAGTTCTCATCCTCTCTCTTTCCCTGCCGTTTCATACCAGGCAGCTTCCCATCCTCAGAGCTCTCTAGGAAGAGAAGACAACTCCAAGTACTAACAGGGACCAAGGATCTAACCTGTGATTGAGATGCTAATCTCTAGTGTAATTGTGAAATTACAACTTCCTGGAGAAGGGGATAGATAACAGACAGGAGATAGATGATAGACATGTGGATGGAAGGATGGCTGGATGGGTACACAGATAAAGAAAACAGACATAGTTATCTATATAAAAAGCCACATATGGGACTGGCCTGGTGATCCAGTGGTTAGGACTCGGCTTCCACTGCAAGGGGCGTGGGTTCAACCCTGGTCAGGTTGCTAAGAGTCCACATGCTGCTCAATGTGCACCCCCTCAAAAAAAAAAAAAAGAGGGAATAAAGCAGCATAATCCTTTCCTACATTTCTCTCATTAGTGTGTCTCCCAGCTTTTAATGTCTTTGATATCTAATGCCTATTTATTTCTTGAAAAAGAACATGAAGCTACCTTGAAGGTTTTGGGTAGCCCTGCAGACTTAACAATGCATTTGTTCCCAGATTGTTTTCTAACATGTGAAGCAGAATTCCCATGCATCACAAATGTTTTCCTGCACATCACACTTCATGGGAACTTATTCATATGAGAATTTCTACAGCAATCACCAAAGGATGTGTTTCAACCAAACAGGGTAGTTCCATTACCCCTCCCCACAGCATGAAGTGATATAATTAAGAACAAAAAAAGGTAAAACACCAAACTCTTATAATTTACAGAAAGATTTTGAAAACTGTTATTATATCCCAGAACTACCCAGTGCCAACCTCGTTTGACAAATACCTTAATTCCATATTAATATTTAACAAAGTTAAGTTTGCTTCTATAATACATGACCAAGAAAAATAGATTGGAATTCATTACTGAATTCATTCAAGAAATATTTATCCGTCACATACTGTGTGCCAGAAGCTATTTCAGACAAGAACAAGTGAAAAAGTCAGACAACTCCTTGCCCAATTAGGGTTTACATTGTAACAAAAGGATAAAAACAATAGCAAATACCATATATACAATGAAATACCAGATAACTGAGTGATCTGATGGAAAGAAGGCAAAGCAAGGGACGCACATTTGGGGGAGAGTGGCCCAGTATGTCTTTCTGAGGAAGCCAGAATTGATCATGGATTTGAATGAAGTGAGGGAATGAAAAATAGAAATGTTTGGAGAAAGGTTGTTTCAGGCCTTGAGCATGACATCGAAAGAGTGGAGAGCTCACAGAAATAAGGAAGGCACAGGATAATACATGACCTTGTTTGTCAGGTCAGAAAGGGGACTTATGTTTCAAATGTGCTGTGAAGCCCTTGGGATCGCACAGTGTTTGAAAAGAAAGGGATCTGTGCGTTCCAGCAGAGCAGTGGGGGCCTTGGTGATGATGGGCTGTCATTTATCAAGCTTTTGCATTTTGTCTGGTACTGCAAACTTTTCTTCCTGTTTTGCTTATTCTTCACAACAATTGTGTGAAATAGGTAGACTGGACCTCATTTTAGTGATCACAACCTCAGACGTGGAAAGATTATTCAGTTCGACAGAGTTCACACAGTTACCTAAATAAAAATGAAATAATGCAAACTCAGATCTGACAGGCTCAAGCCATGGGCTCAGTGAATAAATATGGCTCATATTTTCTGATTCCTATAAAGGCTTTTAACATCTTCCTGTATCAACCACTAGTAATTGAAGACTTGGGCATCAACCTGTAAGTTAATGAAGAGTGACATTTAAGTGTGTGTGTGTTAGTTGCTTAGTCGTGTCAGACTCTTTGCAGCCCCATAGACTGTACCCACCAGGCCCCTCTGTCCATGGATTCTCCAGGCAAGAACACTGGTAGTGCAGGTAATAATGTGAAGCTGTGCCGTTTCATAACCATCCACATTGATTTACATTTATTAAAATTTGCAAAAATGAGATATTAATGTCATGTCTTTCGCCTAGGATACAGCTGTATTCTTGCAACACCAGTTTGACTAGAAAAAAAATTTAAAGTAGTTACTGAAATAATACTGGTATAATTTCTAGCAAATTGCAATTTCTCTACTAGAATCTGATAGTATTTTTTAAATATAACTTAAAAAGAACACTTTTTAGACTAACTTTTTAGATTCCATCCCTGGATCTCTTTTCCTATGGACGGTATGATTGACAATCCTATCATTAATTAAACCAGAATTTATGTTAACACATCTGCTTAATGCCACTGGACTCAAACATTAAACCTTATTGAAGCAGATATTGCATCAACGTGCATTTTCATAAGGTGTTCATCCAAATTGATAAGCTGTTTATAAGGCTTCCATCCATTATAGAACTGACTGTTAGCCCCAAAGATTCTATTTCTTTTTTTTTTTTTTCTAATCTATTTTTCATGGATTGCTTCACCTGCTATTTATCATACTTTCAATGTCTTTAACCAAGATTATATACACTATTTTCTAAATACAGGGAGCAGCCATTCATGGAATGATTCATGAAAATTTTCCTAACTATACTTTTTCAATTTTTATGTATGATAGGAATATAAATGTTCCCTCAACCCATACATTTCTTTTTTATTTGCAAGTTTCTTCTCTTTTAGAAGTTTCTTTTGTTTACTGTTCTTATTTTTCCCTAAGTAAATAATGATATGCATGTACAAGGATTTACTAGTTTATGTCCTCTCCAGCTACTTTTAATATCTTCCAAAATTGTTGTATTTCAAGTCTGATTTTCTCAGGCTTTTGTAAAATTATATCTGTGGCTGATACAAAATGATACCAATGATACCTGATTGATATTGAAGAAAAAAATATCTTCTATTACATGGTATGGTTGTTTATGTCTCAAAATAGAGAGATATTGTAGGCATTCAACTGTTCCAACTTATTATTCAACTGGTCAAAATTATTTGAAATATTTGATTTGAATATATATGACCAATTTGGTTCAGCTCAGTTTCATACCCTATTAATACAAAATGAACACATAAAACAATTTTGAGGCCACAGTATTCACTACTTTCTGTTCAACCTATGAATTTCGAATTTCACTTTGATTTGGATAGAATAATGACTCATTCTTAAAAGGCTGATTAAAATCAAAGTGTTTTATTATCTTACTATCCAATGTTACCTTCAATCTTTATGTCCAGCAGCTTAGCATATTTCCTTCATAATGTTACAATAAAAGTAACTATTGCACCTAATTTTATATTCCATAATAAAAAAATGACATGGAAGAATCAGTTACAGTCTAAGCATCAATAAAAAAGGAAATGCTGAGAATTTTACCATGTTTTATTTTATGCACAGTAAGAGCAGTGCAGTTGATCATAATATTTCAGATGAATACTAATTCCAGTTTGAACTCAGTACTCCTTTTACTTACTTCTATCATTTTAGTAGCAATAAAATTAAAAATTAAAATTTAAAAATTTCACACTTTAATTTTTAAAAAGTTTCAGTTTAATCTTGAGGAAATATTGATATGTGCTTTGTGACTGCACTGTGACATGATAAAGAAGTGTTTTGAATACATAAGAAAATAACTTATGAAAATCTCCTAAACATAGTCTATGCTCTTTTTTTCTATAAAGCTGTAATATAAAAGAGAATATAAATTTACATTATATTTTTGACTCATTAACAAATACCAAGCACCTGTCTAAATTTGAAATCAGTTTTAAAATGTGATCTTGAAGACAATTTTAAAATATCAAATTGTAATGAATCATAGACTGTCTGTTATAAGCTTGCTTATTCATAGAAAAGAAATAGTTTTTGAAAGTTCTATGTAAGTACCCAGATTCTCCTAGATGTTTTTCTCTGTAGAGCATCAGGAAGTTAATATACAGAAATACTTTACTCTTACTTTGCAAGATTTGAAAAATGAATAAATGAAATGAAATTAAGATGATCTAGTTCATTGCCCTTTTCACGTTAAACAGTCAAAAATTTTGAGAATTTGTATTCGGCATTAAAAAAAATATATTCCTAAAGAATATTTCAGGGCCCTGCTAGCGGGAGTCTGCAATGTTAGCTTCACTTCCCTGCAGGCAGGGACAATATGGGATATTTACGCCAAGAAAATCAGAGAATTAGTATGATTGCGTCTCTTTCTTTTCCCAGGGAATTGAAGTAAACAACTTTTCACCAAGCGACTACCAGTTTGCCCAAATATACATTAGCATTTTTTTAAAAAATGTATTAATGAAAAAAGCCCTAATTCTTTGACTGCACAGCAGAACCAAACATGCACGCTAATCTCTTAAAGCGAGGTCCCAGTTCGTTAAGATAATCATAATCTTCATCGTGGTCAGAGACTGCGGAGTCCAAGGAGCTCAGGGATCCCGCTAAGGACCCTGTTCCCTCAAAAGCATAGGTCTGCAGGGAGTCGAAAGGCGGGGCCCCGGGGTCAGCGTCCGCCTCTTCCAGCTTCTCCAGAATGAACCTCCTGAACACCGCGCTGTCCGGGCCGACCTGCAGAGACTGCCTGCACAGGCTGCGCACCTCCGCCCGCCCGGGCCCGCGGGGCTGGCGTCCCCGCAGCGCCGCGCTGCCCCGCAGCTGCGCGATGTCGAAGGCCTCCGTGTCCGCCTCTCCGCCGCCTTCGTCGTCGTACCTGAATATATTCTCTCCGAAGTCTTCACTTTTCTCAGGAAACAGAGTCTGTGTCCTCCGTTGTTTCAGACCGAGGTTCAGAAATATAAACCCTGTCAAGCAAAGCGTATCAGAACATTAGCACAAATAATGCAATATTATATATTATAAACATTTAGCTTCATATTACACATATGATAAATACAATGCATGTCTATATTTATATTACTATATTATAAATAAACATACAATGCCTATTAATGTTCTACTACATATTCATTCTATTTATACGGAAGCACATTATCAAATATTGTTACATTTATAATATTAATGCATACGATAATTAAATATATAATGTTATCTATTTACATTATAAAACATTGTTAAATAGTATGTTATTTATAATAAGCTATAAATTCTTGCTTTTGTTACAAGCTCAAGACATAAGCTTCAGTTTTCTGAGTATAAAGCAAAGATATATTTGTCACTGAAAATTTACCAAAAGAAGTTGCAGAGAGATAAGGAAGTATAGCAGACTTAACTGGCTGATGATTTAGAGTGGAAAAACATCAGAAAAATATAGTGAACTTTATATGATGATCAATTTATGACATTTTTTTATTGAAAATAGAACAAAGATGAGAAATAAGATTTTCCAATCTACGTGCCTCTGTCAGTCTCAGGAACCAGTGATCCGTGTCGGAAGAAGTTAAGCACACTGAGCCGGTTTGCTTTTCACCACTGAGACACATTCTGTGGCATAATTTCTTTCTAAGTTAGTGTTTATTGACTGCAAAGTCTGTACCAGTCATTTTTCTAAAAGCTCTACATTTATTCATTGATTTGCTGTAATACCCATATTTTATTATAGTGCTCTAGTAAAGATGGTGAAAATAAAGTGCAGAAAGATTAAATCACATGACCAGAAAACAAAAAGCTGGAATTCAAAACCAGAAAGCTGGTTCACAATCTGTGCTTTGCTATACCATATTAATTTCAGAAATTCCAAACTTATCAGGCTTTTGAGTCATAACACTGGTATGTTCACATCAATCAACTGTATCAATATGAAATAGTTTTAACATTGTGTATAAATAGAGTGATTTCAGAATGATTTTTAAAAAATTTTTGAAGTGTGTGTGTGTGTGTGTGTGTGTGTGTGTTTCATGCGTAGTCAACCCTTACACAATCTCAGCTCTTATGTATCTGTTCAGAATTTCATCTACAGGAACGGAAACAAACAGGAAGTAATGTTATTAATATTATCAAAAGAGAAATGCATTAGGCAATATTTTAGGAAAATCTTACATTTAAATAAATTGAAATAGTGTTCCTGAAATAAGGTCACTGTGCCTGAATCCAGGTACAGTAATTCAATACAACCGAGATATATGGTTGAAATAGAAAGGGAGCTAATAAATAATTTTTCAATCTATGAATTGACGAGTATATTCATGAAACTCACAGGAAACTGCTAACTGTTGCTGAACCTAACCTTCTACCTTTTCAGTATGACTCATGCCCTTGACTGTGGGGTTGCCCTTGGTTTACTTGCAGGGTTTCGGGGACGAGGTTTAAGTCTGTACCAGTGAGTTATTTTGTACTTGCAACCTGCAAACATTAGACTGTTTCTACTGCTTCTTGCTTCTGATATCTAGTTATATAGATCTAAATTCAGTTTTATGATAAAAGATCATCAAAAATAATTTGAGAAACTGAAGCTAGGTAGAAAAGAAGGGTAGCTTTGGTGGAAGAGGAATGCATGGTTTTTAAAGCTTTGAGAAAGATGAGAGGAGTGAAGGTAAAGCAAATCCTGAAACATTTGTATGTCAGTTTGAGTAGTGAGTTTGGGTTTTCATAACCCATGGCTTATATGGTTGCTATTAACATTCAATACAGTTGTGTTGGCTTTGATCTGAAGTTGTGAGGGAAGCAACAGGAGGGTTTAGACTATATAGACTGGTATGTTAAGAAAAGGTAAAAGTTATGCTTGACGCATAATGTGTAGTTTTGAAAGCCTAGCTAAAACATTTGGAACCTCATTTGCCTACTCTGCAAAATGAGTATAACTTATTTCCTTGTGAAAACAACAGCAACAACAACAAACAAGAACAAGTGGAGCTATTTTACTAAGATTTCTTTGTGTTTAACACTTTAAGTAAGACTCTCTCTTTTACCTTTTTGGAATGAAAACTATGTTTATTTTTAACTACCAAGCTAGCTTAAGCATAAATACCCATCACAAACAAGTGATTTTTTTTTTTAAAGCACGAAACTTTCTGTTAGTGCCTCATGATATATGCTGGAAAGTTGGAAACTCTGAGATAGATGTGACTGACAGAATTATGTGTGTCCTGATCAGTTGTAATTTCTTTCTTTCTTTTTTTTGGAATAATGTTGATTTACAATATTGTGTTAGTTATAAGTGTACAGAAAGTGAATCAGTTATGCATGTACACATATTTACTCTTTTTTAGACTTTTTCCCACATTGACAAGTTCCCTGGGCTCTACAGTAGATCTTGTTACTTCTCGTTTACATTTTTTTCATCCTAACATTTACTCCCCAATGCTCCTGGGCTTCAGAGTGCTGCAGTAAAGGGTTGGATGGAGGTGTGTTATGGTTAAGGAACCGCAGCCCTTCACTTACTAGCTACGTGGCCCTTTGTGAATCAGGTCACTCTTTGACTTTCACTTTCTTCATCTGAACAATACAGGCGATAACAGTTGCTACTTCTTGAGGTTATTTTGAGGAATAAATTGCACAATTTCTGCAAATCACTTAAGACAGTCTCCTGGAGTATAACAAGCACTCCACAGAAGCTCGCCATTATTATTACTAATTTTTATATTACTATATATGTTGCAGTGTGTGTGTCAAAACCACTCCTAAAAGGATGTGTGCATGTGTACTCACATACTCATCAAATTCAAGGATCATTGATTTTCAACTTGAAGTGCATATTCAATTTTTCATTGACTCCACTTGATTTAAGAATTGTAGCACATTCAGAAGGGCAATTAAACACACACACAAACAGGCACACACACACATGCCCACATTAAAGCATTATAATGGCATTAACTCTTTTCTGTATGTATCATGTGGTTGTCAATAAATGAATAAATGCTCAGTTCACATGACTTACCAAATATTATCATAATGCATATCAGAATAGCAGTTATGACTTCTGCCCTGAATCCCATGGAAAGCATAAAATCCTTATGACTGCAGCTCTGTGTGCTGTCAGTATCACCACAGTCACAGACATGTATGGTAAGGGTGTTTGTACTTGTAAGTGATGGGATTCCATTGTCAGCAATTAGGATGGATACGTAGAAAACAGGCTCTTCTTGAAGGCTAAAACCAGTTCTATTGGTCAAAATTACAGCTGTGTTATCTAAAAAAAAAAATCCACGGGCATAATTTTTTTCAATAATGCAAAAGAAATTCATAGCCACAAAGTGTAGAAGAGGCAGGAATGTAGAGATCAATTAAGCTCAAATAAGAAAGAGTACATTTCTGATGAAAAAGAAAATTAAAAGATCAATTCAAAAAGTCATTACTTAAAAAAAAAAGTTGTTACTGATATCGACATTGCCTAAATCCCAGTTACAAAATTAGATGAATTATAAGAATCATTTCTTAACTTTTTTTTTTGGTAAATATAGGAAACAAATAGCTTTTTAATTAGCCATTGGCAGTATACGAGGGTACTAGCATTAAATGTATAAAGACATTTCAGTTTCATTTGAATTAAATACTCATGACTCATTTTTCTAACAGAAACTCATTACTTTCACAAATAACATCATACATGAGATTTTCAAAGTTATCTCTGAGTCACAGTAAGTGATCTCAAATAATGTATTTATTAATAAGACAAAAGAATTAATTTTACTTGGAGTTAAAGTTTCTTTTAGAACATTTCATTTCACCTTGACATTATTAACCTATTTTCTACTTATATTTCAGAGAATCATTAAACCTTAATAGTACTGATTAATTCACCTGGTTACAACGCTCAAATAGTTAACAAAAATAAATGATATATACTTCAACATATTTAATTTTTTCCCCTTGAATCCCCAAATATGCTAAACGGTCTTCTCCAGTGCAGTTTATTGTGTATTAGTCTATGATACACAATATGTTTCCCCCCAGACACTTTGGATTTTTTGTGTTGGCTTCCTTGAAATATATTCTGTAGCAATCAAACAAATTTTAAAAGACACACACAAAAAAAATAAGAGGAGATAGATAAATATAAGTATTTGAAATAGATAAATGAAAATAAATGGAAGTCTTTTGAAATGTATGCCTACTTATCACTTTTCCCAAATCTCCTTTTAAAAACAAACTCTCCATCATGCTCTTGAAGTCTATAAACCTCTGTGATTTTATTCACTAGACAGATCAAACTGGTGAGTTTCTACTTTTTGGTATGCATTTTCTTAAATTACTTATAACCACAAATATTAAACCAATATTAAATTTTTCTCTTTATGTTTCAATATATTTATTTTGTCCCACTAATTTATTTAATATTAATGTAAACAAATCTAAGCTATAGCTTATTTCTTATTTTGCTGTGGCCTTTTTTTTTCACTAGGGAATTTGACAAAGGCAAAGGGGAAAGAATGTGTCTGCATTTATCCTTCCATAAAAGATCTCCCTTTGTCGGGAGCTTAAACTCAGGTGTAAGGAAGAACAGCTACAGATGTTTGGTTATAGATGCCTGAACAATGAATCCTACAGTGCTGCCTGTCTTTGTGATATGAAGCAAAATTAGAATGGAAAAGTATATGATGACAAAAAATATTTTATCGAAGGAAAAAAAAACACTGCAGCTTAATCTACTTCTATACGCAAGGAAAAGGAACTCCGTCTCTCCATAGAAAATCCTTTAGAACATTTTGTTCTTAGGCTGAACCATTTTGTTTTGAAGGTAAAAGAACAGCCTTTTCATATATTTATAGCTTCTAATTAGTGATTTCAAATATCTTTGAATCAATCAAGTGACTATGAAGAGTCAAAGTTTTAGTTGCTCAGTTGTGTCCGATTCTTTGCAACCCCAAGGATGGTAGTCCTCCAGGCTCCTCTGTCCATGGAATTCTCCAGACAAGAATACTGCAGTGAGTTGCCATTCCCTTTTTCAGGGGATCTTCCCAACCCAGGATTGAACTTGAGTCACCCTCACTGCAGGCAGATTCTTTACTGTCTGAGCCATCAGGGAAGTATATATCATTTTCTTCTCCAAATATGAAGACATGAGAGGAACTGCAATTATATTTTCAAGGTCATTCAGACTTTGAAAGGGTTTATAGCCAATAATTACTTGAAAAAGTACTTCCAATTTAAAGAAATCCAGTGGGAAATGAGGCTAGAATTCCCAGAACACTACTTTGGGTTTTGTTTCCCATTTCCATTGCTACTCCTTGAATAATTTCTCAACACTATCATATTGCAGGAATAGTATAAAAAGTAATGCTATGAATTTTCTTAAAATTAAACAAGATCTTGAAGAATGAATAGAAAGCTATTATAAGTGAATGGCATTACCTTGATTATCTATGATTGCAAAACTCGAGTTATTTTCTTTCACAGATAGATTGAAATTAAAATGATGGTGTTCTATGGATTCATCTCTATCCACTGCACTGATGGTCTGAATCACCTAGGGTAAGAAAATAGGGATAAGTTTTGATCATTCCTTTTATAATATTCTGACTATTATTTTAAATCATTATTAGCTTTTATTAAAATTGCTTTACCAAAATCTTTATAGATATTCCAGAAGTTATCTCAAAATTGGTAAAAAATATGAAAATATTTTCTGAGGTTAAAAATATGTTTACTTTCTACTTTCATAAGAATGTTTTGATATTACACAGTAAGTAAATTCTTGTTAATGGATGAGATGATTTCCATAAGCTAAGTTTGTCAGAAAACATCCTCCGATCCTTCCTGCCTGGATTTCTCCTTTCCATCCTTTTCTCCTTCTCTCTTTCTTATCTAAATACTAACTATTACGATTTGCTAAATTTAAATAGTTCCTGCATATATTGGAGACATAACTGTAATAAACTTTATTGTCTTACTTGAGTATTTGTTAAAGTAATGAGTTGATAAATTGATTTTAGGAATAGTGTGTTTAAAGCTTATAGGCGATGTATATGATTTCCTTTCACCCACAAGATTATAGCCAAAGTGTTCCACATCAAGTAAATTCCTCTCTCTATCTCAGATCATAAAAAAGTGAAATAATGCAACTATGAGCAAATCAGTTCACAATTAGTCCTTTGCTTTCAAGACATGAAAGTGTCAGTCAAGTAGTCAATTATTGTCAAAAAAGAGATATGCTGTCAAGATCAAATAGTGAGACTGTGATTAAATCTGGAAATTAAAGTAAATTGACTATAGAAGTTATTGTTTTGAATTTTCTAGAATTAAATTGCTTTTAACAATGTGTCAAACAAAAATATCCTTAGTTACAAGATGACAGATATGATTTATAATGTTATACTTTAAAGGATATCTCTCCACATGCATGAAGAACCTTGTGAAACTAATGCAGTTTGTACATTATTTCTCTACATCGATTTATCTTTTCCCTTACAACACATCCCTAAATAAATCACAATCATGGAGTGTTAATTAAATAACCTAGGAAAACATTTTTATTCAATCCATGCCTACAATAATAAATGTGCACTGTATCAGGATAATGCTTTTACTTTTTACAAGATTTTGTATAGCCAGGATGAAGGATATGGGCTTGGAAGTCTAATATTTTGAATTTTGTCTTTCCCATTTAATTTTCTAAGTTTAAAAATTGGAGAAACTATTATTTGTTTATTGGCTGCACAGCAAGTGGCATCTTGGTTCCCAAGATGGTGGCACTAATAGTAAAGAATCCACCTGCCAATGCAGAAGATGTAAGAAACACGGGTTTGATTCCTGAGTTGGGAAAATCTCCTGGAGGAGGGCATGGCAACCCACTCCAATATCCTTGCCTGGAGAATCCTACAGACAGAGGAGCCTGGTAGGCTACCGTGCATAGGATCGAAAATAGTCATACATAACTGAAGCGACTTAGCATGCATGCCTGCCTTGGATCAAATCCATGCCCACATTGCAGGCAGACACTTTAACCTCTGAGCCACCAGGGAAGATACCAATTTTTAGGATTCATTTTATTTATTTTTAGGATACACATTTAGTATTCAAAAAGGTGGTGGAACATCTGTTCTAAAGGTCAAAGTGCTAATCAAATAATAGAGCTGCAAGAAAATTAAGTCTGTAGTCTGTTTCCTTTTTTGCTTAGAATGTTTTTAAGGAAAATATGTTGAGAAGCTCATGCTATCCTAACATGTTCATAGTAGACAGAGGCAGAACTACTGTTTAAAAAAAAAAAGTTTTCACAAAATTTTATTAGATGTATTTAAAATACGTTAAATATAATGTTTTGCCATTAAGTTGTATAAATATACATTTATTCTGTTAAAAATGAAATATTCTTAGATTTTTATCTCAATATATATTTTCTCATTTTCTTTTGATAAATTACTTTTTTAAACATTCTTTATAAAAGTTCATATAAGATCATCACATATAAAGTTAAAATCAGAGTGTGAAAGTATGTAATGAATATCCCAAATGTATCCACTTAACAAATGTTTCATTGACACTTGGAACATGCCAAGTCATCTCAGGTCTGGGTGTATTCCAGCAGAATAGAGGTAGAAACTTTCTCTAATTATTTGGGCTTTCAGCTTTAAATATAAGAGAAAGAACTGGCATAAAGATTTAGAAGCCATTGGCATATGAACTGCATTTGAGAAATTTTGTAGGCCACAGAAGGAGTGAGTCTGAAAAAACTAAAAAGTATGGGACAGGAGAGAGAAAAACTGGGATCACACTGTGGGATCATAGAAATTTAGGCAGGAAAAAATTTTTACATGGAGACAATGTAACTGTCTTTCCATTAGACAGTGTATTGGTATGAAGGAATCTAAAAATTACTGCTATTCTACTTTACTTCTGGAAAAAATATTTGGTATCAGTCAAGATAATAGGAATCATTAATTTGAAAAATGATAACTATTTACACCAAACAGAAAAGGCAAACTGCCCTAATGTCAGCTCATTTATTATATTCATATTTTGCAAACCCCTGTAAAGTTTTATTTTTCCTGTCTTTCCCATCCTGGCCATTGCACATGAGGAACAGAAATGAAACTTCTGCCTAGCCACATTGGTCATTAAGGGAATATCTGATGTCCTTCAGAATAGAGTGCACTGTTCTAGCATTTTGGTTTCCTACAGTGATTGTATTATCTACCCAAAGCAGATAGATAAAGGAGACCTTTTAACACACCATTTTGTCCAGCTGTCTAGGCCTGTGGGAAATGAGACAAGAGTGGTTTTCATAGTATGAGGAAATACATAAAATATTTCCCTCTAATTTTATTACATGTGGAAATCATCATATTCTGTCAAACAAACACTAAAATTAATTTCTACCTCTTCTTCTTCTATATTTTAAAAACTCTGTGGCAAGAACACCTGATAAGAGAGCCACCCTCTTAACACATTTTTAACCATAGTGACAATGTCACAGGCTTATTCACCCAGCTTAATGGAAACATTTTAGGCCTGCTGAATAGCAACCTCCTCTTCTTTTTTTTTCAATGCTTTCAGAAAAATTAAAATTCTATCATATTTATTTGTCAGCATTTTATTCACTTTACTAGATAATCTTGTGTTCTCAAATATAATTTTTTCTTTTGGTTATTCTGTTCTGTATGAATTATATGTATTATTGTATGGACCTAAGCTTCAGAACATGATGAATTGATAATATGGAAAGCACAGATTTTATTCTCATTATTATTTTAAAGTATACTACCAAATGTGTTTCTGTATTAAGGGAGATTTTGACTATTAGACTGAGTACCAGTTATATTATTTCACTCTTACTTTCAAATATTTTCTGCCACTCTGTAGATTGTCTTTTTTATTCTTTTAACAGGGGTTTTCACAGGCTTAATTTTGATTACATCAAATTAATACATGTTTTCTCTTATGGATTGGTATTTTGCTGCTATATTTAAGAACTCTTTGCCTAGCCATAAGAAATTTTTTTCTTCTCTGCTTGTCTCTAGTTTTAGGCTTATATTTAAATCTATGATACATTATAAAATAATGTTTGTATAAAGTGTGAGGTTTAGATGGAGTTTTCCATTTCCTCCCTTTTTGCTTCCTATTTGTTACAGGAAAATTTGTTGAAAAGACTGGAGAATTTTAATATATTTATGTATCATCTTCCCAACACTGTTTACACCATTGAGATTTTCAAATTACTAGAACACACAAATATGATATTACAAAATAGGGATTTAATTTTTAAAATTTACCTAATTTTTCTTTCTTTTTCTTGATATGCATACTCAAAGGTATCATTTCACTGTCTTTCAAACAATAATTTTGAAATAAAATAATCTGATACATTAAAAAGTGTTAACTCACTTTAAGAAAGAAAAATGAAATTTATTGAATTATTGCTTCTGAGATATTTTATAAAAACAACATAATATAGTGCAACCCAACCAGAATAAATCAATAATCTAAGTAAAAACACCTCTAATAAAAACAAAACCAATACCAGTAATACATTTATATTGGTTTTTGTAACTTTCAATTTTTGTTTTATAGTTTTATAAGAACTTGATTCTTTTTTTTTTTTTTTTGATGCTTTCAAATTATGGTGTTAGAGAAGACTCTTGAGAGTTCTTTGAACAGTCAGGAGATCAAATTAGTCAATCCTAAAGGAAATCAACTCTGAATATTCATTGGAAAACTGATGCTGAAACTGAAGCTCCAATATTTTGGCCACCTGATGTGAATAGCTGATTCACTAGAAAAGAACCTGATGCTAGGAAAGACTGAGGGCAAGAGGAAAAGGGGGAAACAGAATGAAATGGTTGGATAGCATCACTGATTCAATGGACATGAGTTTGAGCAAACTCAGGAACATAGTGAAGGACAAGGAAGCCTGGCGTGCTGCAGTTCATGGAGTTGCTGAGAGTCTGACACGACCTAGAGACTAAACGACAGCATACTTATTCACTATTTCAAAAAGTAGTTTTTTCTTTTATAATGTTTTATGACATTTAATAGGATGCCTAAAAAATGTAAAGTTATTGTGTATTGGAACTGAGATACTCAAAGGAGAATCTAATTTAAACTACATTTCACAAATGTAAAAGGTAAGCCCCATATAGGAAAATGTGTGAAAAAATTGTGAAGTAATGATAATGTATTTCAAAATGAGTATGCTTTCCTAAGTCTTTATATATTTGATAATTCATTTCATATTGAATTTCATCTGCTGATGTCTAATATATTTTATATGTTTTATTTTTATTTGCATGATGGATAGAATAATAAAAATTAATTTAAATTATTTACAGAATCATAAACAATAATTTCTTTATTGACAAAGTACAAATGATTTACTATTAAATTCTAAGGGTTAGAAGATTTTTCAAACGTGAGGAATTTAGAAGTATAAAAATTGATGTTTACATATTTTTTGAAAGAAAGAAATTTAAATTATATGTAACTTACATTAAAGCCTATAATTAATATAACTAAATAAAGGTTATTTTATTAATATCATTTCAAAAATGGAGGAATACATAGAAAATGATATTCTCTATAATCCAAAGTACTGTTTAGATAGTGACAATTTATTATGGATTCTTACCTGATCAGAGACTGCATTTTCACAAACATAAGTCTCATAGTATTCGGAAAACTCAGGAGCATGGTCATTGATATTGAGAACTTGTACATAGACAGGGACTGAAGAAATCTGTGTTATATTGTCTGCAAATTGAATAAACAGAATGAAAATAAAGAATGCTAATATTTTTTTTAGGGGTAACATGGTCATGAAAATTGCATTAGATGCTATGTGGTATATTTTTATTTCACATGAATAAAAGCTGAGGACAAGATTGTTATATATTTCATATACAACAATATAGCCTACAGAAAATATTCTCAGAACATTCAGCTCAATCACTGTTTATCGAGTGCCCTGTACCTGCCATGGACTGTAGGAAGCTGATGAGGAAAAGGAATAAGAGTAAAGAAGACAGTCAGGTAGATGAACATTTCTTTTTTTTTTTAATCCAGGAACAGTCAAAAATATTTGTATCATACCTGGCCTCTAATAACTGAATGCCAGTAGCATTGTCCACTTAAGTTGTGATGATCTAAATTGTGTTCAGACGTGGTCTGAAGATACTAGGAGGCAAAACTGTCCACAGTTGTAACTTGTTGAAAGAAAGTGCTAGTCACTCAGTCATGTCTGACTTTTTGTGACCCCATGGACAGGGTCCCCTCTCCATGGGATTCTCCAGGCAAGAATACTGGAGTGTGTTGCCATTCCCTTCTCCAGGGCATCTTCCTGACCTAGGGATGGAAGCCAGTTCTCCTGCATTGCAGGCAGATTTTTTACCCTAACTGAGCCATCAGGGAATGGTGTTGCATATTATTATTTTAAATCTTTCTTTCTTTATTTAAAAAGCCACTCGCTGGTACATACATTGAAGAGTGGGGAGGAGTTTCCTTTGTTGTCTCAGTGTCTTTATAATCTTGCCTGCTTTTAAAAAAAAAATCAAAAAGCATTATATTTGCAATTGTAATGTGTAAAGGCAAACAACAATTAAAAAAAGAGAATTAGTTCTGTTGAAAATTAGGGAAAAATCTTTCCTTCTCCTTCTTATTTACTTTAGAAGAGCTTGTAAATTATTTTTCTATCCGTCTCTTTGAAATGTATGTTAACCTTTTAAAACTGAGATAAATCTCTTGCCAACTTTACAACCCAAGCTTGTCTTTTTTCAGTGCTGGGAGCCAATTCTTTGAAATGTAATTAATCATCAAGGAAGATATTAACAGCATATTTTCTCCCATTTTCTGTGGGAGGGTAGGCACCTAACTTCAGCAAAGACCTTGACCAAGATACAAAACTACTTCTTGTCATAAGAGTATAAAAAGTTTAGGCTTCATATGGCTAAAGCCAGTTAGCAAACACAAATGGTCACTCCAACTACTTAGTGGACTTAGGATAAACTGTGTGACCACCCATGGTGGTGTGAAGTGCTCCTACTTTAATAACAATAATTGTTTATCTGGGCTTCTTGGTGGCTCAGGGGTAAGAATCTGTCTGCAAGGCAAGATACCCAAGTTTGATCCCTGAGTCTGGAAGATCACCTGGAGATGGGAATGGCTACCCACTCCATTATTTTGAGACATGCCTGCAGTGGATCCTATTTGGTTGGCTATGTAAAAGGCTGAGTTTTCTTTCTGACTTGGCAGTGTCTTTCCAACGATGATGCATATCAAATTCTAGTTTAATGCTTTTTAATTATAAAACTGTTTGTATCTTTCACGTTGTGAAGAGATTGTCCAGATTGGGATGAGATTTTGTTTGTAATTATTTTAACCAATACACAATCAATTAATTAGAATTAACAATTGCAGTTTTTATTGCATATAAAAGAAACCCATGGCCTTTAGGAAATATATAAATCACTAAAAAGTATTATTTAGTGACTCTTCTCTACTGTATTATGTTCAGGATCAAATAGATTAAAAACATTAAAATATGAAAAGATAATTCTAGAACTTTCAAGATGAAATTATTCTAAACTTAAGATTCATAATTTATGGTTTAACTATATATCACTGTAGAATAGCTTGCTACCTAAATGGAGAAAGTATATCAGTTACAAATAAAGAAAATTAGTTTAAAAAATTCATTTAAAATCTATCTTTTTTTTTTCTCTTAAAAAGCTATTTAAAATTAAGTTCAGGAATCAGAGAAGGTGGCGGAGGAATAAAACGGGGAGATCGCCAGCCTCCCCCCAGTACATAAAAAACTCCTCGAGATATGGAACAACTCCTACAAAGAAATCTCTTGGCGACTGCAGAAGACCCAAGGCCTCCTGGGGGACAGGCTTAGCTCCCTGAAATGAGGTAGGAGAGAGGAGCGAGGCATAAAAATGGAAAAGACTGAGAATTTCTGGGCAGGAGCTTGTGCCCAGAGGAAGGGAGTTCCTGCAACAGGAGTTCCCCTGTCCTGGGAATCTCCCTCACAGGCGGGCAAAGGGGGAGCTGCAAAGTCCTAGAACATCAGGCACAGCGGGGACTTGGAGGGCAGTAAACCGAGAAAGCTGTGCTTCTCAGCCCATTAACGGCTCATGGACTGTGGCGCCACACAGACGGTGGGCTGGGGAACCGAGCGTGGTGCAGCAGACGAACCAGCCAGCGCACATAACCCTTGCCGCGCAGGGGGCGGCCCAGGCCACAGGGCCTGCGGTGCCCACAGGGGGAGGAGCACAAACCCAGACAGCGCACACAACCCGCCGGGCACAGCCGAAAGAAGTAATCCCCCGCGACAAAGGGTGCAGGCAGTGAGACGGAACGAGTGCACATAAACCCCGCGGCGCAGCGCGCGGGCACAGGAGCAGAACGCGTGCGCCCCAGCCCCGCGGGCACGCCCAGGGAGCTGACACAAGTGCACCCAAGCCCCGCGACGCAGCAGCGGGACTCGGACCTGCGAGTCAAGGGCACTCAGCCCCGGACGCAGACGGTGAGCTCAGGGGGTGCGGGAAGCCCACACAAGTCGCCAGGACGCAGAAGGCGCCACCCAAGCACGCGCCTAGCAAGCTTAGCCCGCAGCGCAGGGCGGGGCAGGGGGACTGAAGCACGGCCGGATCCCAGGGACAAGCGGGGGCTGGCGGCACTGCAGGCACGCTGAGAGGGCCACTTTGGACAGCTTCAACTGCCCAAAGGCATTCGGAACCCACAGACGCTCCGAAACCTACTACTGGACACTGCACTGCCCTTCGGAGAGACCAGATCCACCTCCATCAACCAGAGCCCTGGCACAGGCTCCACAAACCAGGGAACATCACGGGACACTAACCCGACCCCATCCACAGGGCAGACTCCACAACCAAGAGCTATGATCTTGAAAATCCTCTATTTATTTTTCCTGTTTCATTTTTTTCCCTTTTCTTTCTTTTTTTTTTTCTCTCTCATAGGTCACACTGTTTATTCCACCAACACTTCTCCATCTTCAAACTAGCATTTAGTGGTGCTGTGGAATTTTCCTCTTTGTTTTTCTTGTTATTAAAAAAAAAAGTTTCATATTAAGATTCTTTCTTCATATAAATCTCACTACTTATTTCCCAACATATTTCCACCATAACATTAGCTTTCTGTGGTGCTGTGTTTTCTTCTTTTTCTTGTTAGAGAAAAACAAATCATTTTAAAGTTTTTTTTCTCGTTTTTTTTCTTAAAAATTACACGTTTTATTCCCCCAACATATTTCAACCTCCATATTAGCGTTTTGTGCTGCTATAGCATTTTACTCTTTTGTTTCTTGTCAAAAGAAAAGCATTTATTTTAGGTTTTTTCTTTTTGTCCCCTCACTATTTTTTTTTTCACCTTGATGAGTTTTTTGTTCTGTTTTGGATATATTCAACTGCTTTTCCTACTGTTCTTTACCAGCTGTAGCTATTCCTGAATATATATAAATCTTTTCCATATGCATCTATTAATTTTTGTTTTTCTATTTTTTCTCCCTCTTTTTAAAATTTTTTTAATCCTCTTCTCCACCCCTTCATTTTCTCTTTCCCTCTCATCTCCTCTTTCTTTTTCTCTCTCTTTTTTTAATTCTCCCTTTTTTCTGTCATGCTTTCTTTCACCAAGTAAGTTAAACTGTTGAGTTCTCTATGCTATATTCCCCAGTTGGCCTTCTGCTCATGCTCAGATTTCCAGATTAAGCATTAGCTAACTCTTCTTTCAGTTGGTTGATATCACCTCTGATTTCCCTTGCTCACCAAGTCAATCTCCCTCTTTTCTTTAGAATGCTTTGATTATAACTATATGTGTGGAAGTGTGTGTGTATATGACCTAGCGTTTCTGTAATTACCTACTTGACCTTCTCCCACTAGAACATAGGCACAAGTCACCCCAACAAGTAATCAACACAAACCACCCAGCCAACATTTCCCTCCAAGGGAAAAAATCAAAAGGAAGAAGTAATACAACACTAAAGCCTGGGAAAAGGAGACCTCAAGTGGAGCAATTAAAAAAAAAAAAAAGATGGATAGGCAGAGAAATACAACACAAATGAAAGAGCAAGGTTGAAACTCACAAGACCAAATAAACAAAGAGGAAATAAGCACTATCCCTCAAAGAGAATTCAGAATAATGGTAGTAAAGATGCTCCTAAGACTTGAAAATAGAATGGAGAAAATGCAAGAAGCATTTAACACAGTTAATACAATCATTAAGGATATAGAAGAAATAAAGAATAAGCAAACAGAGATGAATAATACAATTACTGAAATCAAAAATATTCTAGAAGAAACCAATAGCAGAATAACTGAGGTAGAAGAATGGATAAGGGAGCTAGAGGATAGAATGGTGGAAATAATTGCTGAAGTGCAGAATAAATAGAAAGGAATGGAAAGAGTTGAGAAAAGCCTCAGAGACATTTGAGATAATATTAAATACACCAATATTTGAGTTATAGATGTCCAAGAGGAAGAAGAAAAAAAGAAAGGCACTGAGAAAAGTTTTGAAGAAATTATAGTTGAAAACTTCCCCAACATGAGAAAGGAAATAATCAATCAAGTCCAAGAAGCACAGAGTCTCCTACAGGTTAAACTCAAGGAGAAACTAATCAAGACACATATTAATCAAGCTAGCAGAGATTAAGTACAAAGACAGAATAGTAAAAGTTGCAAGGGAAAAGCAACAAGTAACATGCAAGGGAAAACCCACATGATTAACAGCAGCTCTTTCAGCAGAAACTCTACAGGATATGTTTATTGATGGAGAAATCAAAAGCTTTATGGACAAGCAGAAACTAAGAGAATTCAGCACCACCAAACCAGCCTTGCAGCAAATACTAAAGGGACTTAGCCTGCAAACACAAGAGGAAGGAAAGACCTATAAAAACAAACCCAAAACCGTCAATAAATGCCATTAGGAACATATGTATCAATAATTACATTAAATGTAAATGGGTTACATGCACCAGCCAAAAGATACAGACTGACTGAATGGATACAAAAACAAGACCCATATCTGTGCTGCCTACAGGAGACCCTCTTCAGACCTAGAGACACATACAGACTGAAAGTAAAAGGATGGAAAAAGATAGTCCATGAGAATGGAAATTAAAAGCTGGAGTGGCAATCCTTATTTCAGACAAAATGGACTTTAAAATAAAGAATATCATGAGACAAAGAAGGACACTACATAATAATCAAGGGCTCAATCCAAGAAGAAGACATAACAATTGTAAATGTCTATGCACCCAACATAGGAGCACCTAAATACATAAGGCAAGCAGTAACAGGCATAAGAAGAGAAACTGACAGTAACACAATAATAGTGGGGGACTTTAACACCTCACTGTCATCAATGGACAGGTCATCAAAACATAGAATCCATAAGGAAACACAAGCCTTAAATGAAACATTAGACCAAATGTTTTATAATTGATATTTTCAGGACTTTCCATCCAAATGCAGGAGAATATACTTTCTTCTCTAGTGCACATGGAACATTCTCCAGGATAGGCCACATCTTGGGCCACAAATCAAGCCTCAGTAAATTTAAGAAAATTGAAAGTGTATCAAGTATCTTCTCTGACCACAATGCTATGAGACTAGATATCAACTACAGGAAAAAAAAAAAAACAGCAAAAAAGACAAACTCATGGAGATTAAACAATACATTACTAAATAAAGAAGAGGTTGCTGAATAAATTAAGAATTTATTAAAATCAAAAAATTAAGATTTATTAAAATCAAAAAATTCCTAGAAACAAATGACAAAGAAAATATGATGACCCAAAACCTATGGGACTCAGCAAAGCAGTTCTAAGAGGGAGGTTTGTAGTGATACAATCATACCTCAAGAAGCAAGAAAAGCATTCAATAGACAGCCTATGGAAAAAGGAGAACACAAAACCCCCAAAGTCAGCAGAAGGAAGGAGATCATAAAAATCAGAGCATAAGTAAATGAAAAAGAAATTAGGGAAACAATGGAAAAGATTAATAAAACTAAAACTCGGTTCTTTGAGAAGATTAATAAAATTGACAAACCACTAGCCAGACTCATCAAGAAAAAAAGGGAGAAAAATCAAATCAATAAAATTAGAAATGAAAAAGGGGAGATTACAGCAGACAACATAGAAATATAAAGGATCATAAGAGAATAATATGAATAACTATATGCTAACAAAATGGACAACCTAGAGGAAATGTACAGATAGAAAAAAATCAGCCTCCCAAGACTGAACCAGGAAGAAATAGAAGTTACAAACAGCCTAATTACAAACACTGAACTTGAAATGGTGATCAAAAATCTCCCCTAAAACAAAAGTCCAGGGCTGGTTAGCTTTGCAGGGGAATTCTATAAAAAATTCAGAGAAGAGCTAGTGCCTAGTTTTCTGAAACTCTTCCAAAAAATTGCAGAGGAAGGAACACTTCCAAACTCATTTTACAAGGCCACAATCACCCTGACACCAACACCAGGAAAAGACAATATGAAAAAAGAAAATTACAGGCCACTATCCCTGATGAACATAGATGCAAAACTCCTCAGCAAAATTCTAGCAAACAGAATCCAACAGCACATTAAAAAGCTCATGCACCATTTTCAATTTGGATTTATTCCAGAGATGCAAGGATTCTTCCATATACACAAATCAATCAACATGATACACTATAACATCAAATTGAAAGATAAAAAACATATGATCATCTCGATAGATGCAGAAAAATCCTTCGACAAAATCCAGCATCAATTTATGGTAAAAAACACTTCAAAAATGGGCACAGAAGGAACCTACTTCAACATGGTAAAGGCCATAAGTCAAAAGCCCATAGCAAACATTATTCTCAATGCTGAAGACTAAAAGCTTTCCCTCTAAGATCAGGAACAAGACAAAGGTGTCCAGTCTCACTACCATCATTCAACATAGTTTCTGAAGTCCTAGGTATAGCAATTAGAGAAGAAAAAGAAATAAAAGGAATCCAGATAAGAAAAGAATAAGTAAAACTCTCACTATTTGCAGATGACAAGATACTGCAAATAGTGAAAAAACTCAAAAAACATAGAAAAAAACATAGAAAACCCCCCAAAAGTATCAGAAATTTACTAGAGCCAATCGACGATTTTCAGTAAAGTTGTGGGATACAAGGTCAATACACAGAAACCACTTGTACTCCTGTATACTAACAATGAAAAAACTCATAAAGAGAAATTAAGGAATCAATACTATTCCTCATTGCAACAAAAAGAGTAAAATATCTAGGAATAAATCTATCCAAGGAAACAAAAGACCTTTATATGGAAAACTTCAAGAGACTGCTGAAAGAAATAAAAGACAACATAAACAGATGGAGAGATATTCCATGTTCCTGGGTGGGAAGAATCAATATTGTGAAAATGACTATACTACCAAATGCAATCTACAGATTCAATGCAATCCCTATCAAATTAGCAATGGCTTTTTTCACAGAACTAGAACAAAAAAATTTCACAGTTTATATGGAAATAAAAGACCCCAAATAGCCAAAGCAGTCTTGAGAAAGAAGAATGGAGCTGGAGGAATCAACCTTCCTAACTTTGGATAATACTACAAAGCTGCAGTCATCAAGACAGCATGGTACTGGCACAAAAGCAAAAATATAAACCAATGGAACAAGATAGAGACCCCAGAGATAAACCCACTCATCTATGGGTATCTTATTTTTGACAAAGAAGGAAAGAATATACAATGGGGCAAAGATAGCCTCCTCAATAAGTGGTGCTGGGGAAACTGGACAACTACATGAAAAAGAATGAAATTAGATCATTACCTAATGCCATACACAAAGATAAACAGAAAATGGATTGAAGACCTAAATGGAAGACCAGAAACTATGAAACTCTTAGAGGAAAACATAAGCAGAACACTCAATGACATAAATCAAAGCAAGATCTTCTATGGTCTACTTCCTAGAGTAATGTAAATAAAACAAACATAAACAAGTGGGACCTAATTAAATTTAAAAGCTTTTGCACAACAAAGGAAACTACAAACAAAGTGAAAATACAACCATCAGAATGGGAGGTAATAATAGCAAAAGAGACAACCAATAAAGACTTAATTTCCAAAATATACAAGCAGCTTATACAACTCAATTCCAGAAAAAAACAAACAATCCAATCAAAAAGTGGGGAAAAGACCTGAACAGACATTTCTCCAAAGAAGACATATAGATGGCTAATAAGCTCATGAAAAGATGCTCAACATCACTCATTATCAGAGAAATGCAAATCAAAACTACAGTGAGATACCACCTCACACCAGTCAGAATGGCCATCATCAAAAAGTCTACTAGCAATAAATGCTGGAGAGGGTGTGGAGAAAAAGGAACACTCCTGCATTGCTCGTGGGAATGTAAACTGATATAGTCACTATTGAAGACGGTATGGAGACTCCTTAAAGAGCTAGAAATGAGACCACTGTATGACCCAGCAATCCCACTCCTAGACACATACCCTGAGGAAATCAAAACTGAAAAAAGCACGTGCACCCCAATGTTTACTGCAGCTCTATTTACAATAGATAGAACATGGAAGCAACCTAGACGTCCATCAATAGATGAATAGATAAAGAAGCTGTGGTAGTAATTGAATACTACTCAGCCATAAAAAGCCACACAGTTCTGTAAAGCAATTATTCTTCAATTAAAAATTAAAAATACAAATTAAAAGAATTAAGTTCAAATTAAACCTTTGACACGATTATACAAAGCATACCCATATCTCTGCAGCTTCATTTTAAAGTAGTTAGTTGTTTTATTCTGTTATGTATTTAGAATAGGAAAAAGGAGTCCAGAATGGTGGTGGCTCAGGAGTCCAGAATGGTGGTGGCTCAAAGACAGAGAAAGGATAAAGCCTGTGGAAATAGAACAAAGGAAGGTCCAAGGACGGGAGTGAGAACCTCAAGTAAAAAACAGCCCTCCTGGCTAGCCCAATTTACATAAGGGCAGGCTAATGGGGAGGAGAAAAAACATACAAAAAGAGGAGCCAAAATTGAACCGGGAGCCTCTCTTCTCTTTGTGTATTTTAGCTGGCCCACCCTTACTCCTGGAGGATGTACTTTCCTTTGCTTGCCAAAATACACTGAGCTGTAACAATGGTCTGTTCATTGCTTCAAACTTCTGCTGCGGAGAGACAGAACTGAGGAATTACAAACTCCCGGACAATTCACTTAGCTGGCATGTTGATAAATAGCTTGATGCTTAATTTGGGAAATTTCCAGGAAGAAGACTAAGCACACAGTGAACTTCATTCGCTGGGAAAACACATGTTAATTTAGAGCATGTCTTTCCTATAATCAACATAACTGATATGTCACAACCTTCCAGATAGCTAACACATCAGCCAGTGCTTTATGTAACAATTTCATATGAAGCCCTGATTTCCACTGTTTGGGTGTTTTGCATATATTAATATCTCTTAAGTGACTAAATGGGTAAAAAAATATTTTTGATATTGACATTACCATAATAAAAAAATTGGCACTTACAATTATTTTCTCCAAAATTTCTCTAAAGTGAGTTTAATAATATGAATTAAAAATGAATCAAGAGATAGAGGGAAAAAATACATGAAAATTGGATGCTTGGTGTAACATAAGTTGTTTCTAAGCAATTTCCCTTAAAATGAAACAGGTATTTTACAAAATATATCTTCAAAGATGAGTTTAAATGAATTTATTTTTTTACTCTAAGAAAATGAATTTTACAGCACAAGAAGCAGATCAGCAAGAAATGTGTAATTTCTAAACTTTATAACATTTATAATCACTTATTTCTGGAACAGTGATGAACTTCTTAGTAATACATTTCATGTAATATAAATATATTGTTTATTTTCAGGTTGCCTTTCATAGGCATTTTTCCTTAACCATATTTTTAATCTTCTTTTATTTATACATTTTGTTTTATAATTATTTTCACAATATTTGTGTCTTAGAATACACATAATCAATTTAAAGACACTGCTTTTTAATACCTTAAATTGTAGTGCTTCTAATTTAGCAGAAGTTAATGGAATATTCTTAAGTTCTCCTTATATATAAAATAAAACTACAGTGGATAATTATTTACATAAATTTCAATAAAACATTCTCTTTCAACAGTTGAAAACTACTTCATGGAGAAACACATTTTTCAAAGATGTTCACTCATCCTTTGAACTGATTCGAATTCTTTCTTCAATAGCTTTTTAAACAGTGATAAATTTTTTTACTTGAAAATATCCAGTGAATAAAAACTTCTTGCTTTTATGCTAAACATCCTTGTGTTTTCTGACGCCAAAAGCTTTGGCATTTCTTCTGTGCAGCAGACATTTATTCCCCTGAAACATTTGCTCCCCATCCGTTTAGTGTTTAAACAGAAAATTCAAGACTCAGTCCCAATCTTCCTGGGTGCCAAAGAGCCACTTGGTGACTAACGAAAAAAAATGTAAGTGATGCTTTCTACTCTACCATCTCATCAGCAAACTGCTCAATAAGGTGACAAGTAAGATATGAGTTTAAAGACTTTCAAAGAACAAGCCAAATAGGTAAACACGATTATTGAAATTCTATGCAAAATCAGTTTGGAAAGGATGCATTCTGATACATTTCAAATTCACAAACTGAATCCTTTACTGTATTATATGAAATCCATTGACTATAATAGTGATGATTTTGATAGTCTTTTCCATTCTGTTCTCTCTATTCTTTTGAGTTTGATTGACTTAATAACTGATTAATTGAAGTTTTGAAGACACAAACTAACTGGTAAATGGGATGATTTTATCTATGTTTTGAAACCTGAAAATGGAAAAATACCTGGTCACTACTGATTATTGAAGATGTGACCATTAGCACAGCTGATATCATGAGTTTTCTTTGAACAAATTTCACTGGGCAATATTTTACATGAATAATTTGAGAAAGAAAAAAAAACTTGCAAAATTTATATTCAATGTTTAAAAATTGATTTAAAAATGTATTCATGAATAATATTGTAAGAGTATATAATTAAATAATTAAAGGTTTTAGAATTTCAAGTGATTTGGATTTATTTCTTATGTTTTTCTGAATTTTCTATGATTCATTTCTTATATTAAACATTATATATTGCCATAATAAGATAGAGATATTTTGTGGTAAGTATATAAATAAGCTGTAGTAAGAATGAACAAATTGTTAACTTTTAAATAATAAATGATATACACTTGTATGAATTGATATATAAAATGCCATTTAATTCTAATTTCAGCAACACTTTAAGCTACCCTTTGTCCCTATGTTTATAGAGATTATTGAATGGGTTAAAAAAATACGTTGAACCAATAAATGGTTCTCAAATGAATACTTACATTTTTCTGTGGCTGTAACACTTAGGTTGTACCAGGCACTAGTCTCTCGATCAAGTGGGTTAGTTGTGAATATTGTGCCATTGTCATCAACAATGAACACTTCACTTCCGGTAATAGAATATCTGCACACACAGACACAAAATTCCTTAAAAGTATTATGTTCTCTGTACAACATTGTTTAAAGTGTGTAAATCATTCTTTTTAAGCAAAAAGACATCAAATCCACATTCTACAGAGCTAGAATAATGCTGAAAATTTTTGAAAAGGTAATTTCTACATTTACAATTCATCTCAATGGAGACACAGGAGAAAAAATCTGAAAAAAAAAAAACCTCTGGTTTTCAAAAGATGTGTGTTAAATCTGGACATGCCACTCATTCTCATTTCCAAGAGAAAATTTTAACAAGTGAATGACTTGGTTAAAAAGAAATGACAAAATGTCTTTGGCAAAATGAAGAGAAGTACAAATAAATGCAGGTAAAGATAAAAGCTTGGGAGATATTTTTTTCTTTTCCTTTGAGACAAAGTAACACAAATCCTCACTCTAGGCTGCTGAGTCTTCTTGTACCACATAGTTGCTTTGTAGTTTTGTTCATGGTATTACAATTACTTGACTTTTGACATATGAGATATGTTCTTTTTTTTTTCTGTTTGAAGGGAATAATTTGATAGTATTTTTTTGTAAGTCATGTATAACTCTTGAGAACCCCATGGACTGTAACCTGCCAGGCCCCTCTGTCCATGGGATTTTCCAGGTAAGAATACTGAAGTTGGTTGCAATTTCCTTCTCCAGGGGATATTTCCAACCCCGGAATCTAATCCAGGTCTCCTTCATGCAGGTGGTCTCCTGCACTGCAGGTGGATTCTTTACCAAGTGAGACACCAGGGAAGCGCTAATAAAAATAAAGTATATATTATATGTGTATATTACTAGAAGAGAGGAAGTAAAGATCGTAGGTATATTAGGTCATGCATGGAAAGAAGTCAGATAATAAAATTCTCTCATGCAAAAGACTGTAAAATTATCTCAAATTCCACAATGAAAGAAATTTTTGAAACCCTCAGCATGCTTTGTCTGCTTGCAAATGATTAATAATAAAAATTAAAGAAGAGTAATAACTAGAGTTCAATGACAGCTTCTCATTGCATATATTTTGCTGAAGACTTTGATGAGACATCAGTGAGGTTTGCCATGTTATGTGGCAGAAGATGAGAATATTTTAATCTTGAATTGACAGGTGTCTAAAAATATCACTAATTTGTAGGTTGGTATTGGGGGAAATTAAAATAGAAACTACAGAGAATTAAGCTTTAAGGAAATTCCGTTTTAGCTCTGCTCATTGTTAAATCTTTAAAAGTAATTTGCTTACATATCAATAAGTGGTCACATTTCCTACTTAAATATTTTTGACAAAATGAAACAGTTGTTGTTGTTCAGTTGCTCAGTTGTGTTTAACTTTTTGTGACCCCATGGACTGCAGCATGCCAGGCTTCCCTGTCCTTCACCATTTTCCAGAGCTTGTTCAAACTGATGTCCACTAAATGGGTGATGCTATCCAACCATCTTATCCTCTGTAATCCCTTCTCCTCCTGCCTTCAATCTTTCCCAGCATCAGGATCTTTTCTAATGAGTCACCTCTTTGCATTAGGTGGCCAAAGTACTGGAGCTTCAGTTTCAGCATCAGTCCTTCCAATGAATATATATTTCCTTTAGGATGGACTGGTTGGATCTCCTTGTAGGCCAAGGGACTCTCAACAGTCTTCTCCAACACCACAAAGAGTCAGACATGACTGAGCAACTTTCACTTCACTTCACCATTTAAGAAATAAGTATGGATATGTATACCCATGGCAGATTCATGTCAATGTAAGGCAAAACCAACACAATAAAGAAAATTTAAAAAAAAGAAATAAGTATGCAACATATATTAGAAAGAGCTTGGACTAAAAAGCCTAAAACGTAAAGTGTACATGTTCAGATTAATCTTTGGTTTGCCTTGCAATTCCTTTTTAAAGACTCTTCATTCCGCTAAAAGTGCTGAGTGAATACAATGTGGTTGTGTGATGTTTTCTCACTGCTAAGGGTTCCTGACAGAATGATATAAACAAATGATTTGTTTATATAAGGATGCCTTTATAGTCTGTTCTTAATCTTCATACACCTCTACAAAAGTAATATTCCCATCTCCCAGAAGAAGAATTGAGACAAATAAAAGCCAAGCCCATAACAAAGACTAAATCTTCCCAGTAGGTGCAATTCCACCAGATCTTTCAAGGATGCTTTTATGCACAAGTAATAGAGGATTTGTTTTTTTTTTTTTTTAAGTTTGTATTGGGGTATATCCAGTTAACAAATAATGTTGTGATAATTTCAGGTGAAGAGGGAAACGATTCAGCCATATATATGTGTATCCTTGCTTCTCCAAACTTCCTTCCCATACAGGCTATCACATAACACTGAGCAGGTTTCCCTGTGCTATGGGGCTTCCCTGGTGGCTCGGTCAGTAAAGAATCTGCCTTCAATTCAGGAAACCTGGGTTCAATCCCTGGGTTGGGAAGATTCTCTGGGGAAGGAAATGACAACCCACTACAGTATTCTTGCCTGGAGAATCCCATGGACAGCAGTGCTATACAGAAGCTCCTTGTTGGTTATCCACTTTAAATATAGCAGTGTGTACATGTCCTTCCCAAACTCCCTAACTATCCCTTTCCTTCAACATTCCCCATGGGAACTACAAGTCTGTTCTCTAAGTCTGTGATTCAGGTGAACGATGTTTAAAGGCAGCTTATTCCACTGGTGAAAGAAATGCCTGTCATTCTTGAACAAAAAACAAACCTGCTTCCAGGTCATGAGCTAGACTGTTTCCCACAAGCCTGATTACTCAGATTATTTATCTTTTGCTGTGAATGCAGACAGTTTTTCTCTTTCAAGGAATTGGTCTGAATTAAAAGACACAGAGTTGTTCTTAGTATCTCCTTATAATTCTGTTTAATGTCTACAGGTTCAATAATTACATTCCCTCCTTCATTTCTGATAATGGTAATTTTTGTCTCTTCTCTTTTTTCCCCTTGTTAATCTGGTTATATGGATAACTTCTACTGGTGGTTTGGAAGAACCAGCTATCATCCCATTGTATACATCTATTTTCAATTTCACTGCTTCTACTCTAAAGTTTTTAATTTTCTTTTTTTTTGTAACAGAAAAGATTTTACTGCCATTCCAATATTTATAAAAATTATAAAATTTGACTCTAGGTTTAGTTAGAAAGGGAATTTTCACAATGACCAAGGAATGAATCATCCACAGTAGTGGCAAAAGAATTTATTCCCTCTATTTGTCATCTAAACAATTCAGTGATATAGAGAATGTGGATAAGATGAAAAACTATTGGAAGATTTCTTGTGCAGTTTCTTATAACTTTACGATGGAGTTTTTATTACAGACCATTTCGAGGCTCTAATTCCCAGCACACTAGACTCCTTAAAACAACTATTAATACATGTTTTCCTCCACCACTTTTCCTTATTCATCTATTTTCCATAATTATAGTACAGAGAATTACAAAGGCTTCCATATACTAAGATGCTAGGTCTTGCTTTGCTCTTTGAAAGGGCTATGGATACAAAGAAGAAGCTTCTTTAAAATTTTAAGACAGACGATGCTCCCAGTTTTCCACTGTAATTCCGAATCACAAAATGCTGCCTTCAAACATGTAGATATAGTTCCTATTTATTAGTAGTAAATTTAGTAATGAATATAAGTATATATGAAGTATATACGTGTGTGTGCTTGCATGTTGGTTGCGCAGTCGTGTAGGACTCTTTCTGACTCCAGGGACTGTAGACCGCCAGACCCCTCTGTCCATGAGATTCTCTAGGCAGGAACACTGGAGTGGGTTGCCATTCCCTTTTCCAGGGGATCTTCCTAACCCAGGGATCCAACCTGGGTCTTCTGCATGGGGAAGATTTCCAATATGTGTGTGTGTGTGTGTGTATAATCAAAGCATAGTACATTGTTTAAATTTTAAATAGCATATCTATTAACCTGCTTGTTTTTCTGACAATACTAAAGAACACATAACTTAACAAAAGCTTTCATGATTAAAGTTTTCATTATGTTATCATTTATAATAACAAACTGTAGAAACTATTTAAATATCTAATCTCAGTTGTGTAAATAAGGTCATGAATGATGAATGCTGTATGAAAGTGTAAGTCATTCAGTCCATGTCAAATTCTTTGCGACTCCATAGACTGAAGCCTGCCAGGCTCTTCTTTCCATGGAAATCTCCAGGCCAGAATACTGGAGTGGGTAGCTGTTCCCTTCTCAAGGGGATCTTCTTAACCCAGGGATCGAACCCAGGTCTCCCACATTGTGAGAGCATTCTTTACTGTCAGAATCACCAGGGAAGCTGAAGAATACTGGAGTGGGTAGCCTATGCCTTCTCCAGCATATCTTCCTGATTTAAGAATTGACGGGTCTCCTGCACTGCAGGCAGATTCTTTACCAATTGAGCTATCAGGGATAATGATGAGTAAAAACATAGTTGAAGAGATGACATTTTTTTTAAAATACAAAGCATTAAAGTTAGATGATTATATGCAAAATATTATGTAACATATATGAGAAAAATAAGTGACCAGACCACAGCCAAATATAATAACAGCTTTTGCTTTTATCTTTAACTAGAAATACAAGGAAAATAATTTTTTTAAAGGGCAGAAAGTATATTACCTGAATGCAGCAGACTAATTTAATGGATGGTAAATATAGCTTAATTGAAACACAAAAATTTATTTCTAACTGATTGGACTCATTTTTATGCCTTTAGTGGTACCTTGTAAAAGCTTGGTTAACTTTTGAATATCATTCCCTGGTGGCTCACCTGGTAAAGAACCACTCACAATGTGAGAGACTTGGGTTTGATCCCTAGGCTTGGAAGATCCCCTGGAGAAAGGAACAGCTACCCACTCCAGTATTCTGGCCTGAAGAATTCCATGGACTGTATAGTCCATGGGGTTGCAAAGAGTCAGACATGACTGAGCAGCTTTTACTTTCACTTATTCAAATAATATTTGTATGACTCACATTGTCATCAACCTGAGCTCTGACTCGGCATAATCAAGGGTTTCTTTTCCCTCATATCACTATCCCAGTAAACAGAGCTGATTGCATCGAATTTCAGTGCTCTGCCTCTCTCTTGTCCATGTTTCTAAGTGCTTATTTCTTTGCATTTTAACCAATAGTGAGGTTTCCTGTTTTGATTTATCTAAACTCTTGCAAATTTTATAAGTGACCATAGAGAGAAACATAGGTCTAGATATATCCTGATCCACTTATAAAAATTTTTATTTTCAAGCTAATCTATGTTCCCTCATTTATTAATGCAAAGCTGGCCTTCCAGACATACCCGATAGGAGATTTCCTCTGATCAGGATCAGTGGCAGAGACTGTGCCTACAGAGGATCCATGCGGGCCTTCTTCAAAGATTTCAAAGATGTAATATGGGAGGAGGAATACAGGAGGCTCATCAACATCTTCCACCTGGATCTTGATGACAGTGGTGGAAGCTTCAGTGTGGTACTCCCTGAATTGCTCATCAACTTGGGGGTTTTTAACTTTTGCTCTAATACGATAGTGGTTCTGGTCCTCAAAATTCACTTTCTGCAAAGTAATACAGTGTACACAGAAAATCCAAGGAATTACTTAGGGGAAAAAAGAGTTTTTATTGTTAAATTAAGTTTCAAGTGCTTTCCAGTTAGGTTTTGCTGTTTATATTCTTGGATCCCTATGAGATTGTCACATAGAGCAAATCCCTATGTGTATTTTGTTATTTACCTCTATTATAAAGTGTTTTCAGTTAATAACAATTTTTTTAGAGTTAAAACTATACTTTTCTGAGTATAAATATCTTAGGGAATTGAGAATTAATTTCCTGTTATTTAAGATATTTTTGAAAAGTTTGTCCTCTATTTTAAAACATTTTTCAAAAACTCTCATACAGTGTAATTCAAGGAGCTCTGTTATAACTCTCTCATCAGTTACATCCAAAATATATAGATAGAAATATAAATAACTGAATTTTGTCTTAATTTTTTCAGAAGTATCTTGCACAAAACTGATAATTAGCTCTCTTTAAATTATGATTTATAATTTATGCTAAAATGTAAGTGATAATCATACATATTAATATTCTAAGAAATGAAGCATCTTAGAATTTTTTTAAATGCACACATATTTTTCCTTTATTCTGTAAACTATGAATCACAGGGCCTTAATTTAATTACTTAATTGAAGCAAACACTAACTCATTACACAGAATAATTATATGTATTTCTGATTTGATTTTGTATTATTATGCAAAGCAAACAGTTTTAACGCATCTACCTTTTTTAGTATAATTATTCCTTCTTGGGTCTCATTATTGGTAATGATGTCAAATGTTCTTGAATCGTCTTCAATGCTGTAGTCCATTTCTGCATTCTCTCCTATGTCACTGTCATATGCCATGATTTTTCCTATCGATGTCCCAACAGGTGCAGATTCAGAGACAGTCAAGCGGTATAAACCTTCAAAAACAAAATTCAGAATATTTTGCATGGATAATTAACATAAAGAACTTCCAAACATAGCACCCTCCTTTTATTTAATGTGCTGTCGGAAAAAGACATACCCACTCTTCACTAATTGCTTATTCTAAATACACCTCTCTCTCTCTCTCTCCCTCTATATTCTGCAGTCTAAACATTTCCTTTATACCTTTTGGAGTATCTATTATTTTCTTTATAAATATCTTAGAAAGTTCTTTCATCACTACATATAATTTCCAAATTTCTATACATATTTGTGTGTGTATGTGTGTGTGTGTGTGTGTGTGTGTGTTAGCTACTCAATTATGTCCAACTCTTTGTGACCCCATGGGCTAGAGCCTGCCTAGCTCCTCTGTCTGTGGGATTCTCCAGGGAGAATGGATAGACATTTCCTTCTCCAGGGGATCTTCCTGACCCAAGGATGAAACCCAGGTTTCTTGCATTGCAGGCAGCTTCTTTATTGTCTGAGCTACCAGGGAAGCCCATTCATACTCATACCTTCTCAATATTCATGGATTTATTTTCTATTGTATCCTTCAACAATGCCAAATTATATTTGATACAAAGTTTTTCAATTTTACTCAGGCATTCTCTGATACCTAAAATTACCAATAAATATAAGTATGAATTAAAGAAGGTAGAGTCTAAAAGCAAATATTTGAGTTCTAAGTGTAGCAGTTTGATTTATGAGAATATGAACTTGGACTGCATTAACCATAGTCGAAATGAAATAAAAAGATGTGGAAGTATGCAGCCATATAAGAAAGAATGAAATAAGAACATTTGCAGCAACATGGATTGACATATAGATCTTTATACTAAGTTAAATATGTTGGAAAGAGAAATACAAATACTATATGCTATGTCTTATATGTGGAATCTAAAAATGACACAAATGAACTTATCTACAAAACAAAAACAGACTTACTGATATGGAAAACAGACTTGTGGTTGCCAAGTGGGATGGGAGTGGGGGAAAGGATGGATTAGAAGTTCAGAACTAACAGGTGAAAACTATTATACAGAAAATGGATAAACAAGTCCTACTGTAGAGCACAGGGAACTATATCCAATACCCTGTGATAAATAATAAAAGGAAAAGAATATGAAAAAGAATGTTTATATGTGCATAACTGAATCACTTTGTTGTATAGCAGATATTAACACAATATTGTAAATCAGTTATGAAAGTCACTCAGTCGTGTCCAACTCTTTGCGACCCCATGGACTGTAATCCACGAGGGTCCTCTGTCCATGTAATTCCCCAGGCCAGAATACTGGAGTGGGTAGCCATTCCCTTCCCCAGGGGATTTTCCTAACTCAGGGATTAAATTTAGGTCTCCTGCATTACAAGCAGATTCTTTGCTGTCTGAGCCACCAGGGAAGCCCAAAATATACATCAATAAAATAATTTTAAAAAGAAACCAATGATGGAGCCACAATAGTTGGTTGTCAGTGAAAAACCACACTGGCGTCAGATGACTCTATTCTTTTTGTGTGATGGCAGTTATATTTGAACTACATTGACACACATAAAAATAAATAAGCTTTCTTTCTTTACTTTTCAGAGGTAACTTGCATAAAACTAATTAAAATTAGTCACTCAAATGTCATTTGTAATTTATGCTGAAATGTAAAAACTCATCAGGAATGATAACATCCTAAAGAATAAATCTTGGAATTAAAAAAAGGAGCACAATCAATATAATTTTTCTTTAAAGGGATCCTTGATTTCCTTAGAGGCACATAGCGAGTCACTAGATAGACAGCCTTGTGAGAGCTTTCTCTTTTTCTAAGCGGGAGAAATGTTACTTTAAAGTTGGTAATATTTTACTGTTTTCAGGAAGTAAGCATTTAGGTGTGCTACCATGTATCTGTCATTGTGGGGAAGTTAAAAGAATCATTTTTTCGATTTCACATATTAAAAATTTCCAACAAATTACTCTTGAGGAGAGAGTGACACTATTTTATATCTGAAAGCAGATGCTTCAACACGTTGCTAAATCAAGACTTAGTCTGTGCGGTTTCCCATACTTTAAAGAATCATGTGTTAGGGTACTTCTTACTTACTGTCTTTAAATATGGGCTTATTGTCATTGACATCAGAAAGTTTGATCAATACACTTGTTGTTCCAGACAGTGCTCCAGGCAGACCAATCATGTCCTTGGCTTGAATAATCACCCAATACTCATCTTGCAGTTCTCTATCCATTTTAGAAGATATTCTTATTTTTCCTTTAAAAATGTAACAAATTACAATTATTATTTCATGATTAACCATGGCATCTTCTTAGTTAATTTCTTAAGAATTCAAACATAAGATCATTTGTTTTGCACATTTTGAATCATTACAATGTGCCAGATGCTGCCCTGGAGAGAAAAATATGACAATAAACTAATCACCAACTCTGCTTAGAGTTTAGTCATCACAATACTAATAGTAGTAGATACTTAATAAAATACTATGCTAAGATAAACCACAGGGAGAGAAGGAGAAAGTCTTACTTTTCTGCTTTATTTTCTGACCTAATACTAGGATGCTACAATTAACTGTTCCCCTAAACTTGGAAGAAGTTGGTTTATTATGGATACATGTGTAAATTAAAATGTTAAATTTATGCAAAAAATACTGTGCACCTGTGATGTTAAAATCTATGTTGAGTCATAACATATGAAGAAGGGCCTATTTTTGATTCACAGTTACTCATAATCCACCAAGAGAGAGATTCAAACCCACATTGGACCATGAAATTGTTGTATTAAGTGTCCACTTTCTATAAAATTATTTAATAAAAAGTTAATCATCATTGAAAAAACCTAGAAGAAACTTAAGATGGTGAACAGGAGGGCGAAATGTAATCCTAAAGATTTGGGGAACACATAATACAAATATAAGAAAGAGAATGGCTAATCTTCAACAATGTCTGGGCAAAGGCATTTATTAAAAACTGTGATACTTGAACAAAAATAAAAGAAGGATAAATTGGACCACACTATGATGATGTTTTAACTGTGGACTGGTGTTTCACAATTATATTCTAGCATGTGTAATCAATATGGAAACCATAGAATATATGAAACAGATCCTGCTACTGTCTTCCAGAGGTGTGACTCAACAGAGAATTGTATTTGCTGTTAGCAAAGATGAATAGTATTAGAGCTTTTGAATTATATATCCAAAGGTGTAGAGACTTAGAGGAACACAAAGGCCTTCACTTTCCAGGCGAGGAGGCTTCAACTAACTTTGCCTACTTTATTTTCTTTTCTTCTCACCTTTAGAACGAACAAATTTAAATCTAGTCCTAGATCCTCTTACACACTCTGAAACTTACCTCTTCTGTGTTTTGGCTTTCAATTGCCTTGCTGTTCACTCTACGGCTCCTCTGCTAATGAAATTAATTGCTTTAGCAAATTTGCTCAATATATAATATTTAAGAAGCCAGTGAGGACTAGGGGGGAAAGACAATGCTTGAAATGGCCAAGAAGATCAAGTGCCACCCAGCACACGTCTGCTTCACGGATCACCCACTTTCTGTTTTCCTCCCCTTGTGGTTTCTCAGCCTGGTGTCTGGGTGGTGTAAGAGCTTCAATAGTTCCCCTTCTCAGGGATTTCCTGTACACTCTTCCCATAACCTGGAATGCCTTCCATGCCTCACTTTGGTCGGTCGCAGGCTCAGCTCAGCATCCTGTTTTCAGTGTTTTCTGCCTTGCCAGGCAATATGAATTAGTGTTTATATTCTTCTATTGAACCTTGTTTATTTTACTTCATGATATACACAAACTGAATGCATGTATTTATCAACATGCACATTTTAAGTATTTATATTTAAATTCCAAGATAAAAGAATTCCAGTTGTTTCCATTTTATTTTATTTTTTTTAATATTGCAATGTTGTACTGCTGTAAATGTAGGATGTTGGAAACACAATGCTTGTTGCATATTTGACCCTTCTCAATCAGGATCATGTAAGAGAATGAAACCTACTAATGTCTCAAAATGTCCATTCATTGCATGTATGAAAATAACTTAAACTTATACATTCAGGATAATAGAAACTAGGTATTATCCTGGGAGAATTAAGAATATAGTCATTCAAATCATATTTTTCAGAATCTGATTCTCACAAGAGACCTGATAGATAAAGGCTGAGACATTTAATATTTGCTAAATGAATGAATCAATAAGGAATGCATAAAGACCTAACACACACTTAAATTGCTTAAAGCTTTTCATATCAGCAATATGGATATAATAATTGTCACATTAACAACTATAGAATTTTACTGCATTGGCACTTGCCACATTTATGGGTTATTAGTTAAGTATTTCTTTTTTTCATCTTTAGAGACTATAAGCTTATTTATGTGGACTTAATCATTGCAGTGTCCAAAGAAATCACATTTGTTAAATGAACCAATGTTATATAATTCTTACGTGTTTAATAGATATAAAGAGAGAGATTTTTGTTTCATTTTATAAAGTATTCAATTGATTAACAGAAATTGAAGAAGCAAGGATAGGAAAATCAAATGCTATATTCATGTAAATCAAAAGTACATAAAACACAGAGCTATTAATTTTAAGTTCCCACACCCGGCCATAAATTCGGGATTAACCTCACTCTGGCTGGGTGTACACATGGAACTCTGTGATTTTGATTTGCATTTCCATGATGACTAATAAGGTTGCACAATTTTAATATGCTTACAGGCTTTCTGTGTATCAACTTTTTGTCAATTGTTTGTAAATGTCACTTCCCCGTATTTTTAAACTGTAATAAACCTTAGATAGGCTTTATAACCCATACATAAATAATTTGTGGTATGGATGTGAGAAATCTAATCTCTCAACCTTAGAAGAATTGGTTAAAATATTGAAAATAATCAAATGCTTATGATTACTTTACAACCTCCTTGTTTATGTAAACATTTGGTCCACTTTACAACACATTTGTAGGCAGAGAGTTTTTGCTCTGATGTTTGCCAACTTAGAATCATGTTGAATTGTATGTTATTTCATCCAGGAATACCTGTTGTTGGTTCAATGGAGAAATATGGTTGGCCTTGTCGTAAGCTGTACACGAGACGAGCATTATTGCCACTTGAAGGATCATCGGCATCACTTGCTGTCACCTGGATTACTAATGTTCCTAAAAAGAACATAAATAGTTACAGGAAATTAAGCCCCTGGTCTTTTTGAAAAATGGATCTTAGTCCTCTAAGATATTCTTTCTTTAGGAAGAAAGATGATGATACACAATGAAAGGCTAGCCCTCCTTTTTCTGAATTATGAAAAAAATACATTTTTGTTTAGACAAGAAAATATAACCTTATAAAAATAGCCCTTATTCCCAAATACAATATAGAATTTCAAATGTGTAGTGCAATGATCTAATGCAACCTAAACATTAAATAACCCATTAAAATATATAATTAAGGATTATTCAAAGATGTTTTAGTAGTGAACTAATCAAAGGGAAATTTAAAAGCAGTTTTTCTTCAAAAACCATATTGTAACCAGTTCTTCAAAAAATTACATAACTTAATAAAATATTAATAGAGGTTATTAAAACAATCTTGACATAGTGTCAAGCTGAAGATAAGCAGAATTATTTGGCTAATATAATTCCCTTCAACAAAATGCCTACTTTAATGAATTTTCTTTTAAAGGGCAATGTAAAAATCTACCAACTTGATAAGGTAAGCATTCTTAATCTAATTTAGTAACAATCAATACAATTCAAAAATACTTGTATGTTTAAAACCAATAGTTAAATTAAATTATTTATTTGTGCTTTCTAATGATTTTTATGTAAATATGGAATCTAGCATTATGAGTCTTGTTGGAAACACAGTTTTGAAACTCTATGTTCCGTGTTTTTATCATGAAAATAATAAATATAAAATAAATTAAGATGATACAAATTTGGGGCAGAACTTCTAAAATTAATTTCATAAAGTCTTGCTTTATTCTTATTCATAATTTGTAAATATCAGCTATAAAACTTAGAAGAACTTTAGCAATGTTCAATTCTAACATCACTCTAATTATCTGATTTTATTTTCTTCAGTTGTTTCTGTCTTTCTTTTCTCCTGTTTCAGTTTTATTGACATAACATTTCATTAAATACAGATTAATCAACTTTAAAGCCCTTAAATATTTTCTAGATTTTTTTTCTAAAAAAGTCAGTAGAGAGAAGTAACCTTGTATATGTTCTTAATCAGTAATTTAAAAACTGTAGAAATCTTCAAAAATAGTAAAGTAACGTAAACAGTAATAATACATAAGCATCAAAGCAGTTAAGAAATACAAATCATTTGATACTATTTTGTATATCTATATTTTCTGTAAGGACTTGTCATGTATAAGAGAAATTATACATTGACTTGCAGTTCAGTTCAGTTGTTCAGTCGTATCCGACTCTTTGTGACCCCATGGACTGCACCTTGCCAGGCTTTCCTGTCCATCACCAACTCCCAGACTTATGTTCATTGCATCAGTGATGCCATCCAACCTTCTCATCCTCTGTCATCCCCTTCTCCTCCTGCCTTCAATCTTTCCCAGCATCAGGGTCTTTTCCAATGAGTTCATTCTTCACATCAGGTGCCCAAAGTACTGGAGTTTCAGCTTCACCATCAGTCAGAATGATTATCATAATGAATATTCATATTAGAATGAATATTCAGGACTGATTTCCTTTAGAATTTGGCTGTTTGGGTCTCCTTGCTGTCCAAGGGACTTTCAAGAGTCTTCTGCAACATCACAGTTCAAAAGCATCAATTCTTCGGTGCTCAGCTTTCTTTATAGTCCAACTTGCACATCCATACACGACTACTGGAAAAACCATAGCCTTGACTAGATGGACCTTTATTGGCCAAGTGACAGCTCTGCTTTTTAATATGCTGTCTAGGTTGGTCATAACTTTTCTTCCAAGGAGCAAGCCTCTTTTAATTCCATGGCTGCAGTCAACATCTGCAGTGATTTTGGAGCCCCAAAATATAAAGTCTGTCACTGTTTCTATTGTTTCCCCATCTATATGCAATGAAGTGATGGGACCAGATGCCATGATCTTAGTTTTCTGAATGTTGAGTTTTAAGCCAGCTTTTTCACTCTTCTCTTTCACTTTTATCAAGAGGCTCTTTAGTTCTTCTTTGCTTTCTGCCATAAGGGTGGTATCATCTGCATATCTGAGGTTATTGATATTTTTCCCGGCAATCTTGATTCCAGCTTATGCCTCATCCAGCCCAACATTTTGCATGATGTACTCTTCATGTAAGTTAAATGACAATTTATAGCAATATATAGCTATATAGCAATATAGGTGACAATATATAGCCTTGACGTACCCCTTTCCCTCTTTGGAACCAGTCTGTTGTTCCATGTCCCGTTCTGTTTCTTCTTGACCTGCATACAGATTTCTTAGGAGGCAGGTTAGGTGATCTGGCATTCCCATCTCTGGAAGAACTTTCCACCGTTTGTTGTGATCCACACAGTCAAATGTTTTGGTGTAATCAATAATAAAGCAAAATTAGATGTTTTTCTGGATCTCTCTTGCTTTTTTGATGATCCAATGGATGTTGGTAATTTGATCTCTGGTTCCACTGCCTTTTCTAAATCCAGCTTGAACATCTGGAATTTCACGGTTCACATTCTTTTGAATCTGTGCTTGGAGAATTTTGAGCAATACTTTGCTAGTGAGTGAGCTGAGAGCAATTGTGTAGTGGTTTGAACACTCTTTTGCATTGCCTTTCTTTGGGATTGGAGTGAAAACTGACCTTTTCCAGTCCTGTGGCCACTGGTACCTTTTCCAGATTTGCTGGCCTATTGAGTGCAGAACTTTCACAGCATCATCTTTTAGGATTGAAATATCTCAACTGGAATTCCATCACCTCCACTAGCTTTGTTCAATGTGATGCTTCCTAAGGCCCACTTGACTTTACATTCCAGGATGACTGGCTCTAGTTGAGTGATCACTCTATCTGGGTCATGAAGATCTTACAGTTAGGAATGTTATACAGTACAGAGAAAGTTGACAAAATCACCACGAGGCCAGTGATGTGTCTTTCATGGAAATAAGCAATGATTGTTTAAAGTGTCCCTTTCCTTGTATTACCAGTAAATAGAGATAACAGACACTTGGTGTTTGAGTATCATTTTTAATGTGTATTACTCACTCTATCAGTGTGTGAAGCATGGTATATGTCATATATATCATCTAACCTGTTTAGCCTAAATTTATTCATTTGATCAACATTTTAATGTACTCTGACTAAAACTGATAAGGTTGACTCTACAACATTAATAGGTCAAAAATTAAATTCTCTCTAAATTATATTAGAAATAAATATATTTCCAAAGGATAAATGACCTATATGCACACTAATGAAAGATATCTTTATGCAGACTATTTTAACCTGAAATATATCATCAGGATATACTTCATCCACATTTGCATCATTTGATCAGTTTGCTAGATTAACTGTGTTTTATCATATAGCCTCCATTCAGATTTAATCATGTCTTAAAAAGAACTGCATTCACTGCCCATATGTCTCACACATCATGAAAGAAGCTGGAAGTAAAATAGTAGATGTCTTAAAAAATTAAATTGGATAAATTCTTGAAGTTCAATTAGCAAGGAATGTGTACCAGAGAGAGGGTGACTCTGGTGATACCTTCGCTTGGTAACTGAAAGAGCCAAAGGTCACTGAATTTCTGAGTTATCATCATAACTTGGTCACAGACGACCAAACTATTTGTAAATGCAAAGAGCCAATGTTTGGACTCTTGAAGTCTAAAGAGTTCTTAAATTGATTTTTATTTATCCTATTAAGCAAAGAAAGTATAATTACAAAAATCATTTTCTCAGATTTTAATAACAGCAATTTCTCAGTTTACTTCTTCCTTTAATAAACTTAGAACATAGCATGTAATATAATAACATCTGTCTCTTACGTCTCCAGCATTGGCAGGAAGGTTCCTTACTGCTAGCGCCACCTGGGAAGCACAATTTTAACAACAAAATACGTAATATAATAAGTCCGCATTCTATCCATTACATTGATAGTTGATATTGTTTTCCTATATTATCCTTGAGAGATTTTTTCAAATATGCAAAATTCAAATCAACTTTGTTGTTCTTAATAGCCTATTAATCTTAAAAATAGTTTTCTCAAAGGACTTTATGAAAATAAATTTAAGATGGTATTTGACTTTGCCCCCTTTATCAGACATATCATCTTGCAAAAACTTATTTTATGTATGTAAACTTACATGTAAACTTGTACAAATGCTTGAAAAAAATCACTCTTCTCTGCTGATTTTATTCAACCTCACAGCAGCTCTTCTTCTGCAACATCACTTCTCATGTCTTTCATTTTTTACATGGCTGTTCAATTCCACCAGTCAGTTCCTTCACTAGTCAACTCCTTTATATTTAGCAATTCTGTCACCCTGTGTGCTTCCCTTTTCTCATCCATCGCTATGCCCTCTGCAGTTCTCCTCACTGTGCCACGGGAATTTTTTTCCCAGAACATGGCATGGCTGGCCTCTTTGGATCATTTTCTTCAAATATCATCTCCTAAATGCCCCCACCTTGTCCAGTCAATTAATCATCATCGTATTTTGCTCATATGTAACAGTTTATTAACATATAAGGTCAAATATTACCTGGCTGCTTTAAAATAATTGCTTACAGTTTGTGCACTATAATTAAAATATAACCTTTGTTAAACTAGCAATAACTTCAAATATTTCCTTTACAACCAAATCCCCCAGTCTCACAAAAAATTCCTAGAACATTTTAGATCTATAGCATATGTTTGTTTAAGAAGGAAAAGAAAACAGATAGGAGGATAAGGAGGAGGAGATGAGAAGGATGGAAGGAGAAAAAGAAATATATCACTGCCTATGATCAGACAGGACAGTATTAATTCATCATTTATGATAATTTTCTCCCTATTGGAACCAAGTCTGATTTCCAAGGCAGTGAATTATTATATCTCATGGAAAACATTCTCTTTACAACTATTTATATTTAAAGTATTTATTAAAGTGATATTGTGTTTGAAAAAGACATTAAAAATGGATGTGGATATGCAGAGATCTTCAACTATTTTGTTTTTAGTTTTTACGATCCATTGTTTGGATGAATACAGATTTTTTGTCTTATAAAATGGTTTCTCCTATTTTTAAATGGAAATGATCTTATATGTTTTTTTGAGATACAAAAGTATAATTTATTTGGGAAAGTAAATTCTTATATTGAAGAAACTAAAGAGTGAACAAGTTAAATAATTTCATGTATCAAACATGTTTAAACTTTTTTTATTGAAGACTGAAATTATATTTTAATAAGACAAATTACTTATTAGTAAATGGTATCACTGCTTATAAAATTTAAGTGTACAGTCAAATTCTTAACAGACTTGCAGAAGGAAGTACCCAGGTAGAACTTTAAATAATTCATGTTCAAAACATATGCTTGAAATTTTAAATCTGTTTTCATTGTTAACAGGTACATCTTTGATGTAAATTAATATTCAATACCTTCTGGAGACATCTCTGGTACAATGGCCTCATAAGGTTCATCTAGGAATTTTGGTTCATTGTCATTGATATCCGACACTCTGATGACAAACTCAGACTCAGGTTCCACAGCCCTTCCAGTAGTGGTGTCGATTACCTGGGCTCTGAGAGTGTAGAGGGACCGTTCCTCTCTATCAAGCTTCTGTACAGCATATATGTCACCTGTTCTTTCATCAATGACAAAAATACTTCCAGCTCCAACTCCCAAAAGCTTGTACTGGAAAGAGTTGTTTCCATTGTCTAAATCAGATCTTAGCTGCAAGTGCAAAGAAGGATAGTTTACTGTCCAGATACGTTAAAATAGATATATTTTAATTGTTTCATTTTCATGTTTGTTAATTATTCTACAAACTAATAAATTCATATAATTTCCATATTATATTAAATGAGGTGAAATGTTAAGTTTCAGATTAAAATCTATCACCAGGCAGATGACTCTTTGAATTTTCACTGTAAAGCACTATACAAATTTTATTACTCTAAATAGATGATCCAATTAGAAACTATAATGATTGAAAAACAAAGTCTCTTTTATACATTATGCACAACACAGTCGGTTCATGTTTACTCAGATGACTACATTTTTAGTCATTAAAACCATACTCTCAAATATTTATATAAAATTGGGATCTAGAGACAGAGAGATAATGACTTACATAAATTTAAGTAGTGATGTTCTATCTCTAGGCTAAAAACACATAGAAGACATGGAAATATTAGTAAGAAAATTAGGGAGCATGTTGAGACTATTATAATAATCTCAATCATCCATAAAATCTGAAAATTGCTTTATATTAGTTTTTCAATTAATCCTCATACTAATATTGTGAAATACATATAAATTCTTTGAATAGAGAAGAGAAGTGAGGTTTAAAAATATAAAAACTTTCACAGAGTTGCATGGTTTGGGGGTCAAATTATGATTTGGACCAAAGCCCTGTTTGATCCCAGACCCTCACCTAAATAGCCCCTCCCCTCTTACACATCACTATGTAACATGGTCTTTTAGTCCTCAAATTTTAGCCAAATTAGATATAATTCTTTCTTTCCAATATAGTCCACTTAATTTTCAAATGTACCTATTCTTTGGCTCTCACTAAATAGCTTATTCATCATAGTTGAATTTTATACATTAAAAAGGGTTATGATATAGATAATACTACATGACTTTTCATATCTAACTTATTTTACATAAAGAAAAGCAGCATTAGAGAGTAACCTCCTAATTATCGTGAATCACGGTTTTATGATTTCTTATTCATATCCCAATTTATGAATGTGTGTGTGCTCAGTATGTATAACTTCTTGTGACCCCATAGAATGGAGCCCATCAGGCTCCTCTGTCCATGTTATTCCAGGCAAGAATACTGGTGTGTGCATGATCTCCTCTGTACATGGAATTTTCCAGGCAAGAATACTGGTGTGGTTTGCTAGTTCCTCCTCCAGGGGATCTTCCTGACCCAGGGATCGAACTCACATCTACTGCTTTGGCAGGTGGATTTTTTACCACTGTGCCACCTGGGGGGCACTATTTATGAATATGCCCTTCTTCAAAGTCAGAGCGTCTCTGAATATTTACACAGTTAACCAATAGACAGAAGCTTCATTTCATGATATTTCTGACACCTCAAGGTACAATGTATCATTATTCTGGACTAATTAATACATTTTTCTATGTGAGAATATCTCAAGATATCAAAATGACTAATTTATTAATTATAATGTTGTCTTGAATCATTATTTTACAATTTAAAAAAACAAATTGGAAATAATGAAAAAAGAGTTACAGCTTTTATATTTTAATTATTCATAAAAGTGAAGTCCACATGACCTAATGACGAGAACCCTGCATGCAAGACAGTAAAAGGAACGCAGATGTATAGAACAGACTCGTGGACTCTGTGGAAGAGGGCAAGCGTGGGATGATATGGGAGAATGGCATTGAAACATGTTAATTACCATATGTGAAATCAATCGCCAGCCCAGGATTGATGCTCGGGGCTGGTGCACCGAGATGTCCCAGGGGGAGGGAATCAGGAGGGAGGAGGGAGGGGGGTTCAGGAGGGGGAGCATATGTAAACCCATGGCGGTTTCATGTCATTGTATGGCAAAACCAACACAATAAAGTAAAGAAAATTAAAAAAAAAAGAAATTAAGGAAAACAAATGTATTTTCTAAACTAAGTATTAGAAATGAGAAGAATGCACAGTACCTGGTTTCCAATATCATTTCAATGTACTTTGAATATCAGGATGAAGGAAAGTCAGTCATGAAAGTCATTCATTTAGTCATGAATAAATGCATTTCAAGTATATTCAGTTTAATTGTCATAGATCAGTGAGCTTCATCTTTTTAGGATTCAGATTTAATTAAAAAAAACAATTTCAACATCTTTCTATTTATGTCACAAAATGCATAAGTTAAACATTTAAATTTCGTGGTTATGTATTTTCTATATTTACATTCAAGACCATTTTTTTCAATTATGTATTTACTATCAATTTGGCAAATCAATATGATTGTACTTTTGCTTTATTGTGCTTTGAAATTTTCACCTCTTTAACAAATTGATCAAAAAGAAAGTGATTTTGGACATATCAGCTACATTGTGTTTTTACCAGCTCTGTCACTACAAACATGTAAATATTCACTATTATTCTCTTTCAAACAGTTACCTGTATGCTGTTTAAGCCTAAAGAGGTTGTTTAGAGGAAAGATATCTGTTAGGATATTTTCTTAAATAATTTTACATAATGAAAATCAAAGCTAAACGCTATATGAAAGGAGGAAATAGAAGTTATCTGTAGTGAGCAGGAGAAAAAAAGAAACAAGAAAATGTGAATTAATCACATCACTAGTCCTCATTCTGATTACACTGATGCACTTCCCTTAGAGCCTTACCACTAAAAGTCAAAAAAGGTGTGAGAAATGTTACTTATAGCAGGTACACACACACACACACACCAATGACTGAAATCAGCCTAAAATCCTAACCGAGGTCATTGGTTGAACATATGTTTGGCTGATGGGCTAGATGAACCTGTGTGGAATCCAGACAGCACACTAACACAGAAGTTCTCTTGAAAGGGCTAGCAGGAGGGAGTTAATGAATTTTGAGTGCTTTACCCTTTGGGCCCAATTAAATTTTAGTGCTAGTTAATTAGAGGTTAAACTTATTTCAGTTCATTCATCCAGAGAAAGAGCCTTGCAGTGAAGAAGGACATGATATTATAATTACCTCTGTTTAAAGGAAATCAAATAAGAATGAAAACTGAAAACATAAATAGGAAATGTTTTGTGTCATTAAGGAAACTTTCTTAAAATGTTTTTATAGAGAGAAGTGAAATAATTATTCATTTTGCTTCAACTTCACTAGTCAAATGAATTGTGTAGGTTCTTAAAGCTACATGATTGTAAAAGGATTTGGTATTAATCTATTTCATTAAAAATTAATGAGGGGCAAATCAACACCCACTTAGCATAATGGAAAATTTGGCTAAATACTGTTGGTAAACATTACTGTTCTCAGTGTGGTTGCTTTGATCCATTACCAAAAATAACACCATCAGATTTCCAGATGTTGATAAATGCTGCATTTTCACATGAGGGACTAAAGTGAAATTTGAAAAGCAGAGCTTTCCCTCTTCTTCGAGTTTTGTGAATATTTCAAGTGTTTGCAAATACGAAGCAATCAATTATGCTGTTGTTTGAGCCCTTCTAGTAGTTTCACTGAGAAAATGAAGAATTCATCAAATACTGAAGCCTCCTCAACTCATTTGATTAGATTTACAAGGTTATTTCCTGTAGCACTCTGAGAAAATCAGTACCTGGCCAATGTGATGTCTGGTCTTATTCATTTCCTCTGGTACAAAAAACTGGTTCCACATCCAGCCACGCCTGATTCTCAAATGAGATCCCGCTGGGTGCCTCACCTCCTCTGTTTTAGAGTTTTCTGTTGCTATAATGCAAGGCCATAGGAGAGGAATTCCCAGCATAAAAGGCAACAATAACCACCAATTCATTTTGCTCTGGATGCCAGCTGGTACTCTTCAGAGGAAACAGTGCACTGCAAACAAAATTCATAAGCTCCCTTGTAATATTTTCAACTTTTACGTATCTTTCGTATTCCTAGAGAACAGAATAAAACAACATTTTGACATTTAAAAAATAACACTTTCTCATAGAATTATTGAAGACAGGATACAACTTTCCCATCTGCAAAAATGGGACAAAATATGCATTTATTTTCTAGGTAAGCTAGTTAATCATATTTTGTAGCAACAATTTGAATGGAACAATTGCGAATTTCTGCTTAGTTATTAGTCATAAATCTGCCTGAAGGTTGAAAAGTTGCCCTAGCGATCTCCTTGACTGATAACTGGCACTGAGATGTTTTTAAAAGTTTAAACCACTTACTTCTTTCTATTTCAGTAAAACTCAAACTATTCCATTAAATCAGCTATCAAGCCAGGAGAAAATGTGACAGTTCTTCTCTTTTTCAATAGAAATGTTTTCTCATTCAGTTTCTCAAATTATGACACCTTACATAGCTAATTAAATAGGAAAAAAAAGGAAAATTAAGCTTAAGACCTGTGAGATTTAAAATTTTATACTGATTCATAATATTGATGTCATGAAACACTTTGTGAATAGAAACCCTAAGATAATTTTATATGTGAATATATACCAAAAATTTGTTTTTCATCTTAACAGAGAAACAAAGCCATGTTTAGAAAATAAAATAAAAATTACAGTGCTTGGGTAAAATGGCTGAATGTTTATAATAAGTAAAATGGAGATGTAAGATATCTTTCAGTATCTAAATATTAAAACAAAACAAAACAAAAAAACCCAAAAAGCTAGGGACTTTTCCATTTAGAACTTTCCATTTACCTGATACTGATCATACCAACTCTCCATGAAATGATGGGTAATTCTCATCTTTAAATGAAACGGAATAACTTTGCATTTCCCATATTTACATAGTCTCCATATAACCAAATTGGATTAGTTTGGGATTAATGAAGAAAAATAGTTTTGTCAAATCTAACAATGCCCTGATCAACAGAAAAGTCATAAAATCTTTTTCAGTTAGGAGCTTTTCATATGACCTTGTTTTGACTTTTCTCCACATATCTTTGATTGTCCTTGACAGATTTCTTAGGTCTTTGGCTCTTGTTAGTAAGATTTGTTAAAAAAGGCTAATTAAAAAAAAGTTCATTTGAATCAGTTCTACTCAGGTGGATGGAACTGGAGCCTATTATCCAGAGTGAAGTAAGCCAGAAGGAAAAACAACAATACAGTATACTAACACATATATATGGAATTTAGAAAGATGGTAGCAAGAACCCTGCATGCGAGACAGCAAAAGGAACACAGATGTATAGAACAGACTCGTGGACTCTGTGGAAGAGGGCAAGGGTGGGATAATATGGGAGAATGGCATTGAAACATGTTAATTACCATATGTGAAATCAATCGCCAGCCCAGGGTTGATGCTCAGGGCTGGTGCACCGAGATGTCCCAGGGAGAGGGAATCGGGAGAGAGGAGGGAGGGGGGTTCTGGAGGGGAAGCATATGTAGACCCATGGCGGTTTCATGTCATTGTATGGCAAAACCAACACAATAAAGTAAAGAAAATTTAAACGAAAAAAGGCTAATTAACAAAGAACATACTGTTGTTAATGGGAATTCCATAGTCCCTCTATAATTACTTCAAGCAAATATATTCTTTGTTATAAGTTTACTTAATGAAGGACAAAAAAAATTCACCTGAGGTAAAAATTAAAAATTAATGTTACCCTTATGTTAAATATTTGAAATTTTAATTATGTCTATTGCTTAGAAATTGATAAAACACATATTTCTGATAGCAATGAACAATGAAAACATTTGGAACAAGTACAATTTTCTTTATGAAAAGATACTTTATATAAACTTGGAAAACTCACTAGCAGTGATATGAATTACACTTAAAAATTCAGGTAAATACCATCAAAGTTAACTTTATATTTTATCTTCATACATCTAAGCATAGAATAGTATAATGAACTGCTATATGCCATCATTTGGGTTCAAAATTATCAAGACATGATCAGTCTTGTTTAATCTGTATACATGCCTATTTCCTGATATTAAAACAATTTGAAATGTCATATCATTTTAATGATTCACTACACACACAAGCAAACTTGGGCACACATGCTATATATATGTGTGTGTGTATGTGTGTACCTTTTTAAAAGTCAAAATTGACTACTAAAAATTAAGAATGTCTTCAATACAAATATTCAAACATTACTCAAATTAAAATTATTTAAACATCTTTGAGTCAAGATTCAGCTATTTCCAGACCATGTAGTTGGTTGAGACATTTCTTAAATCTCAGGTAATCCACAGGTCTCATCACTCTAAATTTAACTTTTCTTTCCATTTATATGTTGAGAAATGTAGTTGAGCCTATAGATTTCCCCACATTTTGAATTTTTCTGAGTGCATCCCAACAGTGTGGTTTAGTATATTTCTTTATTTACTTTAAATTAGTAGAATCTTGATTAAATGCAATTTTACATATTTATCAACAATCCTCATACTGATACTCTATATTTCATATGGCTTGATATCTGAAGGCAAAATTTTCTGAGTTTTGTCATATTTTACTTCCAGTCTTGATGTTGTTCTTATTAAGTTTCATTACTAGCTTCATGTACTGGCACTTGAATCATTTATAATGAATTTCCTCATCACTCTTTCTTTTAAAGTTTTGCCAGTTATTGATGATAACTGTCTAAATCAAATATTTTAGTGACCACATGATGAAACACAACAAAGGAAGAAAACAACAACAACAAAAAATGAAACCCCTAGAACTGAAAGATATAATATCTAAAATCAAAATGGTTATATCAAAAGATTGAACATTATAGAAGAAAATACCATTGACTTTAGAGATTATTTTATTTAAATTATTCAAATTAAAGTAGAGAGATAATAGCATCAGCAGAAAAATAGTTTTTAAAAATAAAAAGACTTTCAATAACTCTGGAACAATTTCAAATAGTATACCATCTATATAATTGGAGTCCAGAAGAGAAAGAAGAGAAAATAATAATAACCAACGGTTTGTCAAATGTGCAGAACAATATTACACTTAAAAAGACACTCAACAAACAAGTAATAAAAAATCAAACAAAATCATGTTATTGTAAAATTACTAAAAATAAAATGTAAAGATAAAAAGGGAAAATTCAAACCTATTACAATGACAGAAAACAGTTAAGTTCTTGAGAGAGCATGGAGCTGGAGAAGAAGAAGGCGTAGGGAATACTGAAGGTCTTAAGAGAAAATCGAGAGGTGATGGCTCTGCTCATTATATTGATTGTGATGATGGTCTCACAGAAGTATAAATATGTCAAAGAAATCCAAATCAATTTGAATATGTGTGGTTTGTTCTGTCAATTATGCCTCATTACTGCTGCTAAAAAAGTTTATTTCAATGCTACTCTCTCTCAAATCTTCCTCTGCTCCTCTCCCCACCATTGCATCTGAAAGTCTGTTCTTCTGCACTGAAACATATGCGTTAGGGCTTCCCTGCTGGCTCAGACGGTTAAGAAAATACCAGCAATGCAAAAGACCCAGGTTCGATCCCTGGGTCTGGAAGATACCCACTCTCCCTTTCCCCCACTATGTCCAAAAGCCCGTCCTTTTGCAGCTGAAATATACATGTTACCACGTGTAAAGTGCCAGTGGGAATTTGCTATATAATGCAGGGAACCCGAAGCCTGGGTGCCCTGTGACAACCTAGAGGGATGGGGTTGGGGAGACTTCAACATGTTAGTAGTTTGACAAAAAAAGTGTGGGGTTTTAAAGAAGATTTTGTGCTAGGTAAAAAGATGTTTAAGATGCAAGAACAAGTGTAAAGTGAGGACATTGTCTAGATCTTGATCTGTGTAAACACATTCTTATCCTTACATTTTTATGAATCTGTAATATTTAATATGAATTGGTTATTAGGTGATAATTTAAAAATATTGCTAATTTTGCTAGTCATTGTTGTTTTGGTCAACAACTGACAATTTTTGATCCTACTGATAATTAATACTCTTGAAATTGGTTAATGAGTATTTGCACTGCATTTTCAACTGTAGTTAAAATGTATTTTCAACAATAAAAATAACAGTGATTCATTTTATATTTGTAAAATCAATATGATGCACAGAAATTATTAAATATTTTAGTACCAGCTGTTGATGAAAAGATACAGAAAACAGAACTCTCATAATAAATTAATGAAACTAGAAGGTTGGGCAACCATTGAATGGGCTTCCCAGGTGGCTCAAAGATAAAGAATTCACCTGCAGTGCAGGAGACCCAAAAGACTCAGGTTTGATCTCTTCATCTGGGAGATTTCCTGGAGAAGGAAATGACAACCCTATCCAAAATTCTTGCTTGGAAAATTCCATGGACAGAAGACCCTGATAGACCACAGGCCATGGGGTCACAAAGAATCAGACACAACTGAACACATACACAGACATCATGGAGATAATTTGTCCAAATTTAGTATATATTTAAAAGCAGGTTTAATCTACAAACTAACAGCTATTTTTTTTACCACTTTATACTTCGAAAAAATTTTTGAATTTGTCCACTTAGATGTAAATATAAACTGAATATGTATTTTAAAAATGTATAAAAAAATCAAAGTTGGAATTAAGGCACCAAATGTTTCAAAATTATCAGATGATACATTATAAATTATTCACATAAATTGACTTTCTAAAATAAGTCTAGGAAAAGAAAAATAGCACACACAATTTATTATGATAGTTAAGAGAAAGAGAAACGGGTTTAACATTTGAAGTTTTGAAATATCTGTGAAATTTTTCTCCTCTGATACAACCTAAAGATATCAAAACATAATATCCATTAAACTTGAATGATTGTTATAACTTATTTTTTTGAGGTTAAGTGTATGATTGAAATATTTAAAAGTTAAGTCATCACCATTTCATACATCTGCATCATAACAAAACAGGAATATAATACTCTGTCATTTGAAACTCAATGTAAAAATGGAAGAATGAAACAGTGACAGTGAGCACATTTAAATGAGGACCTATTGTGGCTTTGTTTGTGATCTCCCACATTCCAAATTTTCTATAGTGTTCCTACATTTCAGGGGAAGGGAAAATTGTTGCAAATAATCGTCCACTTTTGATTGAAGAGTGTTGGCAGCTGTCAGCAGTGTCAGACTGAGAGATACCCAGGGCTGAGATCAGGCTGATAAGGAAAACTGTTATCAATTAATATGTCTGAGATGGGCCCTAGAGAAAAAAATAGCCATTGACATTTCTGACATACATTGGCAATCCTGGTTATATTTTCCAATCAGGTGAATACAGGGATACAGATCTGTATAATATTTCTTTTTTAATTTTTATTTTTAATTGGTGGATAACTGCTTTACAATGTTGTATTGGTTTCTGCTGTACAACAAAATGTATCAGCTATAAATATACATATAATCGCCCATGCTTCTGTCAATATAGAAAAAAACATGCTGTCGCTCTGAATCATGTTAGTTTATTTGGATTTAATCAGTGTCATATCTAGACATATGTGTCAATATAAAATAAAATGTATAGTATTTTTCAAAATACATTTTATATAAAAATAAGGTGGCCTCGATATTAACACAACACTATATAATAAAGTTATTAATATTTGAATAACATTATTATTATAAGCATCAATATAATATATCCAAGTAGAATCACATGATTTTAATATAGAAAAGTGTGTTTCATATAATACATTATACTCACATATATGGGATGTCTATTGAGAAATTTTAAGTGATCTACATAATACCAAATAGAGGTAGGATTGGATATCTAATTTTAAGGGCACAAAGTGTACGATATATTTTGTGTTTTACTGAATGGAAGAAAGGAAATGCATAGATATCTAACATTGTGTATGACATCTGTCGTGGGTAGTTCACGTTATTAAAGCTGAATAAAGATCTTTAAATTGCATTTTAACATTTGGACCAGTCTTGAAACTAGACATAATAGAATGTTTTCTATTATCTCCTTTTAGACCATCATTTTCCCTCTTACTCTAAAGATTCTTGAGGTCACAAAGAAAAGGAAAGAATAAATCAGAATGATGGATTTGGTGGCTGTGTGGGGAAGATAAAAGTTGGAGCTGGGGAAGTGTGGATCAGATAAATATAGAAACTTAATCCTATTTGTGATCTCTTAAAAATCAAGGGAAACTTGATAGTCTCTTTGTGAGACCTTATAAATAAAGGCTTTTAAACGGCTTTCTCAGAACTGCTAATAGGAATACAAAGAGAAATGAGTGGACATAGCTTGCAGATACAAGTGAGAAAAAAGACAATTTTTGAACCAAAAATTATAATTAACCATGAGTTAACTCTTTCTTCAGAGGTTTAGAATGTAAAAGACCTTTTTTTTTGCTCTGTTTATGAATTCTCATCGACTTATATTTTACTCGTTTACTTTGAAATTGTCAGTGTATGCTACAGATGAAGCAATGTAGTGGCTGAAATCGCCTAAGCCCTCTGACATCACAGCCTTCTCCAACACTGCTTGTGTGGTGTCCTCAAATGTAGAGTCAATCCATTCCTGGGCTGGCTGCTGTCAACTCCGTATTGGAGCAGCAGAGAGGGCAGTCCATGGGGTCACAAAGAGTCAGACATAGCTGAGCGACTTTCACTCACTTTCAGGGAGGGCTGTGGATTAATGAGCCCCATGGTGGGAGGCTGTGCATTGATAAGATTGAAAATGCCCATGCAAAATATTCCACAATGAGAAGATAACAGATTTCAGTTGATGAAATACACATTGGCAAAATCTCATTTAAAAAAATCTGGTATCCCACCTTTTATTTCCCTTCCACGAGCTACCAAAATGAGATTCATTCTTATAACTTCAAAGCTAAACCTTTGTATAGCTCTCTACTGAAGGTTCACCTGAACTCCTTTGGACTACATTCCTCACTGCATGTTGCCAAGGCAATTAATGTGCACAGAACTTAATTTAGAAAGGTGGTAACGATAACCCTGCATGCGAGACAGCAAAAGAAATGCAGATGTATAGAACAGCCTTTTGGACTCTATGGGAGAGGGTGAGGGTGGGATGATATGGGAGAACGGCATTGAAACATGTAAATTATCATATGTGAAATCAATCGCCAGCCCAGGTTTGATGCTTAATACAGGGTGCCCGGGGCTTGTGCACCTGGATGAACCAGAGGGATGGGATAGGGAGGGAAGTGGGAGGGGAGTTCTGGAAGGGGAGCACATGTATACCCATGGCGGATTCTTGTCAATGTACAAAACCACCACGATAATGTAAAGAAAAACTTAAAAAAAGAAAAAGAATTATGTCTTTACCAGTTTTGTAATCTGATTTTAGTTTAGCCATTGCAGGTCCACAGGCTATCTCTCATACATATTGTCCTGTGTGACTGCTGTCAAAAACTTTATTTTTTGAAATCTTTTTTTCATATATCATTCTCGTGAAACCATGTAATATGGACGAATAAAACAGTGCTGTATTTCTAATACCTAAAAAGATATTCTAACACAGTATTTTAGGAGATAAACTCATATATACTTCTTTATATTTTTTCTATCATTGCATAATTTTAAAACACTGGGAAAATCCCTGTATACCTTGTATCTAATCATTTAGAGAAGACATAAAAAATTGCTCTCACAGATGACAAAGGAACAAATGAACAAAAAACAAGTTTCAAAATTCATGTTGGTGGTGGTTTAGTCTCTAAGTAGTGTCTGACTCTTGCAACTCCACTGACAGTAGGCTGCCAGGCTCCTCTGTCCATGAGATTCTCCAGGCAAGAATACTGGAGTGGGTTGCCATTCCCTTCTCCAAGGGATCTTCCCAACCCAAGAATCGAACCTGGGTCTCCTGCAATGCAGGCAGATTCTTTACCAACTGAGCTACCAGGGAAGCCCAAAATCCATGTTAATATACTGTTATTCAGCCACTAAATGTTATGCTATAAAGGCACTTAATGAAATGGACATATGTTGCAACACTTTACTAGGTGAAAGAAAGAAATTACATAGAAAATGATTGCATTAATTTGACCATAAATGTAGACAAATTCACAGAATAAAGCCTGGAAGACTACACTATCAAATACAAATAGAAATCATCTCTGAATTGAGGAATTATAAACGGAGTAAAAAATATGCATTTCTATTTTTTAGTATTAATATTTATTTAGTTAATACAAATATACACATAGTTTTATAACGAATTATGAAGCTATTTTACATAAAGTGAGGTTATGTAGCACCATAATGAAGATCAAGAGTTGACTATTTCCTGACTGACTGATTCTCCCAAATTTGCTGAAATGCAATGTTTTAAGTCCGCTTGATGGGGTTAAGGGCGCCACCTGTGGAGCAAAGGTGGCTATGACAAGACCAGCCACCCGCTCGCTGTGTGGCTGGGCAGTACCTGCTCCAGTGTTCTTGCCTGAGAAATCCCATGGGCAGAGGAACCTGGAGACCGGCAGCCCCCGGGATCACTGAGAGTCACACACGACGGAGCGACTAGCTGCTTGCCTCAGTTTTGTCATCTGAAAAATGACAATGAAAATAAGGCATATCACGTGGGGTTGTTATCTTGATTAAATGAGGCAATGTACACAGAATACTGTCTGATGCACACTATGTGTTATGGAAGTATTTTAAACTAATTCTATAAAAACAGCCACCTATACCTGGGTAGTAAATACCCAGTGATTTCTTTATTCCTAAACTTTGAAGTAGTCAACTACTATTATTTCTGCAAACTTCATGCACATATAAAAACTTTATAAATGGCTGTTGCAAACATAGAGTAGGATACATTGTCCCTAATGTATGTGTTCTACAAGTATTTTCAAAGGATTTGAATGTCATTATTTTTTTCCAAGTATGCTAAGTGACTATGACAGATAAACACTGTCATGCTTGAAGCAATGTGTGATGTTGGATGGGCATATATGGGCTGAAAATGATCCCACTGTGACTCAGAACAATTACGTTTTCAAAGAAGACTAATTATGACTTAAGGGATGAAAAATATTATAATCTATGCACTTATACACTTTGTTACTGAATCTAATTAGAAATTGTCTTTTCTATGACCTCTTCCTGGTTATATAAAGATAATTATTCCATCTGTGAAAACTTATAAAATATAATGTATTCTGAAAGGCTTGTGTAAAGCTGAAACTAAGCTCAACTTAGCCAGCTCCTCATAGAGGCAGGCAGATGGCAATTAATACGATGTCTCTGTCTTCAGAAAATCATTGGGTAGGCTTGGCCAAAATAATATATCAAAAGACACACTTTGCAATGGTCAGGAAGTTCCAAAGCTTAAAAAAATAAACTCTTAAAGTCTTAGTTTCTAAAATGCTACTTAAAAAGAAGATAACATGTTTCTCTTTATTAATTTAAAGAAGCATATCTAATATTTTATAGTAGGATCTAAATGTGTGAAGCAAACAAATTCTATAAAACCTTAGGACTGGACAGGCAGTAAAATGAGGCTCTGGGGGCTGTGAGTGGTAATATTACCACAGGGGAAGTAGTTTGGAATTCTTTTCCTTTTTCTCTTTTAATTTGACAGATTTTTTAATAAAAGGAAAATAAGGAATGCCTCTTAACAATCCCCCTTATTCCATAAGCATCTTTATCATTCCTGAGAGGATAGGTCAGGGGAAGGTTACAGACTACACCTTGAAGTTCATTTTTTCCAAGGTTGTGGAACTGCCTCAGTATACATTTCAGAAGATACTCTATATTTGTGTGAATCTGTTTAAAAGCTTCTCTACTTACTTAAATGGGCTTCCCTGGTGGCTCAGTCAGTAAAGAATCTGCCTGCAATGCCAGCGACTGGGGTTCAACCCCTGGGTCGAAAGGTCCCCTGGAGACAGAAATGACAACCCACTCCAGTATTCTTGTCGGGGAATCCCATGGACAGAGGACTCTGGAGGATTTTAGTCCATGGGGTCACAAGAGAAACTAAACCATAACCACTACTTACTTAAAGGCAGAAGCAAGGATATTAATAATACAAAAATGTTATGTTCTTGAGCTATTTCAGTTGAAATATCTTGGGGATACTATTATTGCCTACTGTATTGTCTTCCCAGCTCTACATCTTCCTTCATATTTCATTTATATTTATTTATTTTAACCATTAGTTAATATGAAGTCAGTTTTCAAGAAATAATTTTAATTTTCTAAGAGTGCTGAAAGGCATCTGCTGTTCCAGGACTTTGAAATGGTTGTTCTGTTTCTTCCATCCACCATGACAGTTGCCCAACTGAAGGCTCCAGTGCATTCCAACACTCAGGGCAATCACGGTTCCCATAGACAGGCAATATGAATGAGAAACATATGAATAATATGGAAACAGGATCCACAAAACTTGATGGCTAACTGGACTTCAAAAGAGATTAGGTAGGTTTGAAAATACTGAGGTTGAGATATCTGCAGAAATTATAGGCAAAGGCTCCGAGTACACTAGATGATTCCAGTCTCAGGGACCATTATAATTGTTAGCAAGGTATTTTCCCTTTCACCCTATTTCTAAGAAAAACCTTCCTTTAGGTCTGTAGGATTTCCTTAACCATCTCTAACATCTAAACAATTAGTAAGCAGAAAGGGCTGTGACTGGCATGTGATATAAGAGAGTAAAACAGGAACTAAAATCTTTTGATTGCTGTCGTAGACATTATCATGGCTTACCAATAACCCTACCCCAATTGGGGAGGGTTATGCATTTTATTTTGTTAATGAAATATAAGTAAAAACCATACATCTATTATTTCAGAACAGAAGCAATAAAAGACTTCCGAATAGTTCTTTTGTCTTTATCTTTTCTTTCTTAGGTAACCAGATGCTGTAGTTATGAGAGGATGGAGTTTCAGTCAAGCTTGAGACAATGACTGGCTGTACCCCCAACTGACTCAAGCCTTTGTGGTATAAGATCCCTGACAGCTTGGTTACATAGCTTAGCACCCCAATAAAATCAACATCTAGATTCTTAACACCATAGGAGGTACTCCTGTATTTTCCAGTTAATATTCTTTTAATTCAATGAGATACTAATTGTTAACTCCCATATAAAAAGAGAAGAAAGATGAAAGTGAGCTTGTAGAAACTAATGAGAGAAAGGAGGTCACAGAGGCCAGCTATAGATAATAGCTGGAATACAGACTTGTCTGAGTAACAGAAGAGATAAAAATGCCTAACCTAAAAGGATACAAGAAGTTGAATAGGGTCAGAGTTGGAGAGAAATATGATGTCCCCAGGGACAAGTATATTTGCATATTAATTTCAAAAACATTATTTCAAATAGCTGCCCAAGTTAAGTAATTTTCAAGTTAAGATATTAAGCGCAGTCAAATGGGCTACAAATCTCTATAGCCTGTATAATTCAGTTAACTTCCTGAGCATTATATCAAATCTTCGTTTCTCTAGTTCAGTTTAGTCCTCATTTTTCTGGGATATTTTCTCCACAATATCAGGTCCTGAATTAATTCCTCTGCCATTTCTTCAGTAATTTTAAAGCATATGCATAAAATATTTTATACTGAGTATATTTTTCTTCGGGATTCCCTCATCTATCTGGTGCATTCTGATTTGGGTATATTTCTCAAGTGTTTAATATCAGGATATTTTACAGGCATGGCTGCAATCTATGAAATACCAAAATCAGCTTGGGATATTCCATTAAAACTAAAAACTTGAAAGGAAACTTCATTTCATCAAAGTTATAATGAATGACTTTTAAACTCAAGGTTAGCTAGGATAATGAACTTCCTGAAAAATAACAGATTTTAGTCTTTCCCTACCCTCTCCTCCCCCAGGGTGTATAATGTATATCTTTACTTTCTGAGATAATTCAATTAATGTATTAATATTTTTGTTTGGAGCTATATTTGAATATAGATAGATAGATTGGCTAATGTTCCCTCTGGTATCATTCCTATGATTTGAGGTGGCAAGCAGAAAATATTTCTTTATTGGCTGTTTACACTCTATGATATTAATTAACATTTAAAACAGCAGCATTTAATAGTTGGAAACAGGAAAAGTAGACATAAAATTTTACTGTAAATAATTAAATATTTTACTATTGATTTTACTTTATGTATGATTACAAAAAACATAAAGTATGTAGTTGAGAGAAGCATATACAAAAAGAAATATATAACTAAGATGAATCTGCATTCATACATTCATAAAATAGCGGCGGGTCTAAAATTTTCAAAAAAGAAAGTGCACATATACATGAACTCTTCCCAGTTATGCATTGTGTATCAAATCCCAAGGCTCAAACAGGCAATATGAATTATTTGATACACACACACAAAACACACACACTCAAGCACATTAAAGCAATATATGTACAATATATTGTTTATAATACATATATTACTATGTAATTAAAATGTGTATACATAATTATACTACATACCTATACATACACACATGTAAACATCTTAAAAACAATTGGAATTCCATCCAAAATTTAGCAATTACTTATTAATCTACTTTGATAAGTATTTTTTATTTGAGCAAAATGAGTGTTATAAAACTTTTCAAGTATTAACTTCTTATATTTTAATGTTAATATTTCCATAGTGAAATACTATGAATCTTCAAACCACAAATATCTTTCTCCTTTTCCACCAAAATGGTAACTATTATCTTGAATATAAATATTTATTTCTATAGATAAAAAAGCACCTACTCTATGGATGTTTTATAAATAACATATATTCACCATTTAAAAATCTGCATGAATGAAATATCATGTGAAACCTCGCTCAAATTGAATATTTAATCAATGATGAGTTAGACTCATCTGTATTGATATGTGTAGACCCAGTCCATTCATTGCCACTGATTAGGATTATACTGACATATGAAGAAATCTCAATTATATACTCATTGCCTATTGAGGGAGCTTTGAGTTCTTTTCTCTTTATTTATTTACTGTCAATGCTTATTAAAAAGCTTTGTATCCATAAATTAAAGAGTTGGGAATTCCACGATCATAGGATCATGCAAAGTGAGACATTTTTCACCTAAAACATTGTTTTGTGTGATTATACAACATTATTGGTTAATTATTTTCATTACATAAACACTAGTTGATTTGAACGTATATATCTCTACAAAGACAAGGTAAAGTAAAAAATGTTTTTCTTCTTACCAACAATATATTCTATTCTCTCAAGAATTTATTGCAACATTTATTATTTAGTGCTTAACTTCCATTGTAAATATATTATTTTGTTTTTCACTTTTTGGAAATCCTTTTAGCTACTTCTTACTATAGTAAATAAAGACATAGTTGTACTCTGACAATTTTTGCTGATGTTGTATTAGTAGCTACATAAAACCTAGTCAAATATATCAACCAAATGTTCCTCTCTTCAATTATCAATTTTTTCAGTACATCTTCTTTATAACTATAATATCTATAAATTTATTCTACCATCAAAAGCAATACTTAGTAAGCACCACTGCCAAATGGTGTGGAAAATATGATTTTGCTATTGAAAAAGGCATAGTATAAACATAGATTTTTTTAAAAGCCCAAATCTTAGTGAATGAAAAGAAAATTTAAAGTTATACACTCTTCTATTTTGCTTGTGTGTGTGTATCTGTATCTATATGTGTTGGATCAAAGCAAAATTTTAAAATTCATAAAATAGTATCACAGAACCATATAGTATTGGATCAGATGAACTGGGTGAAATATTAAAAGCATTAAAGTAAAAATATTTTTTTGACAATGGTAGTAATGGCTTTATACTAAACTGTGAACATATGTGACAATTCTATTATTATTTTATGTTGGACCTGATTACATTTTCTCTAGTTTAAAATTTTTTACCATGCATGAAGAGAATGCCTTAATCTTTTCATGTGTAAAGTAAACAAACAGTAACTTGGTTGGTTCGCTCCCTCTAGCTGTGGGAAATGATTTACACACTTATTCTACAGTAGTTTGAAATGAAAATTGGGATAAAATGTGGATTTTCCACTCCACAGTTTCTGTGAGGTGAGGTATTTTTCAGTGAGGTATTTTTAGCAGTCTCTGATGCTGATTCTAAGGCAAATATACTGAGCACACGGCCACCAACATCATCACCTTCATCATTATCATCATCATCTTATCTAACTAGCATTGAATGCTTACTCCATGATCATAACTATACAAACAGTACGCCATTTTTAAGTGGTTTGTCTTACAACATTTCTATGGTATGCGTTCTATCTATGCTGCTATTTTATGAATGCAGAAAATGTGTGTACAGGTAAGTTATCTAGCTTTGCTTAGCCATGTAATACTCGGTGGGGTTGGAGTTAACCTCAGGGAGCTTACTTCCTTCTGAGTAGGTACCTTTAACCAATGTGCTTGAAGGATTTTGGAATTTGGATGATATTTTGGAAAACAAATATGTGCGCAGATATAAGCCAGGGTTTATTTTTAGAGCAGTGGTTTCCCAATTTTCATGTTTTATACTCTTATCAGGAAAAAAAATGCTTCAGGTGGACTCCAGCGTTTGCTGTGTATGTATATACTAATCATTTACTTCTACAACTTTTATGGCTATACAGGTATCTCACAAAACAAACGAAAAAATGAAATGCAAAAGAACGAGATAAAACAAAAATAGAAATTCTTTCCCGCAGCTTGGCTGATGGCCTTGTGCATGCCCTGTGTTAGCTAAGCACCTGTCTGGGACTGTTCTTAGGCTGGAGGTGCACCATGTGGTCAGGTAGATGTTCCAAGCAGACATTTCCCACCTTATTCTGCTTCCTCTCTCTTCAAGAAAACAATTTGCTCTCCTTCTCAGCTTGACTTTTACTGTGTGGCTCTGATCGTGTAATGGTTAACTTTCTGGTTGCCAAATTATATATAGAATGGACAGTTATTATGCATCTTAATGACTGAGAATGTGTAATAGTAGACAAAGGTATGACAGGAAGTAAAGAATTAACTGTGTAATTTTCAACTGGTTCTTTTTCTTAATTATATCACTTACTTAAATCCTCATTTAGTGACATTAAATTGATGCTATTTAGAAGAATCTGTATAAAAGGTAAATACTTGTACATCTATAGATAATAGTTGCATGGTACTAACTAAGGCATGGCTTCTCAATCGGCACTAGTGGTAAAGAAGCTGCCTGCCAGTGCAGGAGATGTAAGAGACATGGGTTGGATCTCTGGATCAGGAAGATCACCTGGAGAAGGAAATGGCAACCCACTCCAGTATTCTAACCTAGAGAATCCCATGGACAGAGGAGCCTGGTGGGCTACAGTCCATGGGGTCGCAAAGAGTCAGCCTGCATGCACTAACTAATGTACTTAAACACTCTCAGATTGAGTTTCTCCAACTGCAAAATGAGATAACATACCTGACTTCTGTGTATGTTATGATAAGTCAGGTAAAAAGAATTGGGACTGCACCTGGAACATGCCAAATGCACAACAAAGGTAGTTAGTATTAAGCCATAAAACAAGCCATTGATTTACACATTTATAATCCCAGATTTCTTCAGAACCCTCTAATTAATCCATCCTTAGACTTTGTAAGAGAATCACTAGTCAGTCCCCATTACCACAGAAATGAAAAATCAAAGGAGCTAGCTGTCAATATGAATGCTACTTAAATCGTAGAGGAAAGAGCTCCTTTCCAAGACAGGGAAGAATAATAGGAAATATTTGCTGCAGACTGCATACAAATGACAGAGGAGTTTGGTGGGCTACAGTCCAAATGGTCACAGTCGGACACAACTGACTGACTAAGCACACATATCAGGTTTATACACCCAAGGCTAATGTATGCAGTTTCTGTTATGTGAAAAGTCAGGTTTTGGAGTAAAAATGTACTGGCCATAGGGTTTTCCAGGCAAAAATACTGGAGTGAGTTGTCATGTCTTTCTCTAGGGGATTTTTCCAACCCAGGGATCGAACCTGCATTTCTTACACTGGCAGGAGGATTTTTTACCACCGAGCCACCAGGGTAGCCCATAATGATATTTGGGCATGTCTAAATCAATCACCTTAGTCACTGCCAGATAAAAACATCTAGTGAAGCCCAATCTAATGGCCAGTTTTTACAGTTAAAAGATAAATATGAGAAAATCTCTTAGGAACTAGAATAATGCTTCATTGATACAGAAAACTGGGTTCAAAAGATCAGGAAATTACTTCATTAATTCAAAAGGTACAACATCCAAAAGTAAATATCAAAGCAAATGGAGGGGAAATATTACAGAATAAATGTCCATTCACTGTCTTCACGTTCTCTCATTCAGTCTACAGAAAAATACAACTTAGGTTTCCCCCACCCTAATACAGCAAAGCAAACACTCTATCAAGATCAAAAGGGATTTTCCTTTATATTTTAACAAAATCTAAAAAATACCCTTCTTTATTACTGTAAAATTAACTTCACAGTGGTATAACATACTGTTGCTGCACAATAACCACATTCCTTTTAAAAATGCTCCCTTATTAGGTTTGCAAATCTCCATACACATTTGTGTTTCTCTTTTGCTTGTAGAATCTCCATTTCATTTTGTTGCCCTAAATTCTGAAGTTCCAGTCTTAAGAAGTTTTTTGCTCATTCGGTACCTGTTTAGCACCAGGCTCCTCTGTCCATCAGATTTTTCTGTCAAAAATGCTGGAATGGGCCCTCCTCATCATGACTGTGTTGTTTCTTTCACCAAATAAAATCAGCCTCCACTCAGAAACTCTCAGTTGAATAAAAATTCCCTGTTTAATGTTTTCCTCCTTTACCTCTCATGCATATGCAAGCTTCATCTATGGTCAATTCTACCTCATAAATCTTTCAAAGACATGCACTAATATCCTACGACCTCTAAATTCCTAATCCATAGCTTCTTGTTATTAGTTGTTTCTCACACCGGCAAAATAACTTGGAATGATATTTTGAAATTAGAAAATATCTTTCAGGAATGTTCAGAATTTCAGGCTGTTTAACCTAATAAACTCAAGTCCAAAACTCTGTTCTACAGAAATAAACTGACATTTAGAAATGCAGTGCATTCTTGTAATGCATTGCTTACTCTGTAAAAAATTTGGAAATCTAATTGTTGAAGCTAGTTGAGCAATTTTTGACATATACAACTAGCCAATGTTTGACTAAGTTTTGGACAGAATTATGACAATGATAGTTACATAGTTTCTTGGTAGAGAAACTATATGCTATCCAGAAAGTAGAGTTTGATAGTGAGTTATATTTAATAAGAAAAGTCAGTGTTACAAATGAGCATGAAAAATAGATATCTTCTTTAACTTATCATCAGAAGAGTCCATAAGAAGTGCTAATGTGTACCTGAAGTGCCCAGATTTGGCTTCTTTTCATTAATTAAAAACAAAAACCACAAGCTGATGCATCGTGTTGAATAGCTCAAGAATTTTATAAGTATTTCTCAAGAATTAGAAACGAGTGACTTGAAGAGTGACTAAAGGTCGAGATGAGTTCCAATGGCAGATGTGTCTCTTGAAGTAGTTGCAAATGACAGGAAAGCAGGTACATGTTTCTACCCATTTGGAAATAATAAACAATTTTTAACATAGAAATTGCAGTGTTTAAGAGCTCCTTTGTAGGGCAATTAAGTGAGTGATAAGTAAAGATGTTGCAAAGAAAAAATAAACAATATAAAAAATAAAATATAACACAAATGAACTTATCTATGAAATAGAAACAGACTGACAGATATGAGAGAGGAAACTTGCGACTGCCAGGGGGAGGATGGTGAGGAAAGGATGGATTGGGAGGTTGGGATTAGCAGATGCAAACCATCGTGTAGAGAATGGGTGAACGGCAAAGTCCTACTGTAAAGCACAGGAAACTGTATTCGGTCTCCTGTGATAAACCATAAAGGGAAATAATATGAGAAAGAGGACTTCCCTGGTGGCTCAGACAGTAAGGAATTCACCTGCAATACAGAATGTGTCAGGAAGATCTCCTGGAGAAGGGAACAGAGAAGGGAATGTGTGTGAATCACTTCTTGTACAATAGAAATTAACACAACATTGCAAATGAACTAACTTCAGTAAAATAAAACAAACAAACAAAAAAAGAGGTAATGAGAATTCTCTAGAGGTCCAGTGGTTAGGACTCTGTGCTTTCACTGCTGAGAGCCTGGATTCAGCAAACTTAACATTCCATGAGCCTCGTGGCCAAAACCAAACCAAAATAAAACAAACCAAATCTCTTAAAAAAATGAAGGTCACTGATGCTCCACTAGAGATTTTTAAGAATAAGATAGATGGCAAACTCTTGAAAACAATTCAGCTATAATTCAACTTAAAGGCAGAAAAACAGTGGCATTTTCCCTTCCCATGATTTATGTACACTTTCCTCATTTCCACACCAATGGCATTTCTAAATTTTGCACTTAGAGAAAATTACCTAGGCTATTTTTAGCCATGACTGATGTGCCAAAAGTACTCCCACTTTAATATACTATCCTGGTAATTTACAAAATTAATTTATCATGTAAGTTCTTGGAAGGAGCAGATAAAATGTAAATGTACTGATCTTGTGTGTTGATAAGTCACTGTTCTATGATAACATTTCAAACTTGAGTTCATATGCCAAAGCAGAATCTCTGAAAAATTACATGTTTTCCTTTAACTTTAAGACATTTTTTGATAATCCTGAATGTCTTTTACTGAGTTCTAATTAATGAGACAAAATTCTGACAAAAATATTTCTAGTTTACTCATTTTAGAGCCTTTTTTTTTTAATGTGAAACAAGAATTGCCTGACTGAATCACCTCTGAATATTCATGCATTATTTCAAAAGGGCACACATTGTCTCAAAAAGGAACTGATTTTCTAGAAGTTGTGAAAAGGTAGATTTTTAGAGCATTTGAACTGAATTTTCTACTGAGTGGTGGCAACAAAACTCTCTAACACTGTGAGTCTCTAAAAGAAAGGTCAAACATCTTTCTGGTCACTATGGCAAAAGTAACTCATTCATTTCTCGAATTATGAGTTGTCACCAGCACTGTGAGAAAGAAAGGATTCATATGGGTTATTAATTTCTGTATTTGGGTTTTATCCTTAAAATCAAATACAAAGATACAGGTATTGGATAATCATAGTTATTAAAGAAATTCATCTTAATAAAATACAAAAGTTTCACTTTCTCATGTACATCAGCATAGTCCTCAAACATTATGGTCAATATCAATAAATCCTAATCTAAAGAAAGGTATATGAAAAATCAATATGTTCTTTTAACCTGTGTAATGCATTTATTCCTATTGCATTACTACTCAATAATTATCAAATAATATACTATAACACTTCACATATAAAATAATGTCAAGAGCATGACTGGCAAAAAGTTCACTATCAATTCATAATTAATTATTGATTATTATTTATCAAATTATATGTCACATGCTATGATAAATTTCTGAACAGTAGGTGTCTTATGAATGCATGGGGGGAATCTGTGCACATCATTTTAAAGCATCTTCATTTTATGATAATTTAATTGAATAATTTAAAAAAAATTTCCAGAGTTAAGTACCTTAGAAATATTTCAAAGCAGAAAACAAAATAAAATGCTTAAGTAGATAGTCTATGCTCTAAGGTTTCTACAAACTGTGTGAAAGTAGGTGTTTTTTTAACCATAAAAGGAAACAAACAAAAAACATGCTAAAATTGAAACTGTAAAAGTTTTATATAATTTACCTAATGAACTGATTCATTTCAGTCATTGGTAAAAAGTGTTGGTAAACAAAACACATATAAAGAATAAGAGAGTAAATTATTTCTAGATTTCAAAAACTTGTTATTTAAAAATTTAAGCAATTCTAGACCTATAAATTTGTATCTTTATTCTTATTGGAAACACTTTTAAATATTTTGTTAAAAATATTTGGTAAACAGAAATATTCAGATTATATTTAAATCTAAATATTTTAAAATTTAAAATTCTAAATATATATTTGCATATTAGTGATATTTAGATATTTAAAGTACTTAGAATTTGAAATAAATGATATTATATGAAAGTATACTATTACATTATTTGATATTGCAAATACATTTAAAATATAAATCTATCTCAATTATAATTATAAATTAGCAAATATTTTATACAAATAACAATTCTTCTCTCCAGATATATTAATTAATAAAATAAACTGATAGAACTGAACTATAAATTTACGTAATCTGAGAACACATTTGATATTTTACCGATACATTTTGTTAACTTTATCTGTTATTTCATATGCAAATTATGGATTTACTAACCGCTTTGGCAAATTTACATTGAAATATTTTATTAAAATTAGTAAGCCAGTTAAAATTACTTGCAACAAATCAGGATTGAGACAATAATAAATCCCTTTCACATTTTGCATTTTCTTAGGTCATGGATTTGTGTATTTCATATTTGATGATTTAACCTTCAGGTAATGGATATAATAGATTGAAAGCGAATATGTGTACATGTTTGAATATATATGTCCTTGTATTCATAATGTGTTCAATAGTTTGCTATTATTATTATTTTTGTAACATTCTTAATTACTTAATCTTTTCACTTTAAGAATTTTTGAAAGTCAATGAAAAATTTGATAAACATAAACCTGACAGAAAGAAAATAAAATAAGTATATATTAACTTTAATATGAGATTATCCTTCCAAGAAGCATATAGTTTTATTCAGATATGTGGAAATGTCCATACTGAATATCATTTACTAAGAAATAATTTATTTTAAAAATATTTGCTCTGTAATAAATATTTCCACATATCTTTAAGGTTTATAACTTTATTCATCATGGCACCTGATAGTAGAGTGGTAAATATTTTTAAAAATGAAGAAACAAAATCCTGGAGAAAGATGCAGTAATGCTACATTTCTCCCAAGAAACTTGTTTCAAATTTTCTAGATACAAAGAACTTTCATTTTCCTGAATCTGAATGGCAGAGATGCTAAATTGATCTTTGTTTTAGAGAATGTTCAATGTACATATCAAGTTTAGAGACTTGTAGAAATTTTTCCTTATGAAGTGAAAATTAGAGAGGTTTTCAAGTACTCCTTGGCTCTGTTTTCATTGAATTAGTTTAGGTAATCAATACTTGCCTGTTTATCACGTTCTTACCTGTATATCTTCAAGTTCAGTAAGGTCTGAAGAGAGTGAAATTCAAAATTCACGTGAAACGCATGAGGATTAGTAGGAGAGTTTGCCGGGTTTTGCTTCTCAGGCTTCTCGCCGACCCTCACATGAGCCACATGGCTCTGAGTTACAGACACTTGTGCTCGTAGTACCAAGACCCTCAGTATGTCACTGCTCGCTGAATGCTATTTTGGGTTCTCTGAGTAGAGCCAGGAACACTGCGCCTTTGTGCAAAATATCATAAGGGCACTCTGATGTCCGTTCATAGTCTGGGGTTAAAATGCAGACAGCTCCAGCAAACAGTATGAGATGATTTTTTCCCCCCTCTTTTTCCTAACAACAAACAAAAAAGAAAATAAAGTGCTTATTGGCTTGAGATGGTAAGGAGGGAATTCAGCTTATGTAAGAGAATTCTGCAAGTGGAAAGGACATGCCCTCTACTTGAGGATTAGCTGATGAAACAAATGATCAATTTAAAGCAGGCACAAAAGTTACTAAAAAGAGAAGAGCTTTAAAACTCTGTCTCTATGACTTCTGGCTGCTCCTAAATTCAGTCTTTCTACTCAGAAATAAAGTAAAATATAGAAAGAGAGGGCAATGTCTGAATTATAATCCTCTTCTTTCCCTTGGTTTATGAACTACTTAAATTTATTTATTTTATTAAATTTATAGTTAGATTTGGATATAATTACTGTTGTTTATAGTGAACTACATAATATTACACTCTATACTATTTACTCAAGCTGTTTTTAATTAAAAATCATTTTTGAACCAAATCAGAGAAAGGTTAAAGAATATGAATAGTGTCTAACATCATGATCGATGTCTATAGCTTTTAATACTTTTATGGTTTACATATGCAAGTATTGCGGGAAACAGCCTCAAATTTCAGAAATAGACTTGAATCCTGCCCTATCTGGATGATACGTATGTTCACTCTTTTCACCATAACAATGGAAGGAGAGAGGGAAAGGGATTACAACCAATGCTAGATTATGTGATATAGACTATCTGGTTCATGCTTACTTCATTTTTGAGTTCATATAAACCAATTCTATTGATTACCATTTGCTAAATAAATGTTAAAGGCCTCTGTAACATGCAGAAAAACCAAACAAAAATATGTTTTTTATTCTTCTGTTAGCTTCTTTTTTTTCAATTGTGGTAAGAACACTTAACATGGGAGCTACCCTCTTGACAACTTCAAAGTGCATAGTATAGGACTGTAAACTAGCTGCATGATGTTGTACAGCAGATCTCTAGAAATTGCTCTTCTTGTGTAACTGAAAAGTTACACCCACTGAACAATAGCCCCCTATTTCCGCCTGTCCCCAGGCCCTGTCAATTGACATTCTACCCCCTGCTTCTGAGTTTGATGACTTTAGACACCTCATGTATGTGGACTCAGGCAGCACATCCTTCAGTGAATGCCTTATTTCACTTGCATAATGAACTCCCAATTCATCCAAATTCCAGTTTGGGAGTAAGCATCTAATATTTTATGGGGTATGATTTCTTGCATTGATACAGTCTCCAGCTCCACTCTGAACTGCAATGACACTTTTTCAACCCTTAGCCCTGTTCAACAAGATGTCCCGAGGGCTTATCTTCAGGCAAGAGAGCAAGTGTGGGTCAGCGTTTTATACTCTATTGTTATACAGCCACTAAAGGGGCAATCAGGACTGCAGAAAATCCACTCAGACAGGAACGAACTTCCTAAATAGCGTACAGCTTGAAACTAGATGTTTTATGTAGAATATCATTAGTGGCAATTTTTTATTTCATTAACTAAAGATCTGTTATAAAACACCTATGTAAAGTGACCAACTAGATTTGTTTTTAATCTAGGCAAAAAGTGCTCTAAATCACTAGGAGCTTATTGTCCCTGGAAGAAGGAAGGTTCTTAATAACACATTGGCTGGAATCTAGCCAGAAGGTATACCACAACCAAGAACGCAGACTTGACTGGACTGATGGGACTGGTCATCAAATAAGCTTAGGGATTACTTCCACCACAGCTTCCTCACACCAGGGGAAAAGTTGTTTCTAGGTGTGGGGGAGTAAAGAAATAAGGCTTGGAACAGGACTGTATAAGAAGGAAGAGCTCGGAATTAAGTACAACACTATCCATAGGAGGGACAGAGCCACTGGTACTCCCAGGGTTACTGGAGGTCTCCACAGCATGGAACAAAGGTAGGGAGGGTGCACCATTCCTGAGACATAGATACTGTTTCATAACTACACAGAAACATTCTAGCAAACAATCATCAGCTTTCACATGCAGTCCGGGAGAATGCTACAAATGTCATCTGACAGCAGGCTGTTGAAAAGAGCCTGTAGTTTCAGAAGAATTCAAACTAGGATTGAATTGAGTTAATCTAAGATTTAAATTAACATATTACAATTCATTAATGGTCTGAAGAGCCACCAATTTCTTTTTTAGAAAAATATAATTATGAAATGTAAATCTAATGGCTAGCTGCAAAATGGAGCAGCTAATGAAGTTCAGACCTAACAGTAGGCAGAGGACAAAAGTCAAACGTTATTCAGGCTCAATCCCTGGAGATAAAACTTCAGTCAGAAAGTTTAGCTGTACATATATCTCAGCATTGATGATCCAGATGACTTTAATAAGATATTAAGACTCCAATCAGCTGTGATCTGGTTGACAGAATTAAAGGTCTACCTCCTAATCACTGCAGTTGTGGAGCAGACTATTATGTATTGTATATTATAATACATGTTGTTATTATAATATAATAAAATAATATTCATGAATGGTTTTAGAAAAACTCATATATATTGATAGAAATAATTTAAAATATATTAACTGTAAATCATTGTGTCAGTTAGGATTCTTTTTGGCTGCTATAGAGACAACAATACAAAATAAAGTTAAGAGAATGGAATAAATCTTTGAGAAATGCGGAACATACATAAAAAGCTGAAGTCGGTTTAGGGTTAGTTGGAACCAGTGGTTTCACCCTGCAATCAGTTATTCAAGTTCATTTGCTCTCATCTTGTGCTTAGGATTAATTTATCACCCCAAGAGTGTCCCAAAAACTTCATTTTTGTCTTATTGACTAATATAACCTTTTGTCCATATCTGAAAAGGTTATGTCAAAGAGAAGAGATTGGCACCATTAAGCCTTTCCTGCACCTGGGAGGAAGAACTACTTGGTAGAGAAATGGATTAATGTGAACAAATAAAATTTAGGTTGCTGAATCTGGTTTGACAATCAGTAGTGTTTAATATAGGCAAATATGTAAAATAGCCTTTCTAAAAGCTGAAAATAAAAGTAATTTCTTTCCTAGCATGACCTTTAGATCTTATTCTTTTCTAATAGTCCAGTTTGATGTGTTTTATCTTTTTTAAAAAAATATCATGATCATATATCACAATGATAAATGAGAGAAGATAAAATAAGCACTAAAACACTAGCTAATCCACATATTTCAAACAACATCAACCCTTTTGTGTTAAACTCAGAAAACTTGGCTGCTAATAAAGAAACATTCTATTGAATATGGCAACATTTTTCACAGTCTTGAAATATTTATCTTTTAAATTCTAGCTGCAGTAGCCATAAGTTTGGTGCAATTAAAATGTGTTCACTGTAAAGCAAGCATACTCCAATGAAAATCAATTAAATAAAAAGGCAAGCCAACAAATAAATAAAATATATCTATTCATATATACCCACATTTTATTATTTTATTTTCTGTTTTGTTACTTTTTTTTCTTTTTCTGTGGGAAGACCTTGCTTTGGAGCTTTGTATCTCTGGTTAAACTGCAACATAAACCCCAAGACAGAGAAAATTGATTGAATAATACACAAATAACAAAAGTTCTATTCCATAAAAAATATATATTTTAGTAATTGGTAATACATAAACAATTTAAAATAATAGAATTCAGAAGTACAACCTCCAAAATGTAGCATTAGCACCCTTGACCTCTGGCTCTTGCACTATCTATCTATCTATCTACCTACCTATCAGTCATCCATATCTTTCTTTTTGCAAGCCATCTCGTTAGAGGTTAAAGTTATACAAAGACAAATAAGACTCTGACCAGCCATCTCCTGAAAATAAAAAGCACACATCATTTTTAAGCATCAAACAAGATGCTTAACCAAATGAAATGTAACAAAATGGAAGTCCAATAAAATCACTTTGTAAAAGAGGAATGATAACCTCCAGACTACCTGATAATGTGTGAGATATATGTATTTAATCAAGAGCTGATCAGGAGAGAACTTTAGAACAAAACCGCCTCTTTGCAGACTGAGCCATATGCAGGAGATGGCCTATCGCTTGTGCTCAGTCGCGCAGTCCCGGCCAACTCTTTGCAACTCCGTGGAGTAGGCCACCAGGCTCCTCTGTCCATAGGATTTTCCAGGCAGGAATAGTGGAATGAGTTGCTGTTTCCTTTAAGTTCCCTCAATTATAATTTGAGGGACATTTTTTGAAAGATTTTTCATTTATTTTTATAAAGAAAGGGGTTTCCCAGGTAGCTCAATGGGAAAGAATCTGCCTACTAATACAGAGGACATTCCCTGGGTCAGAAAGATCCCCTGGAGGAGGAAATGGCAACCCCCTCCAGTATTCTTGCTTGGAAAAGCTCATGAAAAGAAGAGCCTGGTGGGCTACAGCCTATGGGGTCGCAAAGAGTCAGACAAAACTGAGTGACTGAGTGAGTGACAGAACACAGAGCATACAAAGAAAAACTCTGCTTAAATGGCATACATTTAAATTAATAAAAATTAGTCATTGGAAATTAGTAGGGCTTAAATATTAATTCAATGATATTTTATCCACATATGCAAAATAAGACACTTAACATGTCAAAGAATCCAGCTTTCTGTTTTCAAAAAGAAAAATCAGTTTCATTGGAACACAACCATACTTAACTTCTTCACATATCGTGCAAATTGCGGATGTTTTCATGTTCTTAAGGCAGACTGAGAAATTGCAAGAGACTCGACCTGCAAAATTGAACTATTTCCTACCTAGTCATTTACAGGAAACGCTTACAATTATCTGATTTATATTCATGTGATGTAGTATTTTTAATTAATATGTATAGGATATTTTACTTAAAAATTAAATTACATATATTTGATCAATAGATGAATAACCACATACACAAATATACAAAAATCTACACAGCAGCAGTCATCTTATACTACATTATCTTGCTTATCTGTGGGTCAATAAATTGCTATGGCTGACTAAAGTGTTAGCTTTTTTATTAAAATATAGCTTATATATATATTTTAAAATTATTTATTTGGCTACAGCGGTTCTTTGTTGCAGTGTGTGAATTCTTAGCTGTAGTAGGTAGGATCTAGTTCCCTGACCAGGAGTTAAACTTGGACCCCCTGCATTGGGAGCACAGAGTCTTAACCACTGGACAGCAAGGAAGTCCCAAGAAAATTTAAATATTTTATATTTACTTAAAATATATGTTAGGTTGGCCTAAAAAGTTCATTTGGACTTTCTTCTATTATCTTATGAAAACCTCTGAATGAACTTCTAGCTAACTCTAATGTCTTATGGAAAATCTGAAGGAATGTTTTGACCAACTCCCAATGCATTCATGTTAGTTTTATACATATATTTTCCCCTAGTGTATTAAGGATTTTCTTCATGATATTATCCTCAGAATGGGTCTCTGCATCTCTTTTTATAAAACACGCTCATCATGTAGCTATGTTTCCTAGTTTGCTTCTGAAGAATAAAGAAGGAATTTAAACAAACCTTGTGAAGACATATAGTGTGATAGACATATAGTGTCTGGTATATAGTGTATTGTATAATAAACATATAGTGTAATATTCAGGGGATATTTCGGGTTTACTGTGAAATTAAATAGAAAATGCACATAGTTCCCATATTCCCCTCACCACCCCCCACACAGAGCCTCTTCTACTGTCAACGTCCCCCATCAGAGTAGAACATTTGTTATAATTGATGAATCTACAGCGATATGTAATTATCACCCAAAGTTCATAGTTTACATTAGGGCTTACCCTTGGGTGCTTTACATTCTGTTGACTTGGACAAATGTTTGAACGAGTACCCTCCGTTAGAGTATCACGTTGGAGTAGTTTCATGCCCTAAAAATCATGTGCGCTCTGCCTATTCATCCCACCCTTCCCCTTAATTCCCGGCAACTACTGATCTTTTTATTCTCTCTCTAGCTTTACGTACAGATCTAGAAAATGGAATATAGTTGGTAGCCTTTTCACACTGGCTTCTTTTCCTTACAATATGGGTTTAAGATTCCTCTATTTTTTTTTAATAACTTGATAGCTCACTTGTTTAATTCCTGAGTAATATTCCACCCTTTGTCCTTTTACCTACTGAAGGACATCTTGGTTGATTCCAAGTTTTAGCAACCGTGAGTAAAGTGCCATAAATATCCATGTACAGGTTTTTATGTGGGCAGAAATTTTCCCTATTTGCTTTCAATAATTTTTTCATATCTATTTTTAAAAAATGCTTTCATTCATACCCTTCAGCATCTTTTTTAACAGATGATCATTTCTGGAATATGTAGCTTAGATTTAATAGAAGAATAATGGTTTCTGTTTTTAGACATATTTCATTTGTTATATTCTTTAAATCCATGTTTTTAATAATTAGAAAACCTGGCATAAATAGTTTTGCAAACAAACAAAGCTGGCTTTTTATAAGAATATATTTGCATGATTGAGAGGAACATGTGTTCATATATTAAAGAGTATTATGGCAGGTTCAGAGTGTTCTGTTTTGCAGAAGAAATGGAAAGCTGCAGTTATTTCATTTTACAACACATACAGCACAGCTATGCTATGATAAAAACTATTTAATACCTTCCACATTTCTGCCAGGTAGTCATCAGCTCCCTTTACATTTGAGTAAACATGAGACAAATAGCAAAGCAAGGTCTTAAATAGTCAGAGGATTTTTTTTTATGACAGAGTCTATATTGTACTCACTACAACACACTCCCTCTTTACTGAATAAAACTTACAATTTTTAAATGAAACATTTAAAAAATATGATCAGCAATTTAATTTACTAGTGTTATAGTAAGCATCACCTGTAAAGCAATAAAATTAACCATATAAGGACTTAAACTAAGGTCCTTTCTTCCTTGATTGATTCCTCTTTTTGTCCTTGAAAGTTTTGAGTATCTACTATTTCTTAGACTCCTGTCTTAGTGTTGGAGGTACAATTAGGATGACCCAGGAAAAGAAGCGTCTATCTGGATGATGTGCATGTCCTAGTGAAGGGTCATAGTGAATAGACAAGGCAAATTAGTAGAATATATAGTCTACTAGATAAACAAAAGGGCTAAGTAGAAATAAAAGCAGGTATAGGGGTTAGTTAGTATTCTCATGGGGCAGGGAGCACAAACTTTTATACAGAATGTTCAGAAAATGTCCAACTGAGGAGATAGTGGGGAAATATATCACTAAGATGAGGGAGTGAGCCCTGAAGTTATCAAACCAAAGAAAAGCTTAGGTCAAACAAAACTGTTAGAGGGAAATGCTCAGGGGACAACAAGGCATCCTTCATGGCTGCAGGGCAGAGAGGTGGAAAGTGGGAGAAGGAGGGGAGTGGGAGGTGGGGAGGCAAAGGAGGGGAGGGGAGGAGGAGAAGGAAGAGAAGGACCTGGTGATCAGGATGACAACGATCCTGAGAGTCCTGTGTGTTTATTTGTGCACATGGGGGCCAAGTGTCAAAGATCTTGCTGGCAATTTCAGGTTATTTGGCTTTTACAAGGACTGAAATGGGAAGTATTGGGCAGATTTAATGAGAAACAATGTGACTTTACTTACATTTTAAAAGACTTAATCTAGTTTGTGTGTTGAGATTAGAATGCCAGGGGTGATGACAGGAAAAAGGGAGACATATTAAGAACTACTGTAAAACTCAGTGTCCTCTGGATCATAGCAAATTTATGAAGCAGGTAGTGATTGGTAGGGCAATTTGGGCTGTAAGGAAGAGATTCATTGCAGTTATGTTAAATGCACTTTCATGAAAATAAAGGAAGAAGAGCCTTGGCAGGGTTATAATAGATCTGGTGATGGCAGTGATGGGAGTTCATAGGTCTCCAGAAATGACCTGGCTACTTTCTCTTTCTTTGTACCATCTCCAATTAGTATTAGATTATGTCATTAACCTCCTCTCTCTGTGTATTGGTTTCTTTCACTCAGAATTTCTGCTTATTTATAATTTATCTTGTTTATGGCTGATTGTTAGCACTGAGTAAAGGTGTTAATTTCCACTGAGTAAAGGCCTACTCTTATTTTCCTGTTAAAACTTCTAAGGGGTCAAAATATTCTATGTACATCAGCAATGATCCCACAGTCTCCTGTTTTTTGGATTCACATCTCTTGCCTAATATCTCTGGGAAAGAGAGTATATGGTATTGTGTGCGACAAATGGTAATTTTCCAGGGCAGGCCTTCCATCAGCAGTAAGGCGAAGGATGCTGTGATTCTTAGGTAATACACAATTGTCAGGCATCATGGTATATGCTGGTTGGTATTATCTTAATCTTCATATAAGGTATGAGGAAACTAAAGCTCTGAGAATGTTATGCAGTTAGAATATTTTTCAGCCAAATCTCAAGTTTCTATTTGATGCCCAGAACGACACAGATTCTTCCATTCAGTCACATTGCCTTATATTTAGGAATGCAAGTGAATACACAGCTTTCATTCATTCAGAGAATTTATTGAGTATTACTCTGTGTGATGCACTAGGCTAGAAATAGATGAAAACAACAACAAAAACAAAGAAATCCCTACTGCCTTTCCCTGCAAGAATCATGGCATCTATTAAAGAACCTTGAGCTTTTCATACTTTAATAAATGCTGTGATAGTTTTATAACAGGGTACTCCAAGACCACAGGAGGATGTGGCTTACTCCACTGACATTTTACAGATGAAAGTGTGGAGGCAGTTGGGGAAGTTTTTCCAAAAGTCATGGTGCTCATGTTGAGCTCAATGAGAAATTAGGTCTACTTACATCAAGGACGGTATCCGTATGTGCAAACCCATGAGAAAGAATGTCATTTTAATGGAATGCATAGAAAATTGGCATACTTGGATCTTAAGGTAGATGTTGAGAAATATTAAGAGTTAGGCATAAAAAATATAGGTAGAACAAGAATGTGGAGGCATTTAATTTTGAATGCATTAGTCATTGAGGAAAGGATAATTTGACTAGATCCCTCTCTCTCTCGTCAAGAATAGAGGTTTATCAATTTCATTATTTAAAAGTGGTTTTGTTTCTATTAATTTACCTATTATTTCCATTTTATTGGTTTTTCATCTTTCTTATTTACTTACATTTATTTGGTTTTCCATTTTTAGAAGGGGGCTTTCTAAAGTAAGCCACTTACATTATTAATTTTAGACCTTCAACCTTTTTCAGTGTAAACATTTAAAGCATATACACACACATACACAGTGCATGCTTTAAATGCGTTATGTGCAAGCTATAAAAATTGGATGCACACTTACAGTTTTATATTCTAATTTTATAATTTCTATTTGCAAGAGATTTTGTCCAACCACATTACTTTGCTGACAAAGGTCCATCTAGTCAAAGCTATGGTTTTTCCAGCAGGCATGTACGGATGTGAGAGTTGGACTATAAAGAAAGCTGAGCACAGAATTGATGCTTTTGAAATGTGGTTTTGGAGAAGACTTTTGAGAATCCCCTGGATGGCATGGAGATCAAACCAGTCAATCCTAAAGGAAATCAGTCCTGAATATTCATTAGAAGGACTGATGATAATGCTGAAACTGCAATACTTTGGCCACCTGTAGCAAAGAACTGACTCACTGGAAAAGACCCTGATGCTAGGAAAGATTGAAGGAAGGAGGAAAAGAGGACAAAGGATGAGATGGTTGAATGGCATTGATAACTCGATGGACATGAGTTGAAACAGGCTCTAGAAGTTGGTGATGGACACGGAGGCCTGGTGTGCTGGAGTCCATGGGATTCAAAGACTTGGACACGACTGAGCAACTGAACTGACTGAATTTCTGGATTAAATTACTGGAAGCCTAACACTTTAAATTTCCCTATATTTGTATACTACATGATATAAGCCTACAGATAAGGAAGATAAATTTATTCATTAATACCTCAACTACTCTTATATGTTCTTCCCATACAATTATTTTACTTAATCCTTATAACAACCCCAGTAGGTAGACAGTTTTCCCATGTTAGGATTGAGTAGACTATAGGTTAGAGAGCTCAAGTAACTTCCTGAAAATTATATACAGAGTAAATGATAGAATTAAAATTCAAGCTTATGAAGTACAAGACCAATCCCTGTAATCTTCACTATTACATTTGGGGACTGTGGAGAGGGTGATTAAAGAGTGTAAAATGAGCTTGAGTTGGCAAGAGTGAGTGGCAGATGCAAGTGATTTGTTTTTGAAAGGTTTCTCTTTACTAAATTATCAGATAGACAATACATCTGTATACAGATATTTATAATACATGTGAATAATGTACTGTGCAATAATAACAGAAGGATAATAAATAATAATAAACAAGATGATAAGAAATAACATAATGATGATAATAAATAGGCATACTTATATACTTAGATCTGAAACTAGCCTTACTGTTTTATACACAGTTTCCCTGTATCATGTCTATGGTTAATGGTAAGCTACCACATACAGTTTCTTATATTGTGTAATAAATACTTTGGGGGCACTTTTACATTAATATTCTGTGAATAGACCCCACCGGCTTTGTATGGAACTATGCCATCAAATTCCAATGCCAGCCCTTATCATAAATATCAAAGCATGACTGGAATTATTTTTTTAAACACTTTCCTCTAAAAAACACATCAATTATGATTATTTTGAAAGATTATATTATGTACCAAATCACTATCAGAAAAGAAATAAAAGTAATTGAAGATAATGCAATTTTAGCAGGTAAAATAGTTCGAAAGACAGTCAAAACGACAATCCTCTTCTTTAGGCTTAGAGATTAAAAGGTCTGGACACATGGCTGAGAAGGGTACTATGAGAGAGGGTCACAGCAGTGATAGCTCTTCAACTCCAAGAATTCTCATTTTCTTTCTTCGATGATTTTGTTAAAATAATGAAATAGTAGTGGTCAGTGTTTGAACTGTCTGTTTATTGCCCTCTACTTTGTCTCAACCAAACTTCATTCAGTTAGACGCCTCTGCTACCTACAGGTCCCTGACTCTGGAGCACACACCCTTTCCAGCTTTTTTTAAGATCGACTGACCACAGCAAGATGCGTTTCCCACAGGTCATTACCATGTGGCTGTCCAACTTTTCCTGAAAAATATGTTAATTTTTGCTTATCCCTTCTTGTTCAACTTTTTCTTTTAAAAGCCTTTATCTGTTTGATTTTGAGACAGGGCATATTTCTCAAGTTGGGGCATGCTCCCTGCAAAACAGACCACCTGAACTGCAGGAAATCACTTGGAGGGGAAGATCCCCTGGAGAAGGAAATGGCAACCCACTCCAGTGTTCTTGCCTGGGGAATCCCATGGACAGAGGAGGCTGATCGCTACAGTTCATGGTGTCTCAAGAGTTGGACCCGACTGAGCGACTAAACCAACCAACCAACCTTACGACAAAAGTCATAGTTCTGGATGCAGTCTGTCCTAATCTAAGTCTGAATTTGTTTTTAATTGGACAATCTAAATCCAAATTCTATCCTATCTGGCATAAGAATACAAGCATCCTGTCTGCCCCAAGCCTGTCTGAACTGAGTACCCCAAGCCTTGTCTTATTAGCAGATACCATTGGTTTACTTTCTAACTTCCTTTCTGAGCATTTCTTGGATTTTAATATATCTCTCTCATCCAGCTTGTCAATGTTTTGTATAGTATATTTTTCCCAAGAGAACAAAATACACTTTTTCCTTAAAGGAGAAATTCATTCACTTTTTTTTTAATTATTAATCCTCTCTGGAACATTTGGATTTTTACAATAGACTGTAATAAGACACTAGAAATGGAAAGGAAACTAGTTAAGAATGTGTCCTCACTTCTTCCAAATATGGCAAAAGATAACATGCTGCTATAATTAATTGCAAATATTGGTAAAAACACTGAGCAAACAGTGTCCTCAAAGTTTAAACAATAAAATAGTGGAGGAGAAACAAAAAGCCATGTGTTTGTTCTGTTTCCTTAATTAACTTTCACAGTAAAATAATTTATACCCCATAAATACAAAAGGACTAAACATTTTAAGTAAGGAAGAAATAGACCTGTGTTTCAGAATTTCTTCTAATTCACCCTAAGAAAGCAAACAAAGTTTTAGAAAATAGAGCCTATGATACTATTGTATAATGAGAGGCACATGTCATTCATTATACATTTGTCTAAACTCAGAATGTACAACACGGAGAGTGAGTGCTACTGTAAGCCCTGGACTTTGGGTGATAATGACGTGTCAGTGTTGGCTCATTGATTGTGATGCATGTACCCCTCTGGTGGGGGATGCTGATATTGGAGGAGGTTGCATATCCGGGGGAGCACCGGGTATGTGGGAAACCTCTGTACCTTTCTCCCAAATTTGTAGTGTACCTAAAATTGCTTTAAAAGAGTCTGAAAGAATGAAACCAAGTAACAAAAGACTCAATATCAGTGACAGAAGCAAAATACTATGCTGCCCACTTGGTGAAACACAGGTACTACCTCAGAGGCTGTTGGAGAATCCACCCACCTGCATGAGTAGAATCTCTTCTGTACGTAAGCAGACTTGTCACTTGAAACTAAAACACTAAAATGGCTACTATATATTGTCTCTTACGACAAATTTATCAAGTCGTATCTAGGAATCTTGCAAGATGTGGGAAATCATGTCAGTTATTTTTCCTTGGACCCAATTCTAATAAAATGCAAAGCTTACTTGTACATTTTATTAGATGTTTACTTTTACATGTCATAAAGTTTTGTGTTGAGGGGAAAAAAAACATGAGAATTATTCTGTCCTTCATTTTCTATATTTTTTTCCTCTGAATTCTCCCATGATACTGTCAAAGAGTAAGAGTATATTAGTGATTGAGACAGAATGAAAGATGTCATGATGAGAAAGCAAAAAGTATTGTAAGTATATTTTGAATTAAAATGTAAAAAGAAGGGACCATATGCTAATATAAGACTTTTCAATATGGCTATAGCAAATATTAATATTTATAATGTTTCTGTCTGCCCAAAGCATGCTTCCTCTAAACTGATTTTGTTCATTTAAAAATTTATATGATAAATCTTATATTTGTTTCTATGACTGAATGAGGACATATGGAAGAGCTATATGTTTACTTTACCTCAAGCTATATTTTTAAAGTTATTGCATTATTAATACTTACTACAATTTGGCAAGACTAATACAGAAAATAATGAATTGAATGTTTTTTTGTAGAAGCCCAAAAGAAACTCTTAAGGATACATGTATTAGTATCTCAATACTTTGCTTTCTTAGTGATGGTGGCTTTTGTCTGTTAGGGTGACTAGCCCCACAGATTCTTCCTTATTGGGATAATAATGGAAGGTTTTATCCAAAATACAAGAGGGTTATTTTTAGGACCTTGTAATGTTGTAGAATGCTTGTTAGTGTTATAGAATTTCCATTTCCTAGAACACAGTTGAGACACTCATGGGAAACAGTAGTGAAATGGATTTCAGTAGTCAGTCAGCTAAGTAATTCAGTGTGAAACCCAAATACATTGAAGCTGCAGGTTCTATTTTATACCTGCAAAATATTTTTGTCTTCTTTTTTCCCTCATACTAAAACCATGGTTTTTATTCCCACTGTACAGATACTATATATACATGGATCAGAAATGTGTTTTTTTGCACCAGCAGTTTTCATGTTTAGACATTGCCCTTTATACTGATGGTCATATCTTCCATTCTCGGTGACTGAAATAACTTCTTACTGAAAACACTGTCCTCTGAGGACTGTGGGTGGTGTCTATATAATGCATTACCCCTAGCTGCAACTCCACCCAAACACATATTCTGTTTCCCATCAAAGCTACTCACTGCAGACAGGGCTTCATGAGCAATGGCCCTTTCTTACACCGACCCTGCATTTGATGCAAGGGGTTTCCCTGATGGCTCAGTTGTAAAGAATCAACCTGCCATGCAAGAGACACAGGTCTGATGCCAGGGTCAGGAGGGTACCCTGGGGGAGAAAATGACAACCCTCTCCAGTATTCTTGCCTGGAAAATCCCATGGACAGAGGCGCCTGAGGGGCTACGGAACATGGGGTCACAGAGTGATCACAACTGAGTGACTAAACATGCACATTTGGATGCAATTCTCTGCTGTAGCCATCTTTAAATTCTTAACAATGTTTGAACAAAAGACCCAGAGTTTCATTTTTATTGGGTCTCACAAAATGCAAAAATCATTCTGAGGGTATCAGACTATTTTGGCTAATGAAAATTCTATCCTCACTATTTTTCTCAAAAATTCTCCATGCCACAATTCATGTTTAGGAAATGCTAAACAAAAATACTCTCCAGAATTCTATACTACGTTTTCAAATTCTATGTGTATCTCCTTCCAATTGCCTAATTGGGCTCCTAGAAACTTCAATACAAGGCCTCATGTATTCCAACATACTGTTTTTATTCATACTGTGATCAGTCTGCAATGCTTCTTATCCTATTTCTGTGTCCAAGTCTGTCAAATACAATCCTAAATGACACCTTCTTAATGTATTTTTATCTGATTCCCATGCTGAAGGTCCGTCTCCTTGATCTCAATTTTCCAGTAACAGGAACCATTGCATATCAATTTTATCATTGCATTAGAATATCTATTACTGACTGCATTTTACACTAGGTTCTTCTAAATATGGGAGGCCTTATTTCTCTTGCTTTTAAACAGCTTAGCTCACCTCCAAGCACTTATTAAGAATCCAGGTTGCTTCTGTCTTTCATCTCTGCTTTCCGGAAAACCAGTGACTTAAGTTTGTGGACGAAGAGAAAGAAAATGAATGGTTTTGCAGAATATTTTTTTAAGTAAAGGCTTGGAAGTGGCTTATATCACTTTCACGCAAAACTTACCAGTCAGTGTTGGGTCATTTGGTCCTCAATATAATTGAAGAAGAAGACTTCTTATATTCCTAGGAAGGGGAAATAATGTGGTTAATTCATACCACGTTCACCTCTCCCAAACTTGAAGAGGGAGAATATATATAATTCACTGTTCATTCCTCTGTAGTACCTGAGCCAAATCTTAGGATTGGAGGACTTAATATTTGTTGACTGAATGATTCAGTGTACCTACAATGCTCAGTTCAGTTCAGTTCAGTAGCTCCAGTCGTATTGGACTCTTTGTGACCCCATGGACTGCAGCATGCCAGACTTTCCTGTCCATCACAAACTCCCAGAGCTTAATCGAACTCATGTCCATTGAGTTAGTGATGTAATACAACTGTCTCATCTCTGTCATCCCCTTCTTTTCCCACTTCAATCCTTCCCAGCATCAGGGTCTTTTCAAATGAGTTTCAGCTTATTGGAGTTTCAGCTTCAGCATCAGTCCTTCCAATGAAAATCCAGAACTGATTTCTTTTAGGATGGACTGGTTGAATCCTCTTGCTATCCAAGGGACTCTCAAAAGTCTTCTCCAATACCACAGCTCAAAAGCATCAATTCCTCGGCACTCATCTGCCTTTATGATCCAATCCTCACATCCATTCATGACTGCTGGAGAAGCCATAGCTTTGACTAGATGGACATTTGTTGGCAAAATAATGTTTCTGCTTTTTAATATGCTGTCTAGGTTGGCCATAACTTTTCTTCCAAGTAGCAAGCATCTTTTAATTTCATGTAGATGGTGATCATCTACAGTGATTTTGGAGCCAAAAATAAATAAATAAATAAAGTCTGTCACTGTTTCCATTGTTTCCCCATGTATTTGCCATAAAGTTATGGGACCGGATGCCATGATCTTAGCTTTCTGAAGGTTGAGTTTTAAGACAACTACTTCACTCTCCTCTTTCACTTTCATCAAGATACTCTTTAGTTCTTCTTCACTATCTGCCGTAAGGGGGGGTGTCAACTCCATATCTGAGGTTATTGATATTTCTCCTGGCAATCTTGATTTCACCTTGTTCTTTATCCAGCCCAGTATTTTGCATGATGTACTCTTAATATAAGTTAAATAAGCAGGGTGACAATGTACAACCTTGATGTACTCCTTTCCCAGTCTGGAACCAGTCTGTTGTTCCATGTCCAGTTCTAACTGTTGCTTCTTGACCTGCATACAGGTTTCTCAGTAGGTAGGTAAGGCAATCAGGTATTCCCATCTCTTTCAGAATTTTCCACAGTTTGCTGTGATCCACACAGTCAGAGGCTTTGGCATAGTCAGTAAAGCAAAAATAATGTTTTTCTGGAATTCTTTTGCTTTCTTTATGATCCAATGGATTTTGGCAATTTGATCTCTTGTCCCTCTGCCTTTTCTAAATCTAGCTTGAATATCTGGAATTTCACAGTTCACGTACTGTTGAACTTTGGCTTGGAGAATTTTCAGCTTTACTTTGCTAGTATGTGAGATGAGTGCAATTGTGCAGTAGTTTGAACATTCTTTAGCATTGCCTTTCTTTGATATTGGAATCAAAATTGACCTTTTCCAGTCCTGTGGCCACTGCTGAGTTTTCCAAATTTGTTGGCATATTGAGTACAGCACTTTCATAGCATCATCTTTCAGGATTTGAAATAGCTCAACTGTAATTGCATCACCTCCATTAGCTTTGTTTGTGGTGATGCTTTCTAAGGCCCACTTTATTTTGCATTCCAGCATGTCTGGCTCTAGGTGAGTGATCACATCATCATGGTTATCTGGGTCATGTAGATCTTTTTTGTATAGTTCCTCTGTGTATTCTTGCCACCTCTTTTTAATATCTTCTGGTTCTGTTAGGTTCATACAATTTCTGTCCTTTATTGTGCCCATCTTTTCATGAAATGTTCTCTTGGTATCTCTAATTTTCTTGAAGAGATCTCTAGTTTTTCCCACTCTATTGTTTTCCTCTATTTTTTTGCACTGATTACTGAGGAAGGCTTTATTAGCTCTCCTTGCTATTCTTTGGAACTCTGCATTCTAATGGGTATATTTTTCCTTTTCTCCTTTTCCTTTCACTTCTCTTCTTTTCTCAGCTATTTGTAAGGTCTCCTCAGACAACCATTTTGCCTTTTGCATTTTATTTCCCTTGGGGATGGTCTTGATCCCTTTCTCCTCTATAATATCAGGAATCTCTGTCCATAGTTCTTCAGGCACTCTGTCTATGAGATCTAATCCCTTGAATCTATTTCTCACTTCCACTGTATAATTGTAAGGGATTTGATTTAGGTCATATTTGAATGGTCTGGTGGTTTTCTCCACTTTCTTCAATTTCAGTCTGAATTTGTCAATAAGAAGTTCATGATCTGAGCCATAGTCAGCTCCTGGTCTTGTTTTTGCTGACTGTATAGAGCTTCTCCATCTTCAGCCACAAAGAATATAATCAATCTGATTTCAGTATTGACCATCTGATGATGTCCATTTGTAGAGTATTCTCTTAAGTTGTTGTAAGAGGGTGTTTGCTATGACCAGTGCATTCTCTTGGCAAAACTCTGTTAGCCTTTGCCCTGCTTCATTTTGTACTCCAAGGCCAAATTTTCCTGTTAATCCAGGTAGTTCTTGACTTCCTACTTTTGCATTCCAGTCCCCTATAATGAAAAGTACATCTTTTTTTGGTGCTTGTTTGAGAAGGTCTTGTAGGTCTTCAGAGAACTGTTCAACTTCAGTTTCTTCATTACTGGTCAGGACATAGACTTGGATTACTGTGATATGGAATGGTTTGCCTTGGAAACAAACAGAGATCATTCTGTCGTTTTTGAGATTGCATCCAAGTACTTCATTTGGACTCTTTTGTTGACCATGATGGCTACTCCATATCTTCTAAGAGATTCCTGCCCACAATAGGAGATATAATGGTCATTTGAGTTAAATCACCTATTCCAGTCCAATTTAGCTCACTGATTCCTAAAATGTCAATGCTTACTCTTGTCATCTCCTGTTTGACCACTTAGTCCTGACAAAACATTGTCCACTATCAAGAGAATGGCAAACTATTTCAGTATTCTTGCCTTGAGAACTTCATGAAGAATATGAAAAGGCAAAAGATAGGACACTGCAAGATGAACTCCCCACATTGGTAAGTGCCCAATATGCTACTGGAGATCAGTGGAGAATGAAGAATGAAGAGAAGGAGTCAAAGCAAAAACAATGCTAAGGGTCCTCAAATGTTCATCATTTATGTTTACTTTGCCAAACTCACTTCCTTAAATATATTAGCAGCACTTCAAAACAATCATTTTTGTTGCTCTAAATTTTAAAAGTTTAATATAAGAAATAGAAAAAGACTTGAAAGAGAACAGGAAGCATCATCCTTGGAATTATATTTTGTTTGTATCTGAGAAATTATGCAACTTGGATTTAAAATGCACTTACTGTTTTATGTGGGAATATTAATTTCTTTAGAAGAGAAGAAAATTAGTAAAAAGGGTAGATGGGCCTAACTAAATCAAGCAAGTAGCTTATTAGTTACTGGAATAATTTATACAGGATGGAAGAAAAGATAAAGTAGCAACTATTGAGACCTGGTCCACTAGATAAAATAAGTAAAATATGAATTTGTGCTGAGCATAGATATAGTGAGGAAAAAGACTCACTATATGTATGTTACATTGATTATACACTAAGTATACCTGAAACATCACAGCCTCAAAATTCATCATGTACTCACTACAGATGAGATACTCCTAATATTTGATGTTTTAAATCATCCCCCAAGATACACAAGCAAAATATGTGCTAATTGACCCATTATATTAAATACAGGTGTGTGTGTGTGCCTACCTGTCTCTGGTAAATACAGTATATGTGTTGGTCCTGGGTATCTTCCACCATTTGAGCCTCATTACTTGGTGCTCAAATCCAACCCTTACCACCATATTACCAGGAGGAAAGCTGGCATATGAAACAGAAGGAGAGAAAAAGAAGATGACCTATATTGTGCAAAACATGATTCATCTAGTGTAGGCCTTCACTCTATTTTCAAGCTATGATGACCTTACCTATTTCTTCAGTTTTGTGTTTTCTTATATTAAAGAGGAAAAAAGACCTTGGGAATTTGGGGCTCTCCAACAATACCATTTAGAAATATCATAAGAACTAGCAAAATATTTAGAAAAAGTGTCCAGTGAGTTTTAAGAAGTTAATAAAGAGTGGGATCTTGAGTGTCAAATGAAAAACAAAACAATATATCAAACGCTGTTGATAGACTGCATAGGTCAGAAGCATTTCTGAGGATGTCAAGAGATGTTTCCATGGAATGGTGATGCTAACTGATTGAAATGAGCAGAATGAGTGTAAATATAAATGTGTCTTTTGAGGAATTTTGTGTAGAGAGTGGAGGAATTGGGTGGTAGCTTGAAGGGAACAGGAAGCAGAAGGAAGATGGTCATCAACTGATATTAGTAGAATAACAGAATAGACTGGACTAAGGATGAGAGCTCCTCATAATTTTTACATCAGTAAAACACTTAAAATGGAAATGTTTGAGATCAACTGCTATATGTAAATTACTGCCTGCCACTTACTAAGAGATTAAGAAGGACATCTGCTATATTGAGGCCTTCTTTTAAAAAGCTACTCTGTATCTTGGATTATGGCTTCTGAGCTGAAGAGAAACATCCACTGAGGCTCATTTTCCCCCCATATCTGTCACTTAATGTCCTGACTTAGCAGGTCTGAGTTTTATCAGCTACAGAATAGGCAGATTCAAGACCCTTAGAACTTTAAGTCTCTTTTCTAACAAGATCACAGCTTCAATCATGAACTTCCCTTGCAGTGCATTCACATGGAAGTTGCGTAATGATACACAGTACATTAGAGGGTGAGATCTCTCCCCACTAGACGGATGGTCATGGTGGATGCAGTCGAGCTGTGTCCAGCATAAGCCAACTCTCTGGTCTTCCTTTCTTTTCTTTTATTTTTTTTATAGTTTAATTTTTTATTGAGTAATTTTTTAAAACTAAAATTTTCTTTCTTTTTTCTTTTTTTTTCCTCCCTTTTATTGTTTTTGTCATACAATGCCATGATATCGCCATGGGTTTACATATGCTCCCCCTCCAGAAACCCCTCCCTCCTCCCTCCCTCCTCCCTCCCCCCCGGGAAATCTCGATGCACCAGCCCCGAGAATCAATCCTGGGCTGGCGATTGATTACACATATGATAATTAACATGTTTCAATGCCATTCTCCCATATCATCCCACCCTTTCCCTCATTCACAGAGTCCACGAGTCTATTCTATACATCTGCGTTCCTTTTGCTGTCTCACATGTTGGGTTCTCGTTACTGTCTTTCTAAATTCCATATATATGTGTTAATATACTGTATTGTTGTTTTTGCTTCTGGCTTACTTCACTCTGGATAATGGTCTCCAGTTCGGTCCATCTGACTAGAATTGCTTCAAATGAATTTTTTTTTAATGCTGAGTAATATTCCATTGTGTATATGTACCACAGCTTTCTTATCCATTCATCAGTTGATGGGCATCTAGGTTGCTTCCATGTCCTGGCTATTGTAAACAATGCAGCGATGAACATTGGGGTACAGGTGGCTCTTTCAATTCTGGTTTTCTCGGTGTATATGCCCAGCAGTGGGATTGCTGGGTCATATTTTCTTATAATTTCAAAATGTGATGATGTGTGAGAAACCATGTAAAAATTATTTTACACACCTTCAATGCTCTCAAGACTCCTAGAGATAATATATTGTTCTTGAGCAAAAATTGCTCTTCCTTGTGGTTGCCTCTGATATCTGACAGACTAGCTTGATTTCTGGGACCCACATTTCAAACTTCACATGAAATCAGTCAAGATATGTGTTCTAATATCTCATTGTGTTTGGTGCCTTGTCTCTCAATCAGTTCAGTTCAGTTCAGTTGCTCAGTAGTGTCTGACTCTTTGCGACTCCATGGACCGAAGCATGCTAGTCTTCCCTGTCCATCACCAACTTCAGGAGCTTGCTCAAACTTAACGTCCATCAAGTCAGTGATGCCATCCAACCATCTCATCCTCTGTTGTCCCCTTCTCCTCCCACCTCAGTCTTCCCCAGAATCACCGTCTTTTCCAATGAGTCAGTTCTTCACATCAGGTAGAAAAAGTACTGGAGCTTCAATTTCACCATCAGTCCTTACAATGAATATTCAGGACTGATATCCTTTAGGATGACTGATTTGATCTCTTTGGTGTCCATGGGATTCTCAAGAGTCTTCTCCAACACCACAGTTCAGAAGCATCAATTCTTCAGTGCTCAGCTGTCTTTATGATCCAACTTGCACACTGCACATGACTACCGGAAAAACCACGGCTCTGACTAGATGGACCTTTTTTGGCAAAGTAATGTCTCTGCTTTTCAATACGCTGTCTTGTTGGTCATAGAGTTTCTTCCAAAGAGCAAGTGTCTTTTAATTTCATAGCTGCAGTCACCATCTGCAGTGATTTTGGAGCCCCCCAAAATAAAATCTGTAATTGTTTCCATTGTTTCCCCATCTATTTGTCAAGAAGTGATGGGACCAGATGCCATGATCTTAGTTTTTTGAAAGTTTAGTTTTAAGCCAGATTTTTCATTCTCTTTCACTTTCATCAAGAGGCTCTTCAGTTCCTCTTCACTTTCTGCCATAAGGGTGGTTACTGATCTGCATAGCTGAGGTTATTGATATTTCTCTCTACAATCTTTATTCCACCTTGTGTTTTATCCAGTCTGGTATTTTGCATGATGTATTCTGCATATAAGTTAAATAAGCAGGGTGACAGTATACAGTGTTGACATAATCTTTTCCCAAACTGGAACCAGTCAGTCATTCCATGTCTGATTCTAACACTTGCATCTTGGCCTGCATACAGATTTCTAAGGAGACAGGTAAGGCGTTCTGGTATTTCCATATCTTAAAGAATTTCCCATTGTTTGTTGTGATCCACACAGCCAAAGGCTTTAGCATAGTCAATAAAGTAGAAACAGATGTTTTTCTGGAATTATTTTGCTTTCTCTATGATCCAATGGATGTTGGCAATCTGATCTCTGGTTCCTCTGCCTTTTCTAATCCAGCTTCAATATCTGGAAGTTCATGGTTCATGTACTGTTGAAACCTGGCTTGGAGAATTTTGAGCATTACCTTGATAGTGTGTGAGATGAGGGCAAATCTTTGGCATTGCCTTTCTGTGGGATTGGAATGAAAACTGACCTTTTCCAGTCCTGTGACCACTGCTGAGTTTTCCAAATTTGCTGGCATATTGACTCCAGCACATTAACAGCATCAGCTTTTAAGATTTGAAATAGCTCAACTGGAATTATATAATCTCCACTAGCTATGTTCGTAGTGATGCTTCTGAACCCACTTGACTTGGCATTCCAGGATGTCTGGCTCTAGGTGAGTGATCATGCTATCATGGTTATTTGGGTCATTAAGTTCTTTGCTGTATAGCTCTTCTGTGTGTTCTTGCCACCTCTTCTTAATATCTTCTGCTTCTGTCAGGGCCATACCATTTCTGTCCTTTATTGAGCCCATCTTTCCATGAAATATTCCCTTGGTATCTCTAATTTTCTTGAAGAGATCTCTAGTCTTTCCCATTCGGTTGTTTTCCTCTGCTTCTTTGCATTGATCACTTAGGAAGGCTTTCTTATCTCCCCTTCATATTCTTTGGAACTTTGAATTCAGATGGGAATGTCTTTCCTTTTCTCCTTTTCCTTTCACTTCTTTTTTTCTCTCAGCTATTTGTAAGGCCTCCTCAGACTCAGTACCCAATATAATGCCGAAATGAAATCAGTAATAGAGAAAAACATGCTTTCACTGGAGTGAGAACCACTTCTGTGTCACCCAAGTAAAATGACTCAAAATATTAAGTTTAGTACATGGCATCAGCTGCATTTATGCCACTTATAGATGTATTATGGTCACATTGCTACTAAATCATATAAGATAGACCTGTGAAAAAATGCATTTCTTAGTTCACTTTAAATGTACCCAAATTCTAATATTCAGATCTAGTATTCATCTAATAAATGTCATTGATTCTATATATTAATTTTATTCTAAATATATATGACTATATTTTTAATGTAAAATTATTTCCCCTCCAGAAGGTAATTTGTTTTTTGGGGTATTCTCTTATGGCCTACTTGTAGTACTATGGTTAGTGGAGGTGATGAGAAGCCAGCCAGTAACAAAGGGGGTTTCTGAGGCAAGTTTATGCTGTAAAAGTAGTTCTTAATTTGAAAATCTCTCTGTGCTTCTAAAATAATGTTAAGGAAAACAACTTTTTGGTATGAAATAGGCATTAGGTTCAAGAGGAAAATGTTGCTGAGGGCAACAAAAGTAACTTTAAATTAGATATTTAAGTTTAGTTTTAAAAGTTAAAATTCATGACTTTCACATGATGATGTGTAATGTAAACCTTCAAAGGGATCCACCCAAGGTAACTTAATGAAGATCATTTCTGCCCTCTGGACACTGATTAGTAGATGACAGAGCAGTGGCTCCTGCAACAAATATTTCATGGAAATCATTTTTGGCAGTTCTATGAAACTTGGTAACATATTAAAATATAATTAGGAATCTCATTATGACCTCATAATTTTCTCCTTTTAATAGTTCTCTCTAGGATTATCTTCTTTAAAAAAATGACTGTATAGTCTTGATTAGAGGGACCATAGATATTAAGAAATGCATTAAGAAGTACAGTAAGTATTCCAAATTGAAAAAAGGAAGCATTAATCACTGCCATATTTGTGAAGAAAGGGGGTCAGTAATAGTTTTCACATATAGCTTATTGTCAATCAAGTAGTTAAGAGACCTCCAGAATATTTTCAGTTTTCATGCATTTTTTATGACTGATATCATGAAACCAACTTTCTGTCTATTTAAAGACTAAGACAATATGTAGAACCACAGCTGAAGAACTGACTGCTTGCTCCTTGGAAGAAAAGCTATGACAAACCCAGCCATTGTGTTGAAAAGCAGAGACATTACTATGCCAACAAAGGTATGTATAGTCAAAGCTGTGGTTTTCCCAGTAGTCATGTATGGATGTGAGAGTTTGAGAGTTGGACCATAAAGAAGGATGAGAGCTGAAGAATTGATGCTTTTGAACTGTGGTGTTGGAGAAGACTCTTGAGCATCCGTTGGACTGCAAGGAGATCCAACCAATCTATTCTAAAGAAAATCAATTCTCAGTATTCATTGGAAGGGCTGATGCTGAAACTGAAGCTGAATACTCTGGTCACCTGATGCGAAAAACTAAATCATTGGAAAAGACCCTGATGCTGGGAAAGACTGAAAGGGGGAGAAGAAGGGGATGAAAGAGGATGAGATATTTGGATGTCATCACCAATTCAATGGAAATGAGTTTGAACAAGCTCCAGGAGATGGTGAAGGGTCAGACACAACTGAGCAACTGAACACTAAGGATAATCAGTCTCTGAAATGCAGTATGAGAGAGTGAAAAAGCACTGAAGTAAGCTACAACTTACTCAACTGTGTCTCTTCCACACTGAAGAAGTGTAATTAAGAACAACTCATTGCCTTTGTTATGTACAAAACAGACATGATTGCCACGAATATTCAACTATGTAATATAAATAAAGTTTTTATAGGAACACTGTTCATGTTTGGAAACTGTCACTTTTTCCTTTACTAAAAGCAAATATTTTGCTTGCCAATGCTTTGAAAGATTGGATGGCGCTGCAGATTGATTCAAATCAATTTGCTTTAAAACTCTGAAAGGTTATTACTTATAAATATCCATCACTGAGGGGAAAAGTGGTGAGGCGGGCTCTGAGGATAAGACCACTCCCACCTTAGACTCTGTGCCTCCAGTACAGGACTGAAGAGAAGCCCATCATGCTCTGTGTGAAGGCCCCTCCCTTCATCCCCCACCACAGCACTGGCAGGGGAGAACAGGGTAGCCCATGTTTGCGTGGCCTGGAAGGACCTCTACCCCTCTGTGTCCCTCCCACCTCACTGACAGCCTCAGCACCACTATCTGCCTGGGGGGCATCAGATCTAATCCTGATTGCTACTCAACCTGTTTATCACCAGTTGACACCAGCATGGTGGTGAATCCGGAGGTCAGTGGGGTATTAGTGGGTGCTGTCATTCAACAATGTTCCCCGTAGCAGACCATATGTGTGATGCCCATGGCTAGTGCCATGGCTATCCTAAAATGGTTTTTAGTTTTAGAGACATTTTTATCCCTATTCAAAATGTACAAAAAATACATTCTAAATATCAAATATTATTTTTGGAAAATATTTATAAAATCAAATCATTCACTTCATCACCATTTGGCTAATGGCATCATGGACAAAAATAGGGTAATCAGAATGTATTCTCAACATTGTCTATTTTATATGTATCTTAATCTGAAAGCTTCCCCAGGAGAGTGAACTCCCCACCATTCTTGTCTTAACTCTGCTGCTACTGATTATCACTTTCCATCCAAAACTCTATTGTGCCAACTGAGTTGACACTCTTTTTCTGCTGAAATATGAGAGAAACAGGCAGGAAAGGCCATTTCCTCATAAGCCTGCTTTAGCACTAAGATAAAAGATACAGAAGCTACAAGCATGTCTTAAAGGAAAATTTTACTAAAGAATTAAAATTGTGAATGATAAAGAATCTAAAAATCTTGAAATTTTCCTTGAAAGATGAATAGTTAGTCCTTCCTAAACAGGCCTTCTTATGCTTCTTTTATTTCTGATCCAGCTCCAATCTTTTCAAGTTTTTGCCTGTGCTGTGATTCATTTAATGTCATTTTGTTTGGAGAATTGTCAAAAGCATCTCTCTACAGTCAATGGTACTTTTTCTCAACCTAACTTGCACTTCGTATTAAAATCATTACAGTGCACTTCAGAAACAGGTACACACCAAAGTTTCCACCTATAAGAGCAAGTGTATTAAATCATTAATTTAGATGTTTGTACCTGAACTATACAAGGAAACAAGAAGCACTTGACTTAGTTGGAATGAAATTGCTCTCCTGGCATTTAAGATATTCAACAGCAAATAAAAAGTAGGAAAGCTGATGAGACATGATAAAGGCAGCTCTGTGTAACAAGTTATGACATTGCTCTTTATAAGGCTGGCATAGGATACTGTGCATATTTTCACAGTGAAATATTACAGGGTAATCCAACATAATGTACTCTCAAGCTCTCTAACATTTGGGGTTGATGTTCCTATATTTCCATATTAACATTAAAGGGAATGTGAATATTCAAAATCAAATATAAAATCACTCTCTAAACATTTATGGGCTACCCTGGTGGTTCGGACAGTAAAGAATCTGCCTGCAATGCAGGAGACCTGGGTTTGATCCCTGAATCTGGAAGATTCCCTGGAGAAGGGAATGGCTATCCACTCCAGAATTCCTGAGCTGCCGAGGTGGCTCAGTGGTAAAGAATCCACCGGCCATATAGAAGACACAAGGGACATGGGTTTGATCCCTGAAGAAAGAAATGGCAACTCCCTTCAGTATTTTTGCCTGAGAAAGCCATGGGCAGAAGGAGCTTGGAGGGCTACAGTCCATTGAGCCACAAAGATTTGGATATGACTTGGTGTCTACACAGCAACAACAGCACAAAAAATTAATTCAAGGGTGTGGAGAAGGAAATAAATACTGTGGCACATTTTTCATTCACGTTTGAATAAAACCAATGGTTAATTTATATAAACATTGAAATTTGAAATATAATTACATGTATATGATGAATTTATGCAATGTTACTGGATCTCAGCCTCATTCCCATGTAACTGTTTTTAAAATATACTAAATCAAAAGACATCTGAAGAGCTTTTAAATATCTGGTCAGTTCAAACAGATGATCTTATTGGAGAAACATATAAAATCATTTTAATTTAAAAAAATGGCAGTCTCTTGATAAACTAAGCTTCACTGCTTGAAACAATTTTAATGTGTCTTAGTAAATTTCTACTTTCAATAGCATAAATAATAAATTCAGTTCCTAAGAAGTAGATTGATTTATGTCCAAACACTGACTTTTTTCCATTTCAACACATTTTTTTTTCCCTAGGAAATCCCAAGGAGAGCATTTTCATGTTAAAGAAATCTATAACAAAAGTATTTTTAACCTAAACCAATGAAGAGTGGCTGTTTTCTTCACCAACAAAATTGATGGCTACAGTACAAGCTATGTTTTCTCTTCTGTACTCTCTTGGTAGGTATTTTTGCAACAAGATAGCAATTGCTTCAATGATTGCTTCTCACTGGGAAGCACACTTAAATGGGAAATGCATGATCTAGGTAGTTTCTGTGAGTAAAAGCAACATTGTCGCTGGAGGAAAGAAGTGTACAAGATGGATTACTTCAACATGTTTTTGGAAGTTGTACTGACACGCAGAGGGTCAGGGATGCTTGCTTGTTCTCAGGTCCACAATGTACTACACTTTGCCTCTTTACGTAACAAAAATTTTCCCTACCTATGACTGTGTGATGAGGTGGTTAGCCAGCATCACCGACTCAATGGACATGATTCTGAGCAAACTCCAGGAGATAGTGAAGGGCAGGGAAGCCTGGTGTGCTCCAGTCATGGGGTTGCAAAGAGTTACACATGACTCAGCAACTGAACAAGAATAACAACAAAGACTATATTTTCCTTTACACAAACTACAAAAATCATGGGTCCTATGTTAACAGTTGCAGGTAATGATAATTAAAGAAGTACATTCTGGATTAAATAAACTCATTATTAGACTATGGCTAAAACCTAAATCCCAGGTGGATCAGTGGTAGAGAATAGGCCTGCCAATGCAGGTGACATAAGAGATGCAGGTTCAATCCCTGGGTCAGGAAGATTTCCCAGGAGAAGAAAATGGCAACCCACTCCAGTATTCTTGCCTGGAGAATTCCATGGACAGAGGAGCCTGGTAGGCTACAGTCTATGGGGTTGCAAAAGAGTCGGATATGACTGAGCAGCTAAACAACAATAGCGCCTAAATTAATTAACATGGAAATCATGTTGGATAAAAATATGTCCTCTTTTCCTGTGTTGAGTGAACACTTTTCAGCAAATGGTTTTATCTACTAGGATAGGCTAACTCAAACATGATTATGTTTTAAAACAATCGTAAAATCTTAGTGGTTTAAAATTAAATGATTTCTTCTTTGAAACCTACATTTCATAGGAGATAGTTGGGATGCTGCTTTGTGTATGTTTGCTCCAGAACTCAAGTTATTGGGGCAGACACCGCATCGAATTGATGCCTGCTGTCAGGATCTGGTAACAGAAGAGTGATGGGTTGTCCACTGGTTCTTTCAGTTTCCATCTGGACCTGACAAATGTCACTTCTGCTCATGTTCTTTGGACTTTCAATGGAGCAGAGCATTGAAATCTAATAGAAGGAGAGACAGCAATATTAGAGGGACAGCACTAATATGAGAGGGAGACCACTGCGAGCAACTACCTTTCCAAATGTTGGGTTCCTCTCCTTGCCTCAAGCAGACAGACACACTCACTCAGTCCTCTAGGGACCCACGCAAAAATTCCATTTGGTTATTATGTTCCAACCCAACTTTCAAAAATTCTGAGTGATATTTGAATTTTGATCATGTTCAAATGTGATTCTTCTCGGTCTAGAGATGTATGTGTTAAAAAGACAAGTTTTCTCAAAACTCAAATAATGTGCAGTTGATAGCATAGGTGTCAACTACAAATTGGCACCTGTCATAGGCATTTTCCATCTACCTCTCCAAGGATTAAATCATGTGCTGCTGCAGCTGCTGACCTTCAACTACCCTTGAGAACAGTAGAGGGTAGAGAGCAGAAATGAGGCCCTCTGTGTTCTGAAAAAAATTTGACCGGACAGGTCTTCAGATAGTGAGATATTTTCAGGAGCTGATTTCATGAGCCCAGTTCTTATAACTCCTCCTATGTGGCAAAGCACTAAAATCCTTCATGATGATGGCTGTTTCTCATGATTAGCAAAAGCTTCACAAGACTAGGAGACACCTTTTGAAAAAATATGTGCTTGATTGCACATATTCCCCCTTCACCAAAATCACATATGTGCTGAACTTTCCTCCCTGCCTCTTTGAAGAAGTTTCTCAGGGCTATCTGAGATGCAGTCTCCTAGACTGCAGTCTTCATTTTTCCTAAAATAAAACTCAACTTGCAACTCTCACATTTTGTGTGTTTTTTTTTTTTTAAGTTGGCACTTTTGGAGTTGGAAGAATACTAAGCACACAGAGGAATGACTGATGCATGGCAGTTCTGAACTCTCCCACAAAGCATAGCAGGAGTCCTTACCCAGCTGGGAAACGCTCCAGGCTTAGGTCTTCATTCTGCACCCTAGAAAGCAATAGCCAATTTTTCTCTGTGCATGTTGACATCACATTTTGGCAGTTTCTTTTATAAAAATCTTTCCTGATTAAGAGCCACTTCTCCAGGCTGAAGGATGAGATATAATAGTTCCTGCCTGACATAGTCTATGTATTACTTCTTAATTAGAAAAGAAATTGTATCATTATTCCATTGAATCCAACTTCTTAAATAAACAAAAATGTTCAATATAAAGGCTAATTTATCTTTCAAATACTCTGTTTATGAAGTGATTTATATTGTAAATTTAAGTGGCTTTGAACATGCAGATTTTATAAAAGGAATCACATTCATGTATTATGCTTTCTGGTGGCTCAGATGGTAAAGAAGCTGCCTGCAATGCGGGAGACCCAGGTTCAATTCCAGGGTTAGAAATACCCTCTTCCCCTAGGAAAACGGAATAGCAACCCATTCCGCTCTTCTTGCCTGGAAATCCCTTGGACAGAGGAGCCTGGAAGGCTACAGTCCACGGGGTCACAAAGAGTCAGACACAACTGAGCAACTAACGCTTTCACTTTCATCATGCTAGGGATAAAATGGGAGGGATAACATTCTAGGGATAAAATTAGGAGTTAAATATAGAACAATTAGCACTATTCTTTTTGTCCTTAGGTTGAACTTTAAACATGCAAGCCTGTACAATATTTTAGTAGACTATTTTCAAGTATAAGATAGACTGTTTATTGGAAGATAAATAATTGAGGAGTATAATTAAGAAATAAAATACAAGATACTAGGGATAATATAGGAAAGTTAACTCTAAATTTATGCAACTAAAACAAAAATGTGAGTTTCCCAAGTGGATTCATTCATATGCAAATTTATACAGACATATGAGTGTGAATATGGAATTAAAGATTCCTATAAACATCATATAATATAAAATACTGGACACTGTTTATTGATATTTTATGTTATAAAAAGTTAAAAGGTATATAAAAAGTTAAAAGTTATATAAAAAGTTAAAAAGTGTATAGTTCTGGACTATCTCTTGTTGCTTTATTTACCAGTTTAATTTACATGAATCATTTATATTAAAAATTTAAATGTATATGTTGTGTGCAATACAAATAAGAAAATATCATTATTTTTATCTTCTTAAAGTGATATTGTTTAAACAGTGGGTAAAGAATGTGCCTGCAATTCAGGAGACTAGGATTTGATCCCTGTGTTGGGTAGATCCCTGGCAAGAGGAAACGGTAACCCACTCTAGTATTCTTGCCTGAAAAATCCCATGGGCAGAGGAGCCTGGTAGGCCACAGTCCAAGGATCACAAAGAGCTCAAGACAGCTGAGTTACTAAGCACACTCATACCTTGAAAGGCCAGTTTCAAAGATAAATTACTTTCTTTTTTTTTTTTTTAATTTTCTTTACTTTATTGTGTTGGTTTTGCCATACATTGACATGAAACCGCCATGGGTTTACATATGCTCCCCCTCCAGAACCCCTCTCCCTCCTCCCTCCCGATTCCCTCCCCCTGGGACATCTCGGTGCACCAGCCCCGAGCATCAGCCCTGGGCTGGCGATTGATTTCACATATGATAATTAACATGTTTCAATGCCATTCTCCCATAATATCCCACCCTTGCCCTCTTCCACTGAGTCCACAAGTCTGTTCTATACATCTGCGTTCCTTTTGCTGTCTCACATGCAGGGTTCTCGTTACCATCTTTCTAAATTACTTTCTGAATAATACTTTTCATTTCTTTTCCAAAGGAATGATGTATCTGGCTCTTGGATAGATTTGCTGCAGCTTTGTGACTGCAGGGTCTCATATATCCTTAGTTAAGGACCAACAAGAGAATATGTGAGTGGAAACTACCTGATGCCACAGAAATAGCCAACCAGAGGGATCACAGCTCTCATGTGGGCCAGTGATATATTGTGTCCCCAGCAGTTATAGTGGAAAACTTGGAATTCACGGGACATGAGTTTAGTACCCTGAAGAAGGGTATTATCTCACTATGACTATCTAGCCCTTCACTAAAATTGTCTTTGGTCTCATCTAAAAAAACATAAACATCAGTCATGTCCAATTCTTTGCAGCCCTATGGACTATAAACCACCAGGTTCCTCTGTCGATAGAATTCTCCAGCAAGATTACTGGAGTGGGTTGCCACTCCCTTCTCCAGGGGATCTTCCCAATCCATGGTTCAAACCTGGGTCTCCTGCCTTTCAGGCAGATTCTTCACTGTCTGAGCCACCAGGGAAGCCCTAAAACACATAAAGCCAGCACAAATTTGCTTTAACCATGACCTCCAGAGTGGGATCTTCCTTACCTGATGAACAATTCAAAACTAGGACCTAGGGTTTAGCCCCTAGGACATTCTGAGGTATGCTGTATTTCCACCTGTGTCAGTCTATTTTCTGCCAACAGCCAGCATCATTCAGTTGTTTCTTTTTCTCTGCCCAGCCCTGGTTGGCTTAGGTGGTTCAGCTGACACTTTTCTTTCACTCGTACATCATCATGGAGCTCTCCTTGGTGCTCAAAGAGGCATCAACACAAAAGTCTCTATAAACAGTAAACTTCCCTTGGGTGAGTGTCAAAAGAAATGCTGAAACTGAGACAGCTCAACCTGAGTACAAAACTAAAACTGGACTATCACAACAGAGGAGCCCCAGGACTGTGAATGCCCACAGCACCCATAATCCAAAAAAAATTAACATCCTCAAAAACAGTTATCCATGGTGGTATTTGCGCTAAATGGGCTAATGGCAGAAAAGTGCTGAATTGATTTAACTATCTGCTTTCTCTTATTACAGAACACATAAGAATAAAAATAACAAGTAAAAGCCTACAACATCAAAAGGAACACCAGGCACCACTATCAACACAATGACATGGAATTCATCACAGCAGAGTCACTCAGAGGTAAATCTATAACCAACGTCATTCATACTGGAAATGGGTCTCCTGTTGCCATTCATTCATTGCCATTTTTGGGAAATCCTTGAAGTATGAAGTTGAGTTAGGAAGGATTACCCTTCAAGGCCAAGATTGGAATTTCTGATGGAGAAATAGTGTAATCTCAAGGTTGAGAAACATCTATTTCTGCTTTATTGACTATGCCACAGCCTTTGACTGTGTGGATCACAATAAACTGTGAAAACCCTGAAAGAGGTGAGAATACCAGATCACCTGACCTGCCTCTTGAGAAACCTGTATGCAGGTCAGGAAGCAACAGTTAGAACTGGACATGGGACAACAGACTGGTTCCAAATAGGAAAAGGAGTATGTCAAGGCTGTATATTGTCACCCTGCTTATTTAACTTATATGCAGAGTACATCATGAGAAACGCTGGGCTGGATGAAGCACAAGCTGGAATCAATATTACTGGGAGAAATATCAACAACCTCAGATATGCAGATGACACCACCCTTATGGCAGAAAATGAAGAGGAACTAAAAAGCCTCTTGATGAAAGTGAAAGGGGAGAGTGAAAATGTTGGCTTAAAGCTCAACATTCAGATCATGGCATCCCATCCCATCATTTCATGGCAAATATACAGGGAAACAGTGGGAACAGTGGCTGACTTTATGTTTCTGGGCTCCAAAATCACTGCAGATGGTGATTGCAGCCATGAAATTAAAAGACCCTTGTTCCTTGGAAGGAAAGTTATGACCAACCTAGACAGCATATTGAAGAGCAGAGACATCACTTTGTCAACAAAGATCCATGTAGTCAAGGCTATGGTTTTTCCAATAGTCACGTATGGATGTGAGAGTTGGACTATAAAGAAAGCTGAGCACTGAAGAATTGATGCTTTTGAACTGTGGTGTTGGAGAAGACTCTTGAGAGTTCCTTGGAACACAAGGAGATCCAACCAGTCCACCCTAAAGGAGATCAGTCCTGGGTATTCACTGGAAGGACTGATGTTGAAGCTGAAACTCCAACACTTTGGCCACCTCATGTGAAGAGTTGACTCATTTGCAAAGACCCTGATGCTGGGACAGATTGGGGGCAGGAGGAGAAGGGGATGACAGAGGATAATATGGTTGGATGGCATCACTGACTCAATGGACATGGGTTTGGGTGGACTCCGGGAGTTGATGATGGACAAGGAGGCCTGGTGTGCTGTGGTTTGTGAGGTCACAAAGAGTTGGACATGACTGAGCGACTGAAGTGAACTGAACTGAAGGTTGCACATCTCAGTCTTGACTGGGAAATCTAAGCAAGGATTTGCTACTTAATAGCTAGGGGAACCAGAAGTATCCTGAGGACCACTAGTGAGAACTACATTGACCCATGCTGTTGGGACATCTGAATGTAAACATCCCATTACAAACTCTCTTTATTGAGTTTAGAGGAGACCCATGTTTAAGCTAACAAAGACCTCCTAAATTTCTGAGTTGCAATATAGTAGGCATTCCTAATGCATATGCTATCTAAAAGCTGACCAGCAGAGAAACATAACAGTCCTACAGAAACAGTAAGGAAACCTGCTATTGTCAGGATTGAAAGTTGAAGAGACAAATGGTCCCTATCTTTTTCTTATCAAAACATAGAGATATTCTATATATAGAGAAAACTTTATTAGCCAATGTTCCATGTTCCCTGTTCTTCTACTTATTTTAATTTTCAAAATTTAATAGAACTTCATTTTATGAAATTTTCATCTAAGTGCAAACAAACTGTGATGAGTTACGGAAGACATAAATACCCTCATAATGACAGTTCACTTGCAGTTTTGCTCTGTATCCTTTTCTATTAGAGTAGCTTAGTGGTGATGGCTTATTTTCAATAGTGTAAAATGGATGAATTCAATGTGACCTTGCCTACACCATGTGTTCAGAAAATATGATACGCTCTGGGGAATTAATGACATATCATCACCATTACCCTAGCAAACACATCACTGCTGTAATTTGTACAAACCATAAACTGGTGTGGGAAGGATACTGAAATTAAATTGACATTGGATGGAAGTTAAAATTGCAGCCCCCCTCACATATGCATTATCTGCCTTCCTTCATTTTAATAAGGCATTACAAAGAAGTTTTTGGATTTATAGGTGTTTTGTATTTATGGTCATCTAAGACTGACAAAAGGTGCAGAAACTTAATGAAAATGATCTTACTAACTTTTCATAACTTATATCGATGCATATGTAGAAATTTTTGTGTTGGTGAACACAACACATACCAAACTGACAGTAGGCCAACTCACTGCATACCATTTCATTATAAACCTTGTTGGGGATGATATAAACAGGGCTTTATATATGTTCTTTGTTTTATTCTAAACTAATTGTGTGTTTACATGCAGATGTTAGTTATGTCTAGAGATTATATTTAATTACTATTATTGATTTTTTATTTCCACTTAATTATGCTTCAAAATGCAATTAAAGGATAGGAATTTTACTAATACCTCTCATTAAAAACACAGGCAATGATTACTTTAGTCTAATGTAGCATGGGTTGTGATGGGCGTAGCTCTTCCAATAATCTCTGTAGAACGTTGATAAAAAACATCAAATAAAAACCAGCATGATGGAAGCCATCTAGGACATAAGGATCAAAATTCTGAAGAAAAGGTAAGCTGACTGAAGTGATCCCACAGTATTTTTTTATACCTCTCCCACCCAGGGTATTTCTTAATTCTTGGCATAAAGGGAAAGAATCCAAAAAGCCAGCCAGGTGGTGATTTCTAAGGGGAAGAGAAACTAGCAGAGCTTTCAGCAATCCCATGATCTGTAGTGACTAACACTAGAGCTGATGGACTTTAAGGCAGCAGGGCTTGAAAGGGCAAGAACATGGAGAGGAGAGAGAAATCATTGACATCTTTGAGGTATTTGAGATGCTTAAGTTGTATAAGGAGGGAAGAGAAGAAGTCAAGCAAAAAGCTGTTGAAAATCATCAGAGCATTGTTAACTTGGTTAGGGTTGAAAAAAAGAAAATTTGAATCCATAACCTTACATAGAAAGTAGACACTGATAATTATCCCATATTCTCACTTGATAGTCTGTAAAGGTCCTCACTTGAAAGTGATATGATTCCGAGGTATGGTTATAAATGCAAAGACTGCATAGAAAGTTGGAATAAATTAAATCCTTGAGTAAACTGACAAGATTTGTTCCCTATTAGGGTTCTGGAGCCAACTTCAATATGTTTTGAGGGGTTCTCTTCACTCCAACAAGTAATTCTCTGGACTTCAGCTGGGTATTCTACAATTCAACTCAATACTGACACTTTCTATCTGGAAATAGCATCTGAATCCACAGGTTAAAGGTTCAGTCCCCCGAGAATAATGGTAAAGTCCAAAAGCCTGAGAACCAAGGAAGCCATTGGTATAGTTTATAGTCCAAGGGCAAGAGAGGACTGATGTCCTAGCTTTAAAGGCAGGGAAAAAGAAAAAGAGGTGAATTATTCCTTTCTCTGTCTTTAATTCCGTTTTGGCCCTCAGTGAGTTGAATGATGTCCACCGTTATTGGGGAGGACCATCTATTGAGTATGCATTCAAATACTAATCTCATTCAGAAACAACCTGCTAAATACACCTGGAAATAATATTTAAATATTTAATAATAATTGAATAATTATTTAATTTAAATACTTGGGCATTCTATGGCCCAGTCAATTGGACACACAGAATTAACCTATCAATAGTGCTTTGCTTTTTTTGTGAGAATTTAAAACAACTTTTTAAACAAGAAGTCCTACTATATAGCATGGAGAACAATATTCAATATCCTATGATAAGCCATAGTGGAAAATAATATTATAAAAGGATGTATTTGTATGTATAAATATATCACTTTTCCGTACAGTAGTAATTAACTTTGAAAATCAACTATATGTCAGTAAAAAATTAAACAAGTTCTGAATTGTGAGGTTACTAAACTTCCTATATATACTCAACTCAAATATTTTCATGTCATTGCTTCCTTTTTACTATGCTATCCAATTATTTATGACATTAATAATTATGTATGATAGTAAATGATACATTTACATGCTAGGGGTACAAGGGGAGAAACAAAAATTCCCTTTAAGGGGTTTAGAACAAGCCTCTCCAAAATGTGCCACTTTGGCATGTGGGTTATTTTGAGCTGAAGACAATCAAGGCTCAAAAGAATCAGAAAAATATTCTTATTTCCCCTTAATTATCTGAAATGATTTAGAAAGGGGCTTGGCTCAGAGAGAGAATATTACTAAAGATGACTTTTTATCTGCATGACCTGCCTGTATGGCCCAGCAAAGGTCTGATTATGAAACATTTGCTTGTCTTGTAAACTCTCCTTCTCCCAACTGAAGCCCCAGGCCCCTATCTCAGTCCTTATCTCAGAATACAAAATTCACCTGCACACCTTGATCTTTGGGTACTAAATCTTTGGGACTCCCATGCATTCATAACTATATTTGTTTTTCTCCTATTGGTATCTTATATCAATTTAATTATTGAATCATTCAAAGAACCTGGAAGTGTGGATAAGAAATTTTTCTTCCTCTGCACCCTCTATTCTTAAAGCTTCTGGACTGAGACAACACCCCTGTAATAAGAAGACTGATTAACAGGAGAAAAATGAAAGCTTTATAACATATATACTTTCTATATACATGAAAGATAGACAGGGAAACTGAGTAATTAGGCTGAGACAAGAAGGAGGCAAGACACAACCATTAAAAAATTGACACAGCTTGAGGACATGACATAAACTGATTAGAACCAAACAGATCCAAGAGTGCAGACAAGTCAACTTCTACTAGACCTTGAACCTCAGTATAACACAGCAGCAAGCTAAATGACACACCCATAGGCACCAAACCACAATTCCAAGACCAACCATAAAGGTCAAAAAGTAGAACATGACCCAATCCTGGAAATCCCCACCTTCCCCCAAATAGAATAGTCCTCCCACTTACTAGCCTGTGAAATTACCCACTCCTATAAACCCCACACCCTGGTGCCTGTTGCCTTCCAAGATGGCTTTCACTCTCTCCTTGGGGTGTGTCTTCCTGAACAAATCTTCTTTAATTTTACTATGGATTGTTCTTTAATTCTTTCCTGCCAAGAACCTGCACTCAGCAGCCGTCCCAGGGACTCTCCTGAGAACTGGGATGTGGCCATCCTCTTGCGCCCCACTTTCTTCCGTGCAATTAGGCCATCGCCTTAGGTGTCATCATCCTCTGAAGACAAAAGAGAGGTGTTGGGGTCAGGCACCCACTTATGGGAGGTTAACAGGAAAGCACAGTAAACAGGATACAGTTGTTACAAAGATTTAAATCATTGTCAATTCCACTGATGACTTTCTGGAGATTTGGTCATCCCTCTCTGGTATGGTTAAGGGAGACCCCCGTACAAAAGGAGATTCCCCTTGTCCAGGTAACTATCTCTTACAAAGGATAACTTCTACTTAGTTTTCAGAGCTTCTCCCATGTCTGCTGCTTTTATTTTTTATGTTTTTAATAACTTACTCAAAATAATCATTAAGACAAGGAGGCATATTACAGAGTGACAAATCCTACTCCTCTTCATCTGTAAGATGCACTGAAATTCAATTTTGTATCAGAAATTCATTATAAGATGATATTTAGCAAAATACTTATGCATGAAAGTGAAAGCCGCTCAGTCATGTCCAACTCTCTGCAACCCCATGGACTATACAGTCCATGGAATTCTCCAGGCCAGAATACTGGAGAAGGTAGCCTTTCTCTTCTCCAGGGGATCTTCCCAACCCAGGGATTGAACCCAGATCTCCCACATTGCAGGCAGATTCCTTACCAGCTGAGCCACCAGGCAAGCCCAAGAATACTGGAGTGGGTAGCCTATCTCTTCTTCAGTGGATCTTCCTCACCCAGGAATTGAACCAGTGTCTCCTGCTTTGCAGGTGGATTCTTTATCAAGCATATATGTAAGGAAAATATTTGTCAGGTTTCAATAACCGTGACAACAGTGGATATATATTTGTTAAAAAGGAAGAGAGCTGTTTTCTTTTTTTTTTTTTAATTGTTTTTGCCATACATTGTCATGATATCACCATGGGTTTACATATGCTTCCCCTCCGGAACCCCCCTCTCTCCTCCCTCCCCCCCGGGAAATCTCGCTGCACCAGCCCCGAGCATCAGTCCTGGGCTGGCGATTGATTAGACACATGACAATTAACATGCTTCAATGCCCTTCTCCCATATCATCCCACCCTTACCCTCATCCACAAAGTCCACAAGTCTATTCTATACATCTGCGTTCCTTTTGTTGTCTCCCATGTTGGGTTCTCATTACTGTCTTTCTAAATTCCATATATATGTGTTAATATACTGTATTGTTGTTTTTGCTTCTGGCTTACTTCACTCTGGATAATGGGCTCCAGTTTCGTCCATCTGAGTAGAATTGCTTCAAATGAATTTTTTTTTAATGCTGAGTAATATTCCATTGTGTATATGTACCACAGCTTTCTTATCCATTCATCAGTTGATGGGCATCTAGGTTGCTTCCATGTCCTGGCTATTGTAAACAATGCAGCGATGAACATCGGGGTACACGTGGCTCTTTCAATTCTGGTTTTCTCGGTGTATATGCCCAGCAGTGGGATTGCTGGGTCATATGACAGGTCTATTTGCAGCTTTTTAAGGAACCTCCACACTGTTTTCCATAGTGGCTAGCTGTTTTCTGTATCCAATCTTGTTTTCTTTTTTCAACAATGCTTCCTGATACTTAAATTTAGCAAGAAACATTTACCTTGATGTAATTACATTTCCAATATCTTATAAATTAAAAAATACTGTGTACCCAAACTTAAGCCTATTTAAATAAATGAAATTAAAAATCTTATACTAGAGATTTAAGTTCCTACTAATTTAGCAAAAAAAAAAAAATTGCGTAATAAAATTTGTAGAAACATAAAACTTTAAAATAAGACCAGACAGGTGTAGGGGAACAAAATTTGCTATCCCAAAATATGTCTCTTTGCCATGGATTATTGTGGATTATAATACACATTATAAAGATACGTGGATTATTTTTAAGAAAGAGAAGACGCAGGAAGTCTTTCTTTTTGCCTTCCCTTTTGTCTGCATAAAACAATTTAGATAAAAGGCCAGTTCAGGAAGGGCATTATTATTAGAGATATCTGCAAAGAATATGGGCTGGTTGTGGTGAGGGGAAACTCAGCAGGGCCTGGAGACCAGAGTCCACACTGCTACCCATTGTCTCTGCATGGCACAGCAAACATTTGCGTACCAAACATTTCTTTCCCAGCCTCATGTGAATTGGCTCCTTCCCCTTTGAATTCCCAAGCCCCTAAGCTTTCTAACTTTACCAGATTTAATACACTCTTGCTTCACTTAGAACTAAAAGCAAACTAGCATCTTCTCCTCGTCCCTAACCTTTCCGACCACACTCACTTCATTAGAGTTTAGTCTCCAAGTCCATCATGTTTTCATAAGTTTCCTTGGTAAGTTAATTCTTTTTATTTCACAGCAATATTATGTTTAACAACCTTAACCAAGAATGTCTGTTTCTTATATTGGCACCTTTCTTGCCTTTTGTTGTTGCTGTTTCGTTGCCAAATTTGTCTGATTTCCAGATCTGAGAGCATCTGGAGTGTTGAATATACTTTCTTAATTTGTGTGGTAAACTAATTAATTTTTATTTTATTATTATTGTCAGAAATTATTTTAAAACTTGTATGAATTCTGTTGCATGTGTCAAATACTCTCTTTCAAACGTTAAAGAAAAATATCTGTAATAGTTTTCATTGCTTTCTGTTAACTCCATACAAATTAAACAAAGTGCATTATTACACACATGCTTATAAAAGAAAAAATAATCTGAAAATATATGACTAAGTTACCAAGAGTCTTCACATTTTCTGGGTGAATGATAGGTTACCTGGAGTTGACTCAAGTTTTTATCAAGTTGTAATTGTTTTTAATAATAAATAAAGAAATCTTTCGATGCCCTAGGGGGCGCTAGCGGTAAAGAACTCGCCTGCCAATGCGCGAGACAAAGAGATGAGGGTTCGATCCCTGGGTAGGGAAGATGCCTTGGAGGAGAAACAGCAACCCACTCCAGTCAGTATTCTTGCCTGGAGAATCCCATGGACAGAGAAGCCTGGTGGGTTACACTTCATAGGGTCACAGAGAGTCTGACATGACTGAAGCGACTTAGCATGCATGCATGCAAAGAAATCTTTGAAACATGAAATAATATGAACTTCAAAAGAAAGATATGTAGCTTCATATTTGGAAGCAAAATTCTGAAACGACTCTTGATAACCTCAGAAAAAAATACTGCGTGGTGCTAGACCCTTAGATCCCTGATGAGAATTCAAAGGGGACCCTCAGGCCTCCACAGGGCTCCCACTACCTGCAGGGTAAACTCCAAAGTCCTTTTCAAGGCCTGCCAAGACCTTAGCGATCTGGTGCTCCCACCAAGCTCCCTCCCAGCTCACCAATCAGTCTAGTCCCACTCCTTGGCCCCTTGCTGTTACTCAGTCTCAGAGCAGGTAGTCCTCAGAGTACTCCAGGCAAGGTCCAACCTCAGAGCCTTTGCCTTGATGATGTTTTAATCTGTCAGAATGTTCTTTCTCTCCAGATTCAGGTGGCTCAGTCTCTCGATTGTCCCAAATCTTTTCTCAGAGTCAACTTCCATGATTGTCGTTGTTGCTACAAAAACAGGAAACATTACAAAAAAAAAAAAAAGCGCTGTAAAATCTGTCCTCTAAATATAAAGTGTTTGTTTAATACTGAAGGTATAAATTGGTATCATTTTGTGGGAATGGTTTGACAATATTTGTCACATTCACAGAGCATTTTTTGCTACAAGTAATGTGTGCTCACAATTTCCCTTGCAACATTGTTTTGTGTTAGCAAAAAATTCTTGGAAACAAATAAAGCTGTGGATGGAATATGGAGTAACAGAATACATGGCTAGGCCTGTGGATATTCCCTGTCTGCAGCAAACAAAACGAAGAATTTCTGCTGCCCGGCACAAATGGATATGCCCCTTAGGACATATATGATGATAATTTTTAAAATTCTGAATCTTACTCCCTTTCACAAGTAAATGGAGATATCACATGATTTTAACCACACTAAATATATATTTTCAGAAATATAAATCCTATGCAAACTGAAAGAATATGATACTTTATTCTATTTAGAATATTTTCAAAAAAATTTAAACATTTAGTAGAGATGTGTTACAATGGCAACACTGCAGATTTTATTATCGCAAAAACAGCATTTTTATTTTTGTCTGTGTTTGTACTGATATTCACACTGAGTTTAAGGACTGGTGCAAAATGATTATAGGTCTTCTAGTATGATTATATTTGAATACTTTCATATTGAAATCCATATTAGTTTATTATAATTGCCTTTTAATTTATTTCTCCCTTTTGTAATTATTCTTAGGACATCTTATTGAGCCCTTTAAATTTCTGTGCATATTTTGATAGATTCTTTTATCAATGAATTTTGTTTCAGGATACAAAATAGTGTTGCAAAAGTTTGCTTAAATAGTTGAGCATCACAGAGAGGAGAAATATTTCTCTTATCCTTTGCACTTGGAACATCAACACTTGTTGGACCAACAGCATCGAATCACTTGGAATCTTGTTAGAAACATGTAGACCCAGGACCCTCTCCCTAGGCCCATCCAGTCAGAATCTGTATTTTAACATCTGCAGGGCGTTCATATTCACATTGGTATTTGAGAAGCACTCTTTAAACCCAACAATTCCTTCCTCCGTCCTTTACTTCTGCTAATAGTTTAGTCCTTTATATTTTATTAAGCGTTCTGCAAGAGTTTTAAGTGCTTTCTACTTATGTTTCCCTCTACCTACTCTTCAAAAAGCAGAAATTATTCTTTTGTTAAAAGAAAAGCTCTATTTTGTCTGATTCCTTCGATGGCATCCAGGTTTTCTTAGGAAAACAGTCATGACCTGATCATACAAGACCCTTCCTCTTACCAAGAGGCCAGGTGGGACCTAGTCTCAGCACACCTCAGCCAATTCATTGTGGGCAAATTTAGATTGCTGTGAATACAACTCCGAGATTTCTGTTTATCCATGTTCTGTACTATTTCTTATTTCACATTCTTTGCAAGCGCTATTCACTTCATTTCAAAAACTCTTTTGGGGGCTCCCCTGGTGGCTCAGTGGTAAAGAATCTGCCTGCCAGTGCAGGAGACACGGGTTTGATCCTTGGTTTGGGAAGATTCCACATGCCACAGAGCAGTTAAGCCCATGGACCACAGTTATTGAGCTTGTGCTCTCCAGGGCTGCGGCTACTGAGTCCACGTGTTGCAACTACTGAAGCCTGTGTGCCCTAGAGACTGTGTTCAAATACGATAGAAGCCACCACAGTGAGCAGCCTGCCCGTCACACTAGAGAGTAGCCCCTGCTTGCAGCAACTCAAGAAAAGCCTGCACAGCACCAAGACCCAGCACAGCCAAAATAAATAAATAGATGAATAAAATTATACAAAAGCTGTTTTCCCTCCCTTAACCCAGTTCCCTTAATTTTGCTAGTTCTTATTTTTTCTTCAAATATGAACTCAAACACATTTTCCTTAAGAAAACTTTTCTTTAAATGTTAATATTTGATATTTGGTATTTTATTTTAAAATTTGATATGTGCTAAATTATACCTTTTTTTTTCCTTTTTACTGAGAGATTGAATATACTAATGGACATTGGCCAGACCATACATATGATAAAACTTCAACCCACAATCTGCAGAAGTCAGTCAGGAAGCTAAACATCCTTATCAGTGATATACATCCATGGTTAGGACTTGGTCAGTGACAGGGAGCTTGCCTAAAGTTTATCCCTGCTTCCAACTTAAGATCAATGAATGAGTGAATGAATGAAAGTCACTCAGTTGTGCCCAACTCTTTGCAACCCCATGGACTGTATGGTTCTGTATAATTCTCCAGGCCAGAATACTGATGTGGGTTGTCCTTCCCTTCTCCAGGGGCTCTTCCCAACCCAGGGATTGAACCCAAGTCTCCTGCACTGCAAGTGGATTTTTTACCAGCTGAACCACAAAGGAAGTCCAAGACCAAAGAGAGAAAGCCAAATAGATTCACTCAGTCAATGGCAGAGTGTGTCCTACATACCCCACCTATAGTTCCCGCATCTCCCAATCAGAGTATACCTGGAGCCTTCCCTTGGCTTTACTGCAAACTTCATTCAATTCCCTGCCTGAGTCTCTGCTAAAGACAAGTGATGCTGTCTGACCTTCTTACTATAGCAAGCTCACAATGAATAGCTTTTGTGCGTGTTTATTTGTTTGTTTTTCTCATTTGGATCAGATCTGTTCACTTCCACATTACTAACTTAGTGATCTGAATTTTTTTTTTCTTTATCATGGGTGAAATTCCTTTAGTGTGGTAGAAATAACAACAAAAGAAGTACAAGGAGATTCTATTATTCTCTGTGTTTTTCCTCTCAAAACTGAGAAATCTCAGTCCAGAATTCAATTATCTCTCTTTAAGTGCCAAATAAATCTTTGGTGTGTGTGACCGGGGCACAGACACATTAACACAGTACTTTAAGAGCATTTAAGAATTAACAAAATTATCTTTCATTCCTACCCTTCCAACATTAAAAAAAAAATCTGTTTAAACAAATATTTAAACACATTTTTTGCTTGGTTGTATATAGCTGGTTTGCTGAATACCAACAAATGAGAGACTATTTCTAACGTGGGGGGCAATCATTTCTAGGAAATTAACTTCAAAATAGTGTGCTACTGCATTGTATTTGTGTGTGAGCTGTTTTCATAGAAAACTGTATTCCCATACATTTGACAGAGTTAAATAATGCAATTATGGAATGCAATAACAGAAGTAGAAACAAAAAGATATGGTTTTCAATGGGATTTGAAATGGCAGCTCTGATCATGCAGAAAGATAGAGAAAGCCTGTTCCAGATGTTAGTCACTGCTGCGGAGGGGACTCGGAGGGATAACTGTGCATGAAGTGACAGAGGAGAGGTAAATGGGCTCCATGTAGTTTTTTGGACAGATCAATTCTGATTCTGCAGTTTCAAGCTATGAATCTAAAATGGGGAGAAAAATCAACTTGCTTTATCTGAAAATATAGTTTGATTTGAAGTTAGATTCAATAGATATTTACTGAGAATCTGTTAAGTGCTAGATGAACATTCTGGAATTTTTGATATATTGTTATTGTGAGATATTGGGGCATTCTTTCTTACTCAAAAGTTCATGGAAAAAGTAGTTATGGATAAATGTAAACTCAAGATGTCCAAGAGCACAGCATTAATTCTAGTTGTATTTATCAAAAAAAAACATTTTATTTTTTTATTTCAGAAAAGAATATATTTTTGATTATAAGCATATATTTCAAAAATAGAAAAGTTGAAATGGTGACAGATTTTATTTTCCTGGGCTTCAAAATCACTGTGGAAAGTGACTGCAGCCATGAACTTTAAAAAAAAAGAAAAGAAAAGATGCTTGCTCCTTGGAAGAAAATCTTTGACAAACCTAGACAGCATCTTCAAAAGCAGAGACATTGCTTTGCTGACAAAGACCCATATAGTCAAAACGATGGCTTTTCCAGTAGTGACGTAGCAGTATGAGTTGGACCATAAAGAAGGTTAAGCGCTGAAGAACTGATGCTTTTGAATTGTGGTGCTAGAGAAGACTCTTGAGAGTCCCTTGGACAGCAAGGCGAACAAGGCAGTTAATCCCAAAGGAAATAAACCCTGAATATTCACTGGAAGGACTGATGCCGAAGCTGAAGCTCCAGTACTTTGGTCACCTGAGGTGGAGAGCCAACTGATTGGAAAAGACCTTGATGCTGGGAAAGATTGAGGGCAGAAGCAGAAGGGGGTGAGTGGATGAGATGGTTGGATGGCATCACTGACTCAATGGATATGAGTTTGGCTACACTCTGGGAGACAGTGAAGAACAGGGAAGTTTGATGTGTTGCAGTCAATGGTTTGCAAAGAACCAAATACATATTAGTGACTGAACAACAACAATACAATATATTTACTGTAAACATTTACATTATACAGCAAAGTATGAAGAATGCAGTGCTAATAACTGCAAAACCCAACACTCATAAATTACTATATATATATATATATATATATATGTTTCTCTTTTTTTGGTACTGAAAACCCTGGATAAAGCTGGAACCCATGAAGACCTATGGGATGAAAGCCTGGATTAAGAAAATGAGCCCAGGGACTTCCCATGTCATCCAGTAGCTAAGAATACACACTGCAAATACAGGAGGCACTGATGCAATCCCTGATCAGGGAACTGGATCTCTCATGCCACAACTAAGTCACACTTCAAAAGATCCCACATGCCACAACCAAGACCTGGGACACCAAATAAATATGTATTTAAAAAAGAAAATGTGCTCAACAGAGAAGTTTGCATAAAAGATAACTTATTTGCCTGACTCAAGCCATACGTGTAGATAAATTCCTTCTCTGAGAGTTTTTTTTTCTTTTTATTGTAACAAATTCAATAAAGACTTTTTACTTTACAATATTGTGTTGATTTTGCCATACATTGACATGAATCTGCCATGGGTGTACACGTGTTCCCCTTCCAGAATTCCCCTCCTACCTCCCTCCAGATTCCATCCCTCTGGGTCATCCCAGTACACCAGCCCTGAGCACCCTGTGTCATGCATCAAACCTGGGCTGGTGATTCGTTTCACATATGATAATTTGCATGCTTCAATGGTGTTCTCCCATATCATCCCACCCTTGCCCTCTCCCATAGAGTCCAAAAGACTGTTCTATACATCTATGTCTTTTTTGCTGTCTTGCATACAGGGTTATCATTACTGTCTTTCTAAATTCCATATATATATATATATATGTTATTATGCTGTATTGTTGTGTTTCCTTCTGGCTTACTTTGCTCTGTATAATAGGCTCCAGTTTCATCCACTTCATTAGAACTGATTCAAATGTAGTCTTTCTAATGACTGAGTAATATTCCATTATGTATATATACCACAGCTTCCTTATCCATTGTCTGCTGATGGACATCTAGATTGCTTCCATGTCCTGGCTATTGTAAACAGTGCTGCAATGAACATTGGGGTACACGTATCTCTTTAAATTCTGGTTTCCTAGGTCTGTATGCCCAGCAGTGGGATTACTGGATCATATGGCAGTTCTATTTCCAGTTTTTGAAGCCCAGAGATAAATACATGCACCTATGGACACCTTATCTTTGACAAAGGAGGCAAGAATATACAATGGAGAAAAGACAATCTCTTTAACAAGCAGTGCTGGGAAAACTGGTCAACCACTTATAAAAGAATGAAACTAGAACACTTTCTAACACCATACACAAAAATAAACTCAAAATGTATTAAAGATCTAAACGTAAGACCAGAAACTATAAAACTCCTGGAGGAAAACATAGGCAAAACACTCTCCGACATAAACCAGAGCAGGATCCTCTATGACCCACCTCCCAGAATATCGGAAATAAAAACACAGATAAACAAATGGGACCTAATTAAAATTAAAAGCTTCTGCTCAACAAAGGAAACTATAAGCAAGGTGAAAAGGCAGCCTTCAGAAAGGGAGAAAATAATAGCAAATGAAGCAATGGACAAACAATTAATCTCAAAAATATACCATTAATATTTTTATAAAGACTTTGGGGTTTTGTCTATGTATTTACACACTCACTACATGTGTGTATATCATATGGATAAGTACATATGTGCATATTCCCAAATGGGAAATTCATATGAGAAATTTTCATATTTTCAAATATTACAAGAACACCTCTTTGAGATAACACAAAATTGAGAATCCTCCATTGAAATGAGGGACATGAGTTGAAATGTTTTGTTGGCCCTCAACAATTCAGTGGAGTGACGAGGAGTAACCAGGAGACTCAGTCTCACTCCAGAGTCCCATGCACACAGCTGGAGCCCCCGCAAGCCCGGTTCCTCCTTGGTCCATCTGTCCTGATTAGCCTACTCCAGGGTGCATCATCTTCCGCCTGCTCTCTGACTTTGCACCATGGTGTTGCCACATGCCCTTCCTTAGAGCAAGGTCCAGGGGCAGCCGACACAGTCCAGGTGCCTTCGTGGTCAGTACCCTTCCAGTAGATAATCCTCTTTTGCCTTTCTCTCAGGATTAAATTGAATACCCACGACTCCCTGGCTGTGCTGAGAGCCTCAGGACTCCACAGAGGCTAACGCTTTCCGAGGAGGTGTCCTGAGACCTCACAGTTATAAAGATTATGTTTTCTCCTTCCGTTGGGCTTCTCTTACAACAGGTGCTAGGATTGGTGTGGCTTCCTGTACCTAATCCTACTCTACTCTGACTAGAATATATTCCTTAGTGGCATGACTTCAAGAATAAGATAACTATCTCCTTTTAACCTAATCTTAATACTGCTATCATGTCAGCTTAAATCAAATTCCATGACTTCCATGCAGCCTCTTGACTGTCTTGGGATTTTCTCCATGAAATACTTTACCACTGCAAAAACACCCCCTTTATCTCCTACACCAGCACATGTACACAAATATTTTTGTAAAACAATTGCTCTAATTAGCACATAACACCTAGAAGTGAGGTCTTATATTTTATATTTATCTAAGTATCCAGCATTATGCTTAGATAAATAAATTCTTGAATAGAATTGTACTCTCCAGGATTGCCTTTGCTAATGACTGAAAGCCAACTAGAAAAAGATTAAGTAATTTAATTTTTCATACAGGGAAGATAGAAGTGAAGTTAGTCTTACTTTGGGAATCAAATTCATAATTTTCCCTTTTTTATCTATTTCCATGGACACTGGCCCATTTGCTTTTGTGCAGGTGGCTTTATGTGTGCAGGCTTAGCTGCTCCGTCGAGTCCGACTCTTTGTGATACCATGGACTGTAGTCTGCCAGGCTCTTCTCTCCATGGGATTCTCCAGGAAACAATACTGGAGTGGGTTGCCATTCCCTTCTCCAGGAGATCTTCTTGATCCAGGGATCAAACTCAAGTCTCTCACACTCCAGGCAGTCTTTACCACTGGGCCATCTGGGAAGCCACGAGTTTATGTGCATTCATGTGTAAATGGACATATGAAAGGGATATGGAACACAGCCACAAACAACTGTTAACCTTACAAGGTAACTGCAAGAAAGTTAAATGAGTTTAGTTTTACAGGGAAGTCAAGCTAGAAAATTCTAGAAAAGGAATGCAACTCTTTTACCCTCATTCCTGGATTTATTTCAGTGGTGATGGGTAAGGAGAGGTGCTATTATTAGCCTGTCCAGTGTCATGTGCCTACCTAGTAATCATAAAGACAGGCCTACGATTCACATCTTCCAACAAAACCATGCATTTGTTTAGAATAAAAATGCTTGCCAACATGCAGTATTGAAGTATGTTGTGACTGAATTTTAATGCTCTATTCATGCTGAATTTTAATGCTTTACTCGTGTGGATTATAAAACTATCATTAGGAAATGCTGATGGATGATTCTAACTTTTCAAAACAATAAAAGTGCATTTCAACAAAGCCTTCTGAAATGAGCAGAAAGCCTTTATCCATTGGTGGTAACTTACTCCATCATTCCTCTGCAGTGGGAGAAATGTGCTTGTGTGTTTGTTTCGAGAAAATCCTCTAGTCATAACACTACGTCTGTCTTCAGAGAGAAAAGTAAAAGGTGGCAGTAAAATATGCAAGGGCAATGAGAAACAAGGGCTTATTTTTTAATTGTGTAAAATAAAACATGGCAGTTGTTCAGGGCAAATTGGCTAGGGAATATTTTTTCAATTAAAAATAGAGAAAAATCTTTTCATTTTTCACTGATTATTTGACAGAAGTTTTCCCTATCAAATTTTAATTGTAAATTAGTGGACAAGTACATGCATTATCTTAATCTTATCCACAAATAGAATATCCTCCTATATCTCATCTTATATGAAGAAACTTTGACAAAGGACTTCAAGTAATATGTTCAAGAGCATACGGTTAGTGAGAACCCATCTGACTACACAGGATTTTGTGTATGAGCAGTTAATTTTCACCACATTATTTATCTGAACCTATGATCCTCTGGAGAAGGAAATGGCTGCCCACTCCCATATCCCCACCTGGAGAATCCCATGGGTAGAGAAACCTGATGGGCTACAGTCCATGGGGTCACAACTGAGTGACTGAGCACTATGCTTTCTGGTATGTATATTATTTACAGAGAAAATTGCTGAATTAGTTCTTAGGCAAATAGCATGGTATGTTTTCCACTTTAATGAGTGACGATATTTCTAAAAGTATCCTCGTCTTTTTTTTAGAACTCAGGAATCAAAGTTAATGGTTGATCTTTCTGTGCTTAACCATAGAAGGTTGAAGCAGAAAAATCCCCTGTGTGTTTGTCAGAGATATGGAGATATAATTCCATGTATCAGCTATTTTTGTAGTTCATGTTCTGTATTTGCTGTCTGCTTTTCATTTAGTTGAGACATAAAGGAATATAAGGAGAGAAGGAAGAGGAATAATGGTTAATATTTTCCAGGCAAAATTTTCATGTTAGGATTTCTATTTGAGCTAAAGAGTACCTGGAGATTCAGGCAGGCAATAAATAAATATACTCTTTCTAAATGAAAAACCTTCTACCATCTCCCAAATGCTTCCTTACCATAATGACCCTATGTCATTTTAAAAATTACCCAAGATAATATCAAATGAAATGACTATCCTGAGTATTTGCAGTTCAGTTCAGTTCAGTTGCTCAGTCATATCCGACTCTTTGCAACCCCATGAACCGCAGCATGCCAGGCCTCCCTGTCCATCACCAACTCCCGGAGTCCACTCAAACCCCATGGCCATTGAGTCGGTAATGCCATCCAACCATCTTATCCTCTGTCATCCCCTTCTCCTCCTGCCCCCAAAATTCCCAGCATTAGGGTCTTTTCCAGTGAGTCAGTTCTTTGTATCAGGTGGCCAAAGTATTGGAGTTTCAGCTTCAACATCAGTCCTTCCAATGAACACCCAGGATTGATCTCTTTTAGGATGGACGGATTGGATCTCCTTGCAGTCCAAGGGACTCTCAAGAGTCTTCTCCAACACCACAGTTAAAAATCATCAATTCTTCGGCGCTCAGCTTTCTTCACCATCCAACTCTCACATCTATACATGACCACTGGAAAAACCATAACCTTGACTAGATGGACCTTTGTTGACTAAGTAATGTCTCTGTTTTTAAATATGCTATCTAGATTGGTCATAACTTTCTTTCCAAGGAGTAAGCGTCTTTTAATTTCATGGCTGCAATCAGCATCTGCAGTGATTTTGGAGCCCAGAAAAATAAAGTCAGCCACTGTTCCCACTGTTTCCCTGTATATTTGCTATGAAGTGATGGGACCAGATGCCATGATCTTAGTTTTCTGAATGTTGAGCTTTAAGCCAACTTATTCACTCTCCTCTTTCACTTCCATCAAGAGGCTCTTTGGTTCTTCTTCACTTTCTGTCACAAGAGTGGTGTTATCTGCATATCTGAGGTTATTGATATTTCTCCCTGCAATCTTGATTCCAGCTTGTGCTTCTTCCAGCCCAGCATTTCTCATGATGTACTCTGCATATAAGTTCAATAAGCAGGGTGACAATATACAGCCTTGATGTACTCCTATTCCTATTTGGAACCAGTCTGTTGTCCCATGTCCAGTTCTAACTGTTGCTTCCTGACCTGCATACAGGTATCTCAAGAGGCAGGTCAGATGATCTGGTATTCCCATCTCTTTAAAAATTTTTCACAGTTTAGTATTTGTAGAAATCTATGCAATTACTTTATGAGTAAACAGCCCTATGGTATCTCTCCAAACATAGTTATCAAGTTCTAAAAAAATGTATTATATTGAGTCAGTTCTTCTCTGGTTCTCTTGTTTCCATGAGAACCGATTGTTAATGAGAAAGAAAAAGGAGGGAAATAGTAAAGTCATATCTAATATATGGATATTCTCTTTATAAAGGCAAATGTTAGGGTTGCTGGAAGAGCGTCTATTTGTTGCAGTTAGAAAAACCTTGGGCAGCGAGGCCTCTGACTAGAGTCATCATTACCTCAGAGTACAGTCAGTAGAGAAATCTCAAATACAGGGTGATGATCACCAGCTACTCAGTCAGTACCTATTGCTGCCAAAGCCTGAAGAGCAGGCAATGAGAAAGGTCAGTCCCTGAGTGTGAGGTGCTTGTGCAGACGAGCCAGGAAGACTGGAAGAGGCCAGACCAGAGCTGAGAAGAAACAGCACAGGGTTACTTTAGTCCAGCTCATTTTCTCTCATTGTTAGACTGATTAACCTAGTTGAGACTGGAAAGTTCTGTCTGCTCTTAAACTGGAAGGACTGTAATAGGTGTGTTAATGTGACTGCATTCCAAAGAGGCCATGCGGGCCTGGGTATGGATATTCAGGTGTGGTTCAGTAAACATGCCTTGAGAGACATCAAGGAACAATGTAACACTGTAATTTTTCACAAGTAATTATATATGTAACCTTTATAAAATCTATACAATTAATAGTACAAACCTAGCTAATAGTCTGAGATTCCTAAACTAATGAATTGAAATACGATACAGTTTTCAATGAAATTTTTAGAGCATCTGATGTATTCCAGGTGCTGTCTCCAATATTATCATGTTGAATATTTACAAAACAGGAGATATTAATCCTGTTCTGAAGACGAGAAAAGAAGTATCAAAGAGGTCAAATAAGCTCCACTGGCAGAGGGAAGAACCCCTGTCACTGAGAACTGTTTTAGCTTTAGCCCATGTACTGAGAGAGTCCTGTGCCGATTTTTACAGGAATGGCCTGGGAAAACTCAGGAAGGTGCTTCTGGGTACTGGGACATACACTGAACAAGTCAGTTACCTTTTATAAATACCTTATCAATGATCAGAAACTAGGGATGCCAACAAACATATCTGGGTTTTCCACAGGCTTTTGGTGTATTTATTTAGACCTTAATTCTTAAATAGTTGTTACTCTCAAAGAAATCTTAGATAAAACAAATAACTGTAGAAATAAATAAAATCGCATTATAAAATTATTAAAAATCGCTAGAAAAACTAAGATATGCGTGAATCTTCTGTCATTTTGGGGAAAAGAAAGAGGAGTAAAACAGAAATTGAGACGAGCTTAAATGTAAGGAGGTGTCCAGGGCGGAAGTGTTGTTTTATTGAGACAGTGAACCTTGAATAAGCTTAACATTTCCTACTGATTTTAAATTTTAGCATTTCCAGCTCTGATAGGCAAATACAAATAATGACAATTTGAAAATAACTTCAGATATTTATCTGACTTTTCAAATCTCATGTGCTGCTTGGATGACAAAACTGTTTAATAGAATACATAGTTTATTTGCTTTTTTTCAATCATTCCCTACTTTTCCTGAACAAAATGCTTAATTTTCCCTCAGTAAAGGATCGTATTTCTATTCTAAGTATACCTTTACAAAAGAAAACAAAGACACTTCCTGTAGGAACACTCCTTGTGAACAAAAATCTGCCATTTACACCAAGAAAACAACTGTTTGAAAATTTGGGGAACAGAAATTTCATTACAAATAGAAAACGAGTTGTGTGCAGTCCTGTGAACCTGTAGAAAATCAGTTAACACAAATGTGATTTAAATGCTCAGACATGTAAATCCTGTACTAGTTGATCGACTTTATCGCCAGTTTGCACTCTTATCAACGGCAGCAGGCATCTGACTATATTCACTTTGATTTACTCTGCTGAGACTTTTCCAGATTTGAAGGTATTTTACCCAGACAAATGGAGTGGCAAATGCAATAAATTAGATATACAGTATACAAGCAAAGACATTTTAGCCCTGGAGTTACTGAAAAATAAGAAAGCAGAGGGAAACAAAACCTCAAAGGCTATGCATCGTCTTTACTAAAAGGAGATGTCAAAGACCCCGTTGGGTAGACTGCAAGTTTGAAGAAGCAGCAGTTGTGATATAGGAGATGCTTCTGAGGATGTGGATGGCATGGGTTCATTTTTTTTGTTTCTCCTTTTTCTCTCTGCTCCCTGCACCCTACACCCTACAAGACAGCCTGTTGAACTGAGGCAGGCGTCGCCCTTCCCGGGTACTTCCAAGCTGCCATCTCTCTTCTGCTGTGACTACTTCCCCAGGAGGGAGGCTGCCTGGCCCAATTTGGTTCAGTATGGTTGTGAATATTTGATTTGCGCAGAAGACAAAAGAGGGTAAGAGCTCTGGAATTCAATAGAAGGTCAGAATGGCCATCTTTTTGCCTGCTCCGGCTTCCTTTTAGACCCTGACATCTGGCGCCCATTACCAGGACAAATTAGAGCAATTCCAAGCAGCCGCAGAGGGGGAGGACTTCCTGTTTTCAGGCCGCACAGTTATCAATGCGAACACAGGAACTGAGGATCAGAACAATGCTGCCTTAGAAACACATTTGCGGCGCTGGCTTTGCCGGCTAAAAGCATAGCTCCTGGTAAGTGTAATTAAGGAGAAGATGCTTTCTATCACAGAGTCGCAATTATATTGATGAGTTTCCGCGAAATTTTCATGTTGTTGTAATATATGAAATCCAACTATGTGGAATCCCACTCTCAAAATCTAAACATTATTATATAACCATGTTTCTATTTTTATCAAGAGAGAAGCGGGTCATCAGAATATTATAAAACCCAAGAATTTAACTGTGATCTTAGAATGCTCCTGTATTTATGTAGGTCACTTATAAAATTCATCATTTAATAGGACTTTCTTCTTCTTAACTATACCCATTTTTCTTTATTGCACATATTGGCTGTCTTTCCCAAAATACCCCTTGGATTTTCATGCCTAAAAATTCAACGGGTGGAGCTAAACTCCTTTAATATTTGTTTTCCCTCTTTGGAACTAATATTCATCATTCTTTAAAAAATTCTTGTTTATTGGAAAAAAAAAACACACCAAAAACACTAACTCTCCTAGGGAATTACTGAAGACGAAAACAGCAAGCAGTGCTGTTCAAATAGAATACAGAAGTTACATTTCTGGGTGACTCACTCAGTGATCATGTGGGTTTTCATCTGATATTTTGTGATACAAATGTGCATATCACAGAGCTAAGTCACTAAATGGTGGTTTAGGTTGGACTGTTGTCTCATAAAATAATTTGTGACTCATTTCAAAATGTTTCAAATAAAAACTGAAGGTGTATTTGGATTATATTTTAAATCACAGGAATAGATTTTGTTCTAATCAGTGAACAGAGTGAAATATATTCTCAGAACTTTAATTTTTCACTGTTGATTGTATATATTGAGATATATGCATATATCATCATCTACACATATAAGTACATAAACTCATATGTACATATTCCTCATTTATTATCACAGTTTCTACTTTTTTTCTATACAACTTTCTTCTTTCACTGCCTCAATATAGATTTATTTACCTTATCATTTATATAAACTTCTGACTGCAAACAATGTTTCATATATATATGTGTCTGTGTGTTCTGCACAATAGGATGGGACTTCATTAAACACTAAATAATGTATTATCTTTCTCTTGTACTCAAACATAATATTAAATTTACATGTAGGGATCCTCAACACTGACACTTTACCTGTACTTAGGCAAAAGTCTGATGTCAAGAAGCAGGGAAAAAAAAAAAAAACTGGGTAAGAGTTGAATGCCTTACCAAAATTTTTTCACTTTGGTCTTTATTTAGTAATTTTTTTTAATGTAGCATCCCTCATTTTCTGGCTTAATGGAGAGGGATCTCTGCATGACAAAGGAAAGATGTATAGTCCAGCAACTGTATTTGGTGTGAGTCCTGTGGGCTCCAGACAGAAGAGACATGTGTGCACAGTGATTGAGTGGTTGAGGATTTGACTGCTCTACATTGTCTTCCTAGAGTCTACTTGTTTCTGGTAATTAAAGAACAATTTGTCTCTTTCTTGTTATTTATAGCTGTCTAGTAAGTGCTTGACTAATTGGGACTATGATAGCAGAAAGACAGAAAATTCCTCCTGTATCCTTTTACAGTTTCTCTACATAATTCACTGATAAAGTAAAAACTTACTCTCCTCAAATAAGAAATACATTCAGTTGTTTAAAAAGGAAACTCATATTTTAAAGTGGAAAATTATCAGATGTTTCTATTAATTTTTCAAACATTCTGTATAATAATGTTTCCTCATTACATGAAATTTATATTGTTCAGTTAAAACAATTTAGATTTTATCTAAATCTACTGTAGAATTTATTAATTTGTAGTAGGTCAATGTTAAAACTCATACACTTAAACCAGTCTTTAAGTGTATTTCACAGTGTGAAATACAATGTTTAATTTTTATTGTTTGATTTTACCATGTAACTCTATGCATAACATTATTTACATATATCCTTATGTCAGTGATTCATTCATGCATTTTACAAATGAAATGTGTCTATAGGTTATAAATTCAATTTTAAGAGCTTTAAAAAAAACTTGATGTAATTTCAGTTCTATAAGTTGCCAAGAAATTAAAGCTTACAATTAACAATAAGGGTCTGATCGATATTCAATTTTACAGGAACAAATTTTTTAAATGATAAATCATGAGGCATTACTAAATCATGTTATTGAGCTAAGCAATTATTTTGCTTTGAGTGTGTGGGAAATGCAGTTGAAATGCTCTTGAGTCAATAACAACAGCAAAAGCTAACTTGTGAGAATTCCCATGTTACACTTTTAAAATTTCATATAGTTTCCTATTATCAGTCGATGATAATAAGTATAAGATCAGAGAAAGTGACAAATGTTTTTCTGCCACCTTTAACGGACTTTTGCTGATAGTTATGCGATTCAATATTTCTTGTGTAGTTTAATTTTTCAAATATGGAAAAACACCTGATTTTAGAAATTGATTCTGAATCAATTATATTATATAAAAGTACATGGAATAGCAAATAGTTGAGTTATACCCACAATCTTACTATGCTTTGTGGGGAGAATAGAGTGAGTATATGCCCCCTTCACTGTAGCTGGAACATAAGTACAGCTTTCCCAAGCTCCTGATGCCTCCGCAGGAACTACCATAAAATATCAGAGGAAGGATCGCTGGGATTCTAATAGCCATGTTCTATTTCATAAAGCCAGTCAAGCTTTTTCATCAAATTCCTGTCCTTCAGGAGGCGGTGATTTTTCCAGTAACATCTAAAGCTATACTGCAGTCTATAGATTTTTACTTGGCAGAGTCATCTATAATTTCCAAAGGCTGATGAATCAGGTCAAAGCCCAGAAAATTAAAGACAATGGTCAAAGGATTTCAGAACTTGAGATGGTTCAACCTGATGACTGCCGTTCAGGGCACTTGGTCAAACCCATCAGCGAAGCCTTCATTTATCCTCTGGACACAGTATCGATAGCTCCAACTTCATTTCTTTTTTCAGGGCACTCTCTGACTTGCAACCCCTTCTATTTTCTGATGCAACGCAACATCATCAATTCCTTTTCCCTGATGGCAGCCATCCACACTGCCTGTCTGTGGAAGGGCACGGCAGCACCGTCAATGTCAGCCCGTTAGCAGCGGTCATTCTCTCAGGGCCCTCCCATTCATTCAGCCTCTCCGCTAAGCTCCTCAAATCGCTGGTCTCCACTGTCTCCACTGTTCTCTCTCTTTCGGAATGCCATCTAGTCAGTCATACCCTATGCAGTCTTTCCAAATTGGTTGCTTTCACTTAGTAATATGTATTTAAGATTTTTCATGTCCTTTTGTGGTTTGATAGCTCATTTAATTGTATTAATAGCACTGAATAATATTCCATTGTCTGTATGTGCAGACGCATGCTTTTAATCCCTTTGGGTAAATACCTAGAGGGTAATGGTTAGACCTTGTGGTGCGTATATGTTTAACCTTTTAAGAAAGTATAAAACTATTTTCTAAAATGGTTTCACCATTTTACATTCCTAACAGCATTGCATTAGCTTTCCATTTGACCCACATCTTCATAAACAAATGCCATGATCAATTATTTTAATAGTAGATATTCAAGTAGCTGTGTAAGCATCTCTGAGCTATTTTCAGTCTCTTAATATGATAAATTACATTGAATTAAATTTAAAACTGTTAAATCAATCTTGCATTCTGGAAATAAATTATATTTGGTCAGGATGCATTATACTTTTTGTATATTACTGGATTTGATTTGAAAAAAATGTGTTAGGAATGTCAAAATTGACTCTTAAACAAGCATTTAAAAATATTTTCAGGACTCAAACTCTCATTTCTTTCTTTCCTAGGTTTCTGTATCTTTTAATTACAATATACCTATATATGTTAATGTCATTGCCATTACCATTATGTAATTAATAGGTATTCATAATGTTCATCTAAATAGCTACCTGCCTATATTATGACTGCTTCTTTCTTCATGAAGTTAAAAGTAAACTAAAAACATTAAGAATAATTTTCCTTTTTTGAGCAATTTTCAAGCTATTAACTACTTAATAAAATGATTATTTTATAACTCCATGCATGTCCTTATATTTATATTCTAAAACATTCTACAATTTTATAATATTATAAAAGAGATAATACCGACTATAGTAATTTCTGTACTCTACATAGTTGCTTAGTTATTAGAACAAATAAATGGAGCTTCATCTTGATTATATTTCCATTTATTGAGATTTTTTGAATCAAAATTATTTTAAATACTTATTTCTAGTTTTTCCTTTGTAAACTAAGTAATTTTGTTTTTTCCTATCTATTCAAGAGTCTTTCCGCTCCTTGTTGGTTGTAAGCTCATTGAAAAATGAATATATTTTTAGATAAAATTTTCATTTTGCTATTTTTTCTATTATGGAAATATTAGAAGAAGAAAGAACTTTTATTTTTATGGACCCATATTCATTTGTTCTATTTTTAAAATTTTCTTATACTCATCTCAATTTTATAAAATTATATTTTTTTCAGTAATTATAATAAGCTTTGTGTTTGGCCATTTTGTCATTTTGTGGTAATGAATAATATTTTTATGTTAATTAATTCATCTGTTCTTTGTTTTGTAATATGCTGAAGGATATGTACTAAATCTACTATTTTCATAATTTTAACCAAACCTCTCAAATCTGTGTATTGAATAACTTTTCTTTATCTTAATAATTTCATTTTATCTCTCCTTGTCACAGTGAATTTTTCTGTGTGTATTTTGGGGCTACTTTGTCCCAACCTTCCATCTGTTTTTTTTTCTGCTAGTAACAGATGGTTTTAATTACTGTTTCATTACAATTTTCACTTTGGAATGCTGATAAATATCTGCTATTAGGAACAAAGGAAAAAAATAACTAGATAATGAAAAAAAGTTTTTTTAAGAAAACACACAAAAAGTAGAGTTTGCTATTGAATAGCCATCCATACAACTTGAGGATTTGTCTAACTCAATTTATTACAATCTATTTTTCAATTATACTTAAATAAAATTGCTTCTGCCTTTTTTTTTTCAGAAATACAAGCTGATCCTAAAATTCATAGGGAAATGCAAAGACCCAGAACAGCTAAAACATTTGTGGAAATAAGAAAGTAGTTGAGAACTCACTCAATTTTACTCTGAAGATACAGTAAGATTGCATAATACCTGTATAAAGATAAATAGATCAATCAGTGGAATAAAATTGAGAGTTCAGAAATAAAGTCTTGTGTTTGTGGCCAGCCAACGGATTTTTGGTGAGCTTGCTGAACACCTCAACATGGGATAGGGGCTGGGAGATAGGAATAGTCTTCTAAAGAAATAATGCTGAGACAACTAGATATCCACATGTAAAAGTACAAAGTGAGACCCTATCTAAAACCCCATTTAAAATTTTTTTCCAAATAGACAAAAGGTCTAAATGTAAGAGCTAAAATGATAACTAATAGAAGCAAATGTAAGAATAAATCTATGTGATTTTAAAATAAGCAATTATTTCTCAGATACAATATCAAAAGCACAAATACAAAAGGATAAGTAGATTAACTGGACTACATCAAAACTTAAAACACCTGTGTTTTAAATGACACTATCAAGAAAGTGCAAAGGCAATCCATAGAATGGTAAAAATATTTGCAAATAATGTATGGGAAAAGAAAATTGTTTCTGGAAGGTATTTTTGAAATGTTAATAGTTCAGTAGTAAAGACAAATATCCATTTAAAGCAATGAGCAAAAACTTTAAGCAGACATTTATTCAAATAAGACCTCCAAAGACTCTGACGCTGGGAACGACTGAAGGCAAAAGGAGAAGAGGGTGGCACAGGATGAAATGTTAGATATCAAAACTGACCTCATAGACATGAACTTGAGCAAACTCCAGGAGCTAGTGGAGGACAGGGAAGCCTGGCATGCTGCAGTCCATGGGGGTCTCAAAGAATCAGACATGACTTAGAGAGTGAACAACACAACAACAAATAAAATATGCAAATAGCCAGCAAATGACTAAAAGATGCTCAACATTTTGGGCGTTCCATGTGTGCATGCTAAGTCACCTCCATCATGTCCAACTCCTAGCAACCCTATGTGCCATAGTCCGCCTGGCTTCTCTGTCCATGGAATTCTCCAGGCAAGAGTACTGGAGTGGGTTGCCATGCCCTCCTCCAGGGGATCTTCCCAACACAGGGATGAAACCTGTGTCTCTTACATCTTTTGCATTGGCAGGCAGGTTCTTTGTCACTAGCGCCACCTGGGAAGCCCTCTCTCTCTCTCTAGTCACTCAGTCATGTCTGATCTTTGTTCCCCTGTGGACTGTAGCCCACCGGGCTCCTCTGTCCATGGGATTTTCCAGGCAAGAGTACTGGAGTGGGTTGCCATTTCCTTCTCCAGGAGATCTTCCCGACCCAGGGATTGAACCCAGGTCTCCCGCATTGTAGGCAGACGCTTTACTGTCTGAACCACCAGGGAAGTCTCTTGTTAGTCACTAGAGACATACGAATCAAAACCACAGTAGATACTACTTCGCACCTTCCAGGAATGTGACAGTAGAAAAGACAGAGGCTGGCAAATGTATGTGGAGAAATTGGGACCCTTTACATATCTGGTGGAAATTTAAAATGGTTGGTGCAACTGCTTTGGAAAATAGCTGTTTCTATTTCTAATTCTGTTTTTCATTTTATCGATGAATGTGTCCCTGAAGTCTATTAGACACGCCTCAATAAAAGAGCAATGTACTAGTGGACAAAGTTCAGCTGCTTTAAAGATGCATGTTTTCATGCAATTTTTTTTATATGAAAAAGGCAAATATATAGATCAGCTTCCTCAGTGAACAGCATTCAGAGACTTAGATGAAAATGTCCCTCTTGTAGCTAATGCCTCGAGATTGTCTTAGAATACAATGACTTTCATATTATACTAAATTTGGTGATTTACTATGCCAAATGAATCATAACAAAGGAAATCATTTCTTTTGCAAGTATATTAATGTATTTTTAAAAGTTTGTGTCAAATTATAAAATAATTATATTGATATGTCCTATTAACTTTCCTGAAAAATTTTATGAATATTATATACAAAAATGAGTTTGCTGTTGCCCGACTAAAAGAGTTTAATATTTGAAATTCTTTCCTTCCCAAATATCTCTTCTCAGTTTAGCAGAATATCTTGAATTATCACTGACAAATAAAACTCTTTGTAACACATTCTCACAATTCTGGTGGGATCCCTGTTCCTCTGACCAGCTACAGATCAAAGCGATCTATAATTTTATTAATTGTAAGAAATGCTCTATTTACTTTGTCTTATCCCTTTGAAGGAAAGAAGCAGTGAACTGTTGGTCAAGCTCTGATATCTCCTTTGATATCGCAAAGAAATTGAAGAAAGAATAAAAGAACAAATAATAACAAATAGTATTTGTCAATGTGCATGTGGTAGCTTGAAAGAAATAAATGGCTTATTTAATTTATTAACTCTTTATGTCATAGAATTCTAGATTATTCAAGTAAGTGAAACTGACTTTAATGCCTATGATTCACGTTATGTTTGTATTAGTATGTCAACATTTATGGTCAATGATATGTGTTCTGTTTCTTTTATTAATCTCTTAATCTTCTCAACACCTAGCACAGAAAATGCTTAGTGAATAAATTAGTTAATAGATGGCTCTGTGCTTCATATATCTAACGTTCCCAAATTGCTACTGCACAAGTTACAGACTGCCTGCTTTGGTGGGTGGAGTTTCATGACATTTTTGAGTAGAATATGAGTTCAGTGGGTGCACAGGGAAACTGGAGATAGAGCAAAATATTTTTCAAGTGAATATGAATTGCTGTAGCTGGTGTTATTGGTGCCACTGAACGATATTAAACTTACTGTCTTTTGTTTTCTCTGGCATCCCATAATTGTCTCCTGCATTGCAAGTGGATTCTTTACCAACTGAGCCATCAGAGAAGTCAATATATAGTTATAGTTATATTTTGATTTCTCATTAAGGCTAGTAGCATTTCTGTTAAATGAAGTCCTGAGAAATTCTCTCGTACTCAAAAATGGAGCTATCTCCATGCAGCTGGTTCTACACTCACATACACCGTGAGCACCGTCATGCCTTCCTCCTGTAGTACATTTCCATCAACACCATTTCCATTTCCTTATGGAGCTCTTTCAGGCACTGCGTTTCTTGTTAGAGTGTTTCTCTAACATTACCCAAGACTCTATGCACAAGATTATTTTATGTCTTTCAGCCTGAGGAGCAATTTCAACTAATGATCAATTCAACGGTTCAATAACTGTTTCTCAAATGGCATGGATCACACTTCTGTGCTTTAGAGCACCGATCACTTTGCTCTTTCATTGCCTCCACTTATGGGGGAAAGCTGAATGTATTGAGCAAGATGTTGAATCAATATCATGGTCATAGTTCTCAAAAGAAAAGCAACAATGAAGCATACATTTAAGTCTAGTGAAATCAAGAGCAGGTTTTTGAAAAGAAAAAGAAGGGGCACTTATTCTATAATTTTCTGAAATATTAATATTAATTTAATGGCACACTTTATTCTTTTTATTTTAGCCAACACATTTTATAAACAACTTATTTTCTAAAGAAATATTTAAAATATAAGTTTTCCATTAACATTCCTATTTGTTTATATTTGCTGTTCTCCACTACATTAAAGATCAAATATTAAGCAAATTAATATTGCTAACATGTTTAACAAAAAGCGTTAATAACCTGTGCACATATTTATTTCTCTCAACTCAGCTTATCCTGAATCTCTGATTTTGATGGATGGTGTTCAAGCTTGTAGATTTCCGGTAACAAATAGGTTTTAATTTTCATACATTATACCTCTCCACTGTCAGTTTTTGATAGATGATATGATAAAGAATTGTGCACTACATTTTAAATCCTGAACAGTAAAGCAATTAATGACATAAGATACAGTTGCTTGCACCTTCCATGACACTATTGTTCCTAATATTTTTTGGTTCCTCATAGTGCTAACTTCTCTGGTTTGCCGCTGTACTCCCAGCACATCTTAAAGACTGACTAAGAAAGATCGAAGACTCTAAGGACCGAGCTTATCCAGGATCTGTTTTCCAAGTTAATAAACAAGCAAAGGGCGAACTTCTCCACTCATTTTATAGGATGGCTGTGGCATTGCCAAATTTGTCAGAATATTTTCAGAAACTTGAGGGCTTATGTAAAGTGATGGCTCAAAATTAATTCTAAATTTAACCACCCTTAATATTTCCATAGAATACCATCTTCCATAACTGCTGAAACAAATTTTATATGTGCTCATTTCCAAATTTATTAGAATTATTTTCCCTATATTTCAAATAATGGGGTTGTTAGATAGAATTAAACGTATTTTGAGTAGATATTCAGCAGATGTTTCTTGAGTAGGTATAAGTTATGATTAAAAACAAATGAAATGTCATCTACAAACAGGGAGAGTTTTACTTCTCTTCCAATCTGAATTTCTTTATTTTCTTTCTTCTCTGATTGCCATGCCTAGGACTTCAAAAACTTTGTCTTATAATAGTGGCTAGAGTGGGCACCCTTGTTTGGTTCCTAATCTTAGAGGAAATGCTTTCAATTTTTCACCATTGAGAATAGTGTTTGCTGTGGGTTTGTCGTATATTGCCTTTATTATGTTGAGGTAATTTCCTTCTATGCCTACTTTCTGGAGAGTTTTTATCATCAAAAGATGTTGAATTCTGTCAAAAGCTTTCTCTGCATCTATTGAGATGGTCATGTGGTTTTTATCTTTAAGTTTGTTGATATGGTTTATTCCATTGATTGCTGTGCATATATTGAAGAATGCTTGCATCCCTGGGATAAACCCCCTTAGATCATAATGTATGATGTAAAATTTTAAAAAGTTCCTAAGGCTTGGAAGCAGAGAGGGAGTAATGCATAAACAAACATAAAATATAATAAAGCCTAAGTATCTGAAGACGAAAGAAGACATGACTGTTTTCAGAAAGCAGGAATATATCTTCTTTGAGCAATATGAAAAAAAATGACAAATGTGTGTATGAATAATTCATTCATTTTTTGAGAGTTTGTAATTTTTCTTAGATATTCTCTTTGGTAATTCAATTTGGCAACCCTACCTTCATAATGATTGAGAGCAGGAGGAGAAGGGGACAACAGAGGATGAGATGGTTGGATGGCATCACCGACTCAATGGATGTGAGTTTGGGTGGACTCTGGGAGTTGGTGATGGACAGGGAGGCCTGGCGCGCTGCAGTTCATGGGGTCACAAAGAGTCAGACACGACTGAGCTACTGAACTGAACTGTACCTTCATAATGAAGAAACAATTCTATGAAGAGGAAAATTAGCTTCCATGTTTCTCCAACCTCTTAGACTGATTTAATGCTCTTTATATTCAACACTACCTACAATCATATCTCTATGTTATACAGAGATTTTCTATTTTACATTTTATATGTATCTATATTTGCATCTATATTCTATATCTAATCCTAAATTTATATCTATCACTGTCTTTATAGCTATGTCTACATCTATACTCTTATGCATACTATATAGCATCACTGCCTCGATGGACATGAATTTGAGCAAACTCTGGGAGGTAAAGAAGCACAGAGAAGCCTGGCATGCTGCAGTCCACTGGGGCCCAAAGAGTTGGGCACAACTTAATGACTAAAACACAACAGCATACTATATAAGACTTGTCTACATTTATATAAGTAATAAGACTTCTATACTGTTTATTGCTTCCCTAGTTAAAATGTTACTTACTGTGTCTGGCTTCATACAGCCGTGCTTAAAACTTTGTTCCTATAATCCAATAAGCTTGCAATCAATGAATGGAACACAGACATGGAGAGATATTTAATCACACTTCACTTATTTCAGCATGCATGTTTGTCAGTCACAAAGTCGTAATCACGACCCTACTCTTCTCTGAAATCAGAGTATCAAAATGGATTTCTCTCATAAGAGATAATTAGTGGAGATTTATTTTGATGGTTTACATTCATGCTATATGAAGTATGACTATAAAAGTTGCTAGCACCAGCTAACTACAACATCAAACAGTAAAATATGTCTATCCTTTTACAAATACCAATAATTTTGCACATTTTCAGAAAATGTCCACACAACTAATACTCTATCTAGCACAAAAAGGAGAGGGAAAAATAAAAATTGGTTATAAATAGGTACATGTCTTTTTTCTAGTTGTGAGGTATTATTGACATAAATAACTGTAAATTTAATGTGTACAGCAGGGGTCCCCAACCTCTGAAATCTAATGCCTAATGATCTAAGGTGGAGCTATAATAATTATAGAAATACAGTGCACAATAAATATAATGCCTTTGAGTCATCCCCAAACGATTCCCCTGAAAATCCATGTAGAAAATTGTCTTCCAAAGAACTGGTCTCTGGTGCCAAAACATTTTGGGACTGCTGATATACAGCATAATGGATTGACATATCTCCTTAAAAATGATTACCAAAATAAGTGTCGTTAGCATCCATCATCTCATATACAATAAAAATAAACATATGAGAAATAGAAAAAAATATAATAAAAAGAAAAGGAAAAACAATTTTCTTGTGATGAGAATACTAGGGATTGTTCTCTTAACTTTCATACATTTCGTGTGTGTGTGTGTGTGTGTGTGTGTGCGCGCGCTCAGTCACTCAGTCGTGTCTGACTCTGATACATACCATACAGCCGTGTTAACTGTAATCATCATGTTGTACTTACATCCCTAAGTGCTTATTTATCTTACAAGTGAAAACTGGTACTTTTTGGCCACCTTACTCTAATTCCCTGCCATCCTTGACACCTGTCAATTTCAAGGAGAGTTTTGTTTGTTCATACTATTTTTTTTTTTAAGTTCTGCCACTGTAGCTTAGTTCAAAAGTGTGTTTGGAAAGATGCAACCAGGTGTTAAAATACATTGTAGAACTTCGGGGATGAAAATGCATTGGCTGTATATGAGAAAAGAAAAGATGCGCTGATTTTATCTTCCATATGTCTTATATTACATATGAGCCACATATGGCTGTGCATGGTCCACTTTTGTCTTCACTGTGCCTCATTTAGTACAATCAGTTGAAGAAAATTTAATTAAAGGGAGCTAATTCTAAGGTCTGGAAAATGTCATTAGGAAAGAAAAAAATCCTGCTTTTATCAGAAGAGAACAGCATCTAGCTGAGGTATTCAGGACTGTAAAAGATGATGTCTTAAAGAAACAGTATTATTCTATGCAGTCTTAAAAGAGCTTCTGGCATTTCTAGGAATTTCAAAGAGGCCTGGCATTTAGCAGGTAGAAGATAGCTTTATTTGAAGCGAGTCCTAAGAAACACTTTGCTGCTTTCACCAATTTTGCAACATTAAGGCCTATGACATACCCTATGAGTTAGACAGATTCTAAATTTAAGACTCTGTTTCAAGTAAAAGAGATAACCAAGTGCTATTTTGAGGTTTTATATGATCAGGTGTGTCTATAAATCCCTCTTAGATTCATACAGGATTAATGTAACGCTCTCTGACTCAATTTGGTTCCTGAGCTTCCCCAGTAATTTGCTTCTGGTTGGAGAGAAAGAAGTTAAGTTGGTTCAAGGTCTACTGTAGAATGTACTCCAGAATAGTAATTCTTCTCATCAGAAAATCTGCCTAAGCAAACATTTTCATTGTCCTTGCCAACCAGTGATTATACAGTTAAACTAGTGACTAATAAATGTGCTTGGCATTGTCATTGCTATTCTTGTCGTATCCAGTGCTCTTGTAGTATTTTTAACAGCAATAACTTTCTCACTTCAAAATGTCCTGGCTTCAGTGATAAATTAAATTTACCATACTTTAAGTCCATCTGGCAATGATTCATATATGTGAATTTGGCAATAATAAGTCTGCAGAGGGAGCTGTGCTGTGCTCAGTCGTGTAGTTGCATCTGACTCCATATGACCCTATGGGCTGTAGCCCACCAGGCTCCTCTGTCCTTGGGATTCTCCAGGCAAGAAGACTGGAGTAGGTTGCCATTTCCTACTCCAAGGGATCTTCTCGACTCAGGGACTGAACCTGGGTCTCCTGCATTGCAGGGAGTTTCTTTACCAACTGAATCACTGAGGAAACCTAGTGACTTCCAGGGTGACTTCATGTAGTTTCTATCAATAAAATCTAAGGTTTGGAAGTCTTTAATTATATTTGTTACAGTTTACAAGGGAAGTACTGAGAAATAGAGAACAGACATTTTTCAGACAAGGGAAGCCATAAATGTTTAGTTACAGCATTCATGTTTCTAATTAGAAACAGATATAAAGCATATCAATAAACTGAAATAATGTTATTTTTTTAAAAATAATTTTCCTTTTATCAAGTAAGCAATTATGGCTAAAAATTTCATTTATATAATCCATTCTTTAATGTAAGGGACTTTCTCACTTTTGATAGATTTGTAAGGAATATTTTTTGTTTTGTTTTTGCATATTATATCAACCAATATGTGAGCCTGTTAAAAGTTGACAACTATACACATATTTGTATATTATATAAGTTGGATATGGAGGCATCAAGCTTTGATGATGTTCTGAAAATTTAAACATAAATATCACCTCATAAAATTAACTTCTAGATTATAAGACTATGACCATACATTTTATTCAATATATTTGGTTTATTAAATATAATAAAATACTATTCATGAGTTTAATTCCAGTGTTCTCTCTCTCACATAGAAACATATATAAAATCTTTACAATAGCTGAATTTGAAAGAACAAAAAGTGAAGAAACATACTTCTCTATTTTAAAGACAAGATTGCACAGTTCACAAGGAAAATAGCAAGAGTCGAATTTTTGCTGCTGTTCGGTCTCTAAGCAGTGTCTGACTCTTTATTGCCACATGGATTGCAGCACATCAGGCTTCCCTGTGCTTCACTATTTCCCAGAGTTTGCTCAAATTTATGTCCATTGGGTCGATGGTGCCCCCTTCTCCTCCTGTCCTCAATCTTGCCCAGCATCAGAGGCTTTTCCAATGAGTTGGTTCTTCACATCAGGTGATCAAAATATTGAAGCTTCAGCTTCATCATCAGTCCTTCCAATGAATATTCAGGGTTGATTCCCTTAGGATTGACTGGTTTGATCTCCTTGCAGTCAAAGGGACTCTCAAGAGTCTTCTCCAGCACCACAATTTGAAAGCATCATTTCTTCAACACTCAGACTTCTTTATGGTCCAACTCTCATACCTGTACATTACTAGTGGAAAAAACATAGCTTTGGCTATGATACCTTTGTTGGCAAAATGATATCTTTGCTTTTTAATATGCGTCTAACGTTGTCACAGCTTTCCTTCCAAGAAGCAAGTGTCTTTAATTTCATGGCTGCAGTCACCGTCTGCAGTGATTTTGGAGCCCAAGAAAAGAAAATCTGTCACTGTTTCCACTTTTTCCTCATCTATTTGCCATGAAGTGATGGGACTGGATGCCATGATCTTAGTTTTTTGAATGTTGAGTTTTAAGCCAGCTTTTTCACTCTCCTTTTTCACTTTCATCAAGAGGCTCTTTAGTTTCTCTTCTTTTTCTGCCGTTTGATGGTACCATCTGCATATCTGAGGTTGTTGATATTTCCCTCAGAAAATCTTGATTCCACTTGGGATTCATCCACCCCAGAATTTCCCATGATATACTCTGCATAAAAGTTAAATAAGCAGGGTGATAATATGCAGCCTTGATGAACTCTTTTCTCAATTTTGAACCAATTCATTGTTCCATGTCCTGTTCTGACTATTGCTTCTTGATCTGAATACAGGTTTCTCAGGAGACAGGAAATTGTATTCCCATCTCTTTAAGAATTTTCTACAATTTGTTGTGATCCACACAGTCAAAAGCTTTAGCATAGTCAATGAAGCAGCCAGCCAAAGTAGGTTACTATTTGAATTTTATCTATTTAAAAAATCAGAAAAAGCATTTAATCTTTTCCATCAAAATATGTACTGCATTGCACTTTTGAAGTGGTTCAATTTGTACATTAGCAAATAACTTTCTCCATGCAAATTACTTTAGTTTTACTTGAAAACAATTCTCCCACAAAGTCCTCTTTTCTTTCCTACTGAAGGCAATTACATCAGAGTAAGGTCTTTGTTGCTTAAGAATTCATGCTTTAGCTACTTAGTCAGACAATGTGATCACAATTCCCATGTCATGAAGTCAGTCTTTGGGATTTATAACAACATTTTCTAAATTAGAGATATTCAGTAAAAATTCTTGAAATGCACTTGAAAGAAAGAAATGATAATCAGTCCTGATTATTCAACTCTTCCCCCAATATTATCAGGTCTAATCAAAGCTTTCCTACATAACTAAGAATCTTTCTTTTCTCTGATGACCCAAACCCTTCAACTCATCAACTCTGCAACATAGTTAGAATTGTGCTCTTTATCAGCAGGCTTCCTAGAACATTACTTTCAAATGAACTGTTGGAGTCATTGTTGTCTATTTCCAGCATTTCTCACACCTTGTAGTTTCTGAAAGTGAGACATGTAACTATCAATGGAAGCCAACCAGAGGATGGTCCAGATATTGCAACGAATACATACAACTATAGAGCAACTTTCTTAAATGTCTAAACAGTTTTACAAAAAAGTTGAAATTTTGAAACAGATGATGAATCTCAGCAGAATAATAGAAAACCCCCAATAAATGAACATTTTAGAAATAAAATTTACAACATCTCAACTGCAAAATTCAGTGAAACGACTTAAGATCAAGCTAAGTATGGCAAAAGGTAGGATCAATGAACATGAAAATAAAATAATGAACATCACGTACTTTGAGAAAAGAGAGAAAAAGAAAAGATTGAATAGAGAGCATTAGTGGACATTCACACAATATAAATGAAGGTCCAGAAAACAGAAAATGGGGCAAAATATTTTTTCAAGAATTAATGGTAGAAAATTTTCTCAAATTTGATGAAAACCAAAAACTTTCCAACCCAATTTCAAGAAAGAGGAATAGAAAGAAAACTACTCTCAGACATGTAATAGTTAAACTACTAAAAACCAAAAATGAAGAAAAGAAAATCCTGAAATCAAAAAGTGAAGAAAATGATAGATCACATATAGGAACATCATGATATAAACTACCCCTCTCCTCCCATCAGAAATAAACACCAGAAGAGCGGGACAACATTTGTAAAGTTCTGAATAAAAAAATAAAAAATAAAGAAAACAAACACTATCCAGAAGAAATGTTCTTCAAAAGCAAGGCAAAATGCCACTTTAAAGATAAAAATTGAGAAATGTTTTTACCAACATATCTGTACTTCCAGAAACATCAAAAAAAAAAAACCTCCTTCAGTATGAGCAGTGTTGACATCAGAAAAAAACTCAGATTTGTAGCAAGGAATAAAGAACACAAGAAAGGGAAAATGTGGGAAGATATTTTTAACACACAGTTTTGTCTTAATTTATTTAACTTATGTATAATTGCTTAAAGCAAATATTATACTTTATATCACAGTAGTTAGTATACACACTCAAACACACACAAATGGTGGGAAAGCAGTAAATGCTTTATTTCAAGTTTCTTTATTTTATATGAAATAGTATAATAGAAACTTTAAGTAGACTCTGATAAGGTAATAATGTGTGACACAATTCTTCGAGCAATCACTGAGAAAATGAAATAAAAATAAAGGTAATGCAGTAATAGTTAAAAGTCAATGAAAATTAAAATGGAATGCTAAATTCAAATAACGCATTCCTAAATATTCCTTTCCTCTACAAGGCCCTCTGATTCATTGAGATCCTGGCTATCTAGAGCCTCTCTCATATTTTCATATTCCTCCTTTTTGATCTAGGATTCCAAAGCTTCTAAAATCAATCATTCCTTTGCACACAACTTTATTTTCTCTCTCTCTCTCTTTCTCTGTTGCATTTATCTTGAAAGCTCCCTTTAATTCAGTGTTTGTGTTTGAGCATTTGAAGCTTAAACGTTGACCTTTCTGACTTATCTAACTGAAATTTATCACCACAGCTTCTCATTATGGGTGAATGGATCTTCTAGCTTTCTCTAGTAAAACACCTTTCCACTTTCTAAAAGACTTTGCTTCTTTACTTGTCCATCATGTCATCTTCCCTACATACTCACAGATGATGTCCTTGACTTACTTCTCTAGTGAAGGAGAAGCAACCAAAAGGAATGGTTCATCTCACCATTGTTAGTTCTTTTCCTCTGCCTGGACCCATAACTATGCACACAACCTCTTGTCAAAATGGAAAGCCTGTCCTGCGTATACAAGACTAAGCACTCCACTTTTGCAATAGATCTCAAAAAAATTCTCTTATATGAGTAAACTATTCCAGAATTGGGCTACAATTTTTTCTTTATCATTTAGTAGAACACTTATATCACAGTACTTTTGAATAATACAAACCATTCAGTAAACAAATAGCCAGTATTATAAACAACAAAAGAATTAAGCTCAAGTTGAAATGATATTATTTTATTTGAGATCACAAAATTCTTACTGAAATGTAGAATTGTACTTCTTTTTAGCGGACTATTATCCCTAATAATTCCAACTCTGAAGGACTAAATTTTCCTATAAATTATAATAGAAAGTATTAGTCTTATCATTGATAAGATTTTAGAAAGAAACCAAGTGCAATATGAGATCCTTCAAACCAAATTAGGTAAAGATATGTTGTGTGTGTGTGAGAGAGAATTTTTCTGGGCACAATAACTGGCTATGTAAATTTATGTGTGGTTTTCAGTCACAGAAAAATAGGAGAAGTTTATTTAATTATAGGAATAGATTCAAAATTACTCATAATTCATAAATACTTCTTCTGTATCTTTGAAGTATCAATAATTAATAAAGAAAAAAATTAGACTTCAGGATTCACATTTCACAATCAATATCAGGGAATTGCAGTTACCGTCTATCAATGTTAAAATCTTTTAAAAGTTTCATTAGGCATCATACCAAATTATTGATAAAAGGTCTTCGATTTCTGTTCAGTATTTTTTAAATGCTGCAACATCTTTGTTTTAATAGAACTTTAACATCATTACTGAGAATAAATTTTCATAGTGAAAAGAAGTGCTCAAAAATGAGTTGGATTTAACATCCAAGAAGATCAAGCCTTTTGCTGCTTTTGAATTTATGCAATGTTTCTCATTGCTTGTCTGTTAAACCTGAGCTGTTTTTGTTTTTCCAAGACACTTCACAGTTTAGTTCCACTCGACTACGACTCTCCTGTCCTGTTGCTTCAATCAGACAAGTCACCTCTCAGCCTCCTCACAGGCCACTGGCAGTAAGTTTTGTGCAAAGAGTCTCAGAGAGAGTGAGGGAACAAAGGCCAGAACATCAAAGGCAGCTGAGACCAGGAATGAGTTCAATGAAGGGAAAGAAAGTGGAAACGAAAGGACTGAGAGGAAGACAATAAAATAAGGAAGGATTTGTTAAATGTAAAAGGAAAATTGTTCGTTCTTTAAATAAAATGTTTGGCACAATTAAAATGTTTTGAAATGATTTAGTTAATTTTTTTATTTAGCAAATATTAGACATATTTCAAAAACGAATTACAAACTTATTATTTAAATTCTAAAATATCTTTCTTAGAGCTGACAGTCCGTAGATGTGAGAGAACACTTGGACTTCACTGTGATTCTCCCTGCCCTCACCCTGGTGTGGTCTGAAATAGTAGCTTATAAATAGCGGCAGGGATCAGCAAAGACTTACCAATCAAGTTCTCTTCAACTAACCAAACAAATCCCAGAGACACTTTAAAGAGGGAGATAGATCTTACCTGTTTATCTTGGATTGGGCTGTAAATTCACAGAGCTTGCTGATATTTTGTCTGAGGCAGGGTGTAAATGTTTCCTCCCCTAAGTGAGTAAAATGAGAGACAAATGAATTTGCATTTTTACAACCTTACATAAGCCATGCATACTTAGTATTACAATGTTTTATTTATTATAATACTATAATGTTATTAGCTACATTAGTTTTCCTTGATGAGTGATGTTCCTTCAGTCTGCTCAGGATATGAAATATGAGCATTTGAAAAGAACCTTTACTGAATTTATATCTGAGAAAGAGTGCTGCCTTCAACAACTCTTGCACAATTTTAAGTATGTTAACAGTGACTGAAGTTGATTCTTTAAATGGCATGGAGGTTGGATTTGCCTTAGTTCTTAAAGATAGAAGGAATTGCAGTCTGAAGGGTGAGAGTACATTGGAGAAAATGGAAAGTTATGAGTCTTAGGAAGTATGACTATGCACTATTCAGCAAGGGTGAGACTCTAGCATGATTAGGAAAATCTTTTACACTGTCTCTATCTCTAAATTGCAAAATGAAATGGAAATACAACTGCACTGTATCTCTGCTACAAGCAACAAAGTAACACAACTAAATAGAAAAAGTTGGCTAGTATTTGCTACATTTAAAGAGTAACTCTGGTTGTTTTGGGCTTTCTAGGTCCTGCTAGTGAACTGGCCGGCAAATGCAGGAGATGTGGATTCAGTCCCTGAGTTGGGAAGAACCCTGGAGGAGGGCATAGCAACCCACTCCAGTATTCTTGCCTGAAGAATCCCATGGACATGGGAGCCTGACGGGCTATGGTCCAAAGGGTAGCAAATTGTTGTTGTTTAATCCCATTAATAGTTTTTTTTTCTCAGCCTCAGGATATACTGTCAATAGATGGTTAAACTTTTTATGAGGGAGATGACTTTTCCAATGTCATTTTATTCAAAACACTTAAAAATATAGCAATTATCTTCATTGAAAATGCCCCTTTCTCCATCAAAAAACATTATCGTATGAGATGAACAATGTATTTCAGGAAACATTATAATCTCTCTACAATTGTTCTTTTTCCAAGAATGAGTGAGTTTAACAAATATTAAAAATGAAGTGAGAAAGAAATGCAATTTCAAAAGGCGGAGAATTGCATGTATGGTTGCATTGCATGTGAATGAAGCTCTGCCAATGTCACTGACTGTCAATTTCAGCACGTGCTGCCCTGAAGTTTACAAGCTGGACAGAAAATTGCAAAGAAAGCTCAAGCTATGTGGCATAATTATTAACTGCTGGAAGTCACTAAGAGGAGATAGTTCATGCTGGCATGTCTCAGTCAGAAGTGGGGCAGAAATACAGAAGGTAGGTGTCAGTGGTAGGTGGCTTTGCAAGCAAAGCTCCAGGCCAGCTCATTCACTGGGCTCAGAGATCTGCTTTTTGAACAACTGTTTACTGTAAAACATGAGGGTTTTACCATATAATTTTTCTCACTAAAGCACAGAGTTGACACTGATTTTGGAAATTCCGTGTAGAAATTTCAGCCAAACACTGATATTGAGAGGACCCTCTGAAATATCGGTAGGATAGATGACTTTGTCTAAATTTATTCCAAATATAATTAGTGAAAGTTTTTAAGGCTACTTGGTATGTTCCAGGCATTGGGCTTGGTGTTACAATAAAATAACAAAGATGAATGAAATTAGTTATTGTTCTCAAACAGCCTCCTTTGCAAAGAAAACAAATTCAGGTCAGTTAACTGAGCAATTGAACAACAATATTTCTATATGTTTTGGTAAATAACACACTTGGCTTACACACAGGGTCCTGTGAGAGGATTACAGAGAAGAATACCTACTATGTCAAACCACTAGGAGAGTTTTCAGGGTCATTCCCATGTAATATTTTGCTACACAAATAGGTTTTAAAAAGTTCCCTATATTTTAACAGATAATAATGAAATTAGGTACTGCTATGACAAAAAACGGATAGTCAGTGATAAAGAATACACCTGCCAATGCAGGAGACGGAGGGTTCAATCCCTGGGTTGGGAAGATCCCCTGAAGAAGGAAATGGCAACCCACTCCAGTATTCTTGCCTGGGAAATTACATGGCGAGAGGAGCCTGGCGGGCTACAGTCCATGGAGTCGCGAAGTGTCAGACACAGCTCAGCAACTACACAACAATGACAAGAACATTCAACAGAGTGAGTGGTGGAGCTGGGGGCAGGTCTCATTGGAGTGGGAATGATGTAATCGGATGTGTATGAAGGTGCCTAGTGCCCACGAATCTGAGCCCCTTGTAGGTAGATCAAAGCTTTATAAACACTCACAGATGGTTTACCAAGTCAACTGGTAGCTTAACCCATTTAGTCTCATCTAAAATTGTGCTTATGTATTTATTTTAGGATGACAATATATAGATGATGCCCTTGGCACTCAAATGATAGTTCAAAGTGGATGGTTGAAAATATTACCTTGAGCAAATCAGGAACACTTCCTGGGAGCTTCTGCTCTGGTTTTTATATGCCTGAGTAGGATACATCAGGAAATTTATAGGGAATAAATCAGAAGATTCAAAAGCATCTGAAGTAGATATTCAAGGGAAAGTTATGATGGATGGAAAGGTGGCATTGGGACTCCTTTTCTCCCCAGGGCATGTATGATGCTACTGCATTTTTGTTTTGTTTTATTCCCTAACCTACCTACCTGTTTTGCCTTTTCTTTCCTACTAAATTTGAGTTCTTGGAAATCAAGGTCTCTTCTGGCCTGTCTGTCCTTTCCCAACACAATGTTATGAAATGTTATGCTATGGAAAAAGAAGGGCAAAATCCTCTGTATCTGAATGGAGCTAAACCCTGGTCACAGTTTCACTCTCTTGTTGACACTGCAGGTAAATGGAGCACACATCTGTGCGATACGTGGGGTATAACCACGGACAAAGAGAACAGGCTGTCTGCTGCTGATCAAATTCACATGTGCGGCTCATTGAACAAACCATATATCCTGACGCACACCTTCACAACGATTGAAGAAAAGTGACCAGACAAAATGTTGGAAAGTTAGATTGGATCCAAATTACAGGCTTCTGATTCTCTCAGCTGAAATAAATACTTCTACACAGAATGAAACAAAACGCTAGATTTATACTACTTGCAAATCAGGGAAAGGTACTGGCTTGATGTTTATCCATGTTAAAAATCACACTTCACCTTTGCTGGCATCTGCTCTTCAACCACTCACTTAACCAAAGCTTCGCATGAAACTGGAGATGACCATATTGCCTAGCTTATGGTCACACAAGCTGGGATTCAATGAAACTTAACCATTATTATTTTTCAGCAAGTTGTACAGACAGGTGTTTCTCTACATGTTTGTGAGATATACATGCAAATTAAGTTTCAGAGATTAGAAGCCATTTTGAAGAGTAAGATTCACATGGAGAAATTTAGTTTGGGAAGCAACAAAAATGCGTGTGTGGCTTTTGGTTTGCGTATATTACCCTAGGTGGAGAAGGAAAAGGCAACCCACTCCAGTATTCATGCCTGGAGAATTCCTTGGACAGAGGAGCCTGGTGGGGTACAGTCTACGGGGTCGCAAAGTTTTGGAAACAACTGAGCAGCAGCATTACTTTAAGAATATTACAGGTAAAGGTAGTATGTGATTAATACAGCCATAAGGATAAAAGGATAATAAAATATCAAGGATACACAGCATAAAATAAATATGCAATTCACGCAAGCAATCTATGCAATGCTTAGCATATTTTACCAGTTTCATAGATACTGTGGAATGTAAGAGATCAAGAATCATCTGATTTTTCAGTTCAGATTGGAGTAAGTTAAAAAATAATACCAAAGCTTACTCAAAATGAAAGAATCTGAGTAGCAGAAGGGGCCTAAACATCCCCTGGCATAGAGGTCAGGACCACATTGAAGGACATTTTAATTGGAATAGCTGAGAGTCCACGTATGTGAAGGTATCCTAAGGACAATGATGATTCTAGTTCCTACTTCAGAGCAGGAAATTGATAAGAAATGAGTGCATTTTGGCAGTATGTGGGCTGAACATCGGGGTAGTATAACAGGGGATCTTGCTTTTGACAATCTTAAGCTATACCACTCACTGAGTTTATGACGAAACACATTCTGTGTTTTTATTATATTCAAGTTTATCTTCCTGTAACAAGTATTTTCTCACACCTATTTGTTGGAAGAAATTTTATACTACTTCATGGAGAACAACTAATGACCATGTAGTTGGTGTTGACATCTTTATACATGCTTCAGTGTTTCAAGATAGAACATTTTTTATCATTTGTATATATATGATGATCAAAATATTTCCAGGCTGGATATGCCCTAAATATCTGTCACACTCAGAAAATCAGAGTTCTGTTCATAGCTCAGTCAGTAAAGAATCTGCCTGCAATGCAGGAGACTTGTGTTCCATTCCTGGTTAAGGAAGATCCCCTGGAGAAGGAAACTGCAACCCACTCCAGTATTATACCTAATGCATACAAAAAATAAAATTTCTCTTCACTTTCAGAAAAATTTTAGCAGCATTCATTTTTATTTGTCTAGTTTTATCATAGAATAATTTGTGAGGTTTTTAATTCATTCAAAAATCTATATAATTTGAGAGCAAAATCTTATATGAGGGAAATGTATGGCATCAAGGTTACTTTTTTCTAGAATTATTCATTTCTCTCTTACATAATCTTAGGCCACCTCTCTAGTCTCTGTATGTATTCAGTAATGTCTGATTAACATTTACTATCTTGAAGGTATAATTTAGATTTCACCTCTACTGTCCTCTCAGTTACTTTTAAATAAGGGAAACAAGAGAGAGATCCCTGTTTTTCACATAATTATTTTAGGGATTCCTTACTAGTTCCTTGACTAGAATTTGTATTGTTTTCCATAATATAGGTAATATTTCATGTCAGTCAACACATAGAGTTACTAGTAAACTTTATTAAATATTTCACTAGATAGAAATTCAGAGGCCATTAAATTTATCTCCCTCCATAACAGACAGAAAAGAAGTTGATGATGTTATACAATTTGCCTAGTAGTTAGTTGGAATGAGAACTAGAAATGAGATAGTTATATTCTGAGTTCATCTGTCAACCAGTCAGTAGGTGAATATGGATACTGTACCAAAATGATTCTAGTTTTTCGTTTTGTTCTCTACGAGTTTTTCATTTTTCCACTTTGACTGCAGTTTCGTGTTGTCTCTGTTTTCTCCCATATTTGAAAATGTTAAGTTTGGCAGCTATTTAGAGAACACCCAGGATAATTAATAAGGAGAGGAAAAAGTAGAGGGGGTAATTCAGAGATAGTAATCACACAGTCCTGGGAACTCATGAGGAAACTGTCCCACCAGGACCCTACCTACTTGTGATTGTTTTTTTCTTCTTGCCATTCTACCTTGTTTCTCATCATCAGTGTTGTTACATCATCTCTTTAAAGCAGTGTAAGGCTATTAACATTGGGGGCCACATTTCCCAATCTATGTGCTTGTATTTTACACTGATAGAGAAAGATAGCCATCAAACGTGCTACAAGCAACATGCTAATGCTTTTTTCATACACATCTCCCTGTCACTCCACTCATTTTAGATTCTGTTTTCCATCTTGTGATGAACATTTCCCTTACTTTGTAATGCTGCTTGGAAAATGATTCATACCCTAAGGCGGTGCCCAGAGAGTATAAAGGCAAATTTGTTTCCAAATGCCATTTCTGTGATCTAGACCCCTAATGTCTCCAAGTCAGCAACTTGGGAACATTGGGACTATTCAGGTTTGGTTCACGCTGTCCAGCCTTCTCAAAGGCTGCACTGTACTCTGCCTTTTATGAATTACTTGCCCAGTAATATTACCTCCTCAAAACTCATAGCTACATTCATTCGGTCCAAACTTCAGTATCATCCTACTCAGTTCCCCTAACTAACAATTTCTTGCCTGTTCAGATAATAATTATCAACTTTAAGTTAAATAACAATCCATATTCCTTACGGAGTGAAATATTGCAAAAGCCAACCTGAGCATATTTCCTAAATCTATAGCATGTGAAGTCTGGACCACTAGCTGAACAGGATCCTGATTTCTCAGGAGGTTTGTTTCTATGTTCACTATTCAGCCATGGCAGCATCAACTTCATTTTTGTGAAATATAAAATAAAACAGGATGATTACAAACCATGTTTCTAAGACAGATCGTTCTCTCTAGCTATATGTGAAAACTAATAATTCAGTGACTGATTTCATAACACTCTTCAGCCAGTAAGAGAAAAGCATGCTGTCTTGAATTAAAGGCTCAAATTTAATAGAAAGATCATGTTTTCGAAACTGGAGTGAAGAAACCAAGAAGGTTCAGTTAATTTTAACAAAAAATAGCTAGTCTACCGATAAATATACTTTCAGCTACCAAAGAGTGATAGAGAAAGGAAGAGACGTACATTTGAGAGAAAAAACACTGGGATGAATTTTGTGTGAGATGGAAGTATGAATTTGTATGGATTATAAACTCTTTATTCCCAATATGGGACTGAGAGCAGCATTTCACTTTGGCTAAACTACTTAGTCAAGCAAAGTCAATAGAAACCAGCATTTGTTTCTTTCTCTTTCATTTTGTTTTGCTCACATTTGTTGTCTTTCTCCTGGGGAGTCTGATTCCTGTGTAACTGGGGATAGGCAATAGGGGTGTTGGTTAGGAAAGTGGTGCTTGCCCAGAGAGCTAGTCAGATTCTCCGAAATAAACAGGGGGCCTGGGGTAATGCCATGTGCCATGCCATGCTGCTACTGAAGCAATCCGTCCAGTGAAAATCAAGGACGAAATATCAAAGTTAATATAAGATACACTGCCTTTGCTGTCTGATAGACCTAAGTTTGAATCTAAATTCACTTTTCCACAAGCTGTGTAGCTGGCATTTAAGAAACATATGTATTATAATATCTTATCATTAAAATAAGGATATTAGATTTGATAGCAAATGATTGTGCAAGGATAGAAAATAATAAAAGTACTACTAACTAGAATAGTAACAAATACACCAACTTCCCTCATTTTGTGCAAATCACTCTATAAAGTATGCCTACTAACTGCTGCACTGATTTGAGACTTTAATTATTATGAATTTATTTATGTTAAACCTATTTATTATAGATTTAAGATTCTGTTTATTTTATGCATCTACATGAGCACTATTATTTTCAAAATTACCTAGTTTACATCTAGAGAATTATATAGCTGCTGAGAAAGTCAATTCTTTGTATCTTTTACAAATTAACTCATCCAGGGACCGTCTTACTTAGTTTTAAAAAAAAATCATAATTCTTCCAATGAGCTAAGAAATATAATACAAAATTTGGCAAATCAACCCTTACATAAGGCTGTGTTTGGATGACATTTAAAACCAGATATTGCTACTGAATATATGTTGAAAATTATCACAAATTAAAGCTTGTATGCAGTCTTCTTCCACTAGTATGTTTGTTGCTTGTATGTTTTTTAAAAAGCCACAATTTTCTTGTTTGTATACAATCTAGGATGCAATCTATGTTTTGGAAATTGAAGCATACTAAATCCATTTAGCTTTTGCAACATCTAAATGTCTGTTCTTTCCAGTTTTATAATGGTTCAGAAAGCTATATTAATGTTTCTGAAATCTAAGAAACCAGAACAATAAAACTGTTTTATTCTTTGTAAATGTCATTACTTATAAAATATTAAGATAAACTTGCTTTGAGTGTTATGCAATTTAACATGTCACATATCATTGACATCATAAAACAATATCATGAGTCTTATTTGGAGATACTTAATCACACTCCTCTTATACATGGAATTTTCAGACAGAGCAAAGGCAAAGCTATTTACTTTTTTGGTAAGAGAGTATGTTATGAAAAGTAACATAGAGCATCTTTAACAAAACAATGCATTCAATTCAAATGTCATATCTTTTTGTTTCTGGTTCCTCTGCTGAATTCAGTAAAATTACATTCACTGTTGGACATCATATATTCAGTGTGAGCTAAATATGTTTGAGCAATGTTTGTTATGAAGAGATCAAAAAGCTTGCAGCAGATACAGTGTCTTTATCTGAAATGAACTAAGACCAATACATCATTCTTTTTTTTTTTTTTTTAATGAACCAAATTGTGTTCTCTAAAAATTCATATGTGGTATCCCTAGTCCTCAACACAACAGAATTTAGAGGCGGGGCCTTTACAGAGGTAGTGAAGGCTGAATATGGTCACAAGGGTGGAACCCTAACAAATCAATAATGGGATCCTTGTCCTTATCACAAAAGGAAGAGACATAGGAAGGCATGAGAGAGGGGAAAGACTGTGTGAAGACACAGCAAGGCAGCCTTTTGCAGCAGATAGAAGTCCTGGGGAAATCAAATCTGCCAACACCTTGATGCAGACTTCTGGCTTCAAGAACCATGAGAAAGTTAATTTCTGTTGTTTAAACTAACCAGTCTATGGTATTTTATTTTGGCAGACCTAACAGACTAATGCAGCATTTAACTTTTATCAGTATAGATAGCCTTGACTTAACGATGGCTTGACTTTAGTTTTTTTTTTTTTTTTTCTTGACAGTGATGCAAAAGCCATACATATTCAGTAGAAATCCTATTTTGAATTTTGAAACTTGATCTTTCCCAGGATAGCAACATGTGGTATGATCCTCTTGAGTGATGCTGAGCAGTAGCAGTGACCTACAGATTTCAGAAGCCACAGGATCATGAGGGTAAATAACCAATCTCTTCAACCATTCTATTTTTCAACTTTGGTACAGTATTCAATAAATTACATGAGATATTCAACACTTCACTGTAAACTAGGCTTTGTGTTAATTTTGACCAACTGGAGACTAATGAAAATGTTCTGAGCACATGTAAGGAAGGTGAGTCTAAGCTACCATGTTAGCTACGGTAGGTGTATTAAATGCATTTTAAACTTACTATATTTTCAATTTTATTGTTGTTATTTAGTCACTAAGTCATGTTCAACTCTTCACAAGTCAGTGGATTGTAGCCCACCAGGACTACATGGATTTCCCCTTCCCAGGCAGTAATACTAGAGTCAGTAGTCATGCCCTTCTCTAGGGGATTTTCCTGACCTAGGAATGAAACCCTCATCTCCTGTTTGGCCAGGCAGATTCTTTATTGTTAAGCCACAAGGGAAATCCATTTTTTTAGTTTACAATGGGATTAGAGGAACATACCTCCATTGTAAGTAGAAGATCTTTATTTAAATATCTCTGCTGGGATTAAGTGCTTTATTTTTAAAATCTTTATTTATTTGGATTATAACTACCGATTTATAGCTAAAAGTAAATTCAGAATTCTGTTTAAAAATAATTTCATTTAATTAAGTAATGCCATTGGGTTAGCAACATTCATTGAATGCCAAATATTTTTCAGGCGTTGTGCTGCTGCTGCTGCTAAGTCGCTTCAGTCACGTCAGACTCTGGGCAGCCCACCAGGCTCCCTGGTCCCTGGGATTCTCCAGGCAAGAACACTGGAGTGGGTTGCCATTTTCTTCTCTGTCAGGCATTGATTCTAAAAATGCCAAGATTAATTAAGCATCATCGCTGTCCTCAAGACACATACGGTCCAGTGGAAGATACTGACAAGAGTTCCATTATCTGTGTACAGTGCTGAAGCCTGGGATGGGGTTGAGAAACAGCTGCAATCTAATTTGTATTCATAGGTGATGCTGAGAAATGCCTGATGAACTGATGGGTGGAGTTGACCAGCACCTCTTCCCAGACCACTGTTAAGTGGTCCAAACAGAAAAAGGAAACGTCTACATTCCCTAAACAGAGTCTTTTGTCAGCAGCATCAGGGTCCCTTAAAAGGTCTATCTCATTAGCTTTCTACATATTTGTCACAAGTAAGACATCTCCTGGAGAGGAATATTGCCTTCTGCTCTGTCCTGCGGCGTGAGCCTTTATGACTAGGGAAGGAATACCACCTCTCAGACTTGAGAGATGTGTTGGAGTAAGTCATGAAAATGATATGCACATCCACTCACAACTAACGATTTATTCCTTGCAAATATTACTCCAAGGTACTCTCCATGCCCTGTGCAACATGCTAGCCAATACTGAAATCACAGCTTGAAATCACCAATGATTGCTTCTACCTTAAGTCAAGTGAATGGTTGCTTTTACTACTCACTCCTTGTTTTCTGGCAACTATGTGTATAAGGAAGGTGGGGGAAGGACTTTGTTCATGTTTTCACTATAAGTGCTCTGGGGAAATTTTTGAATAGCAGTTTTCAGGCTCTATAAAATCTATAACTGCCTTCAGTGAAGACATTAATTGGAGTCACCAAAGTCAAAGACCTTAGCTTCAAGTATTGCCTTGCCTTTGGAATGGTGGTACCATACTTTCTCTACCTGCAGCATGCTGGGTGTTAGACATGAGACCCACACAGGGGGCACAGCCAGAAAGGGGGATGTACATGTATCCAGGCAACAAAGGGAGCTGAGGAAGCCAGAGGCGGGACTACTGTTCCCTCAGGTTACTGAAATATTCTAGCTGGCATAGAAATCCTCCTGCTAAGTCATAGCGTGGGCTTCACTGCTTTGTAAATCTCATAAAGAAAAAGAAAAAAAAAGTATCCTTCATTTGGCTGTGATGATAAAGGCCAAATATTACATTTGAGAAATATTCCACTTAGTCCTCACAGGAATTAGGAGAAGCTACCTGTGCCTTTCAAAAAGGCACCTATTTTAAGACTACAAAGGATGAAAATCACCAAAGAAATGAAAGATTCAGGACAAGTAACACCTAATTCCTACATTTGGCTGTGTGAGCTGAACCATCACTGATAAAAGGGCATATAGTAGCTACAAGAAAGAGTTGGAGTGAAGAATAACTCAGCTTGAGGTTTGCATTTTGGATGTCTGGAAAAGCAAATTCAAGGAGAGGGCAAGGGTGGGATGATATGGGAGAAAGGCATTGAAACATGTAAATTATCATATATGAAATCAATCGCCAGCCCAGGTCTGATGCTTGATACAGGGTGCTCAGGGCTGGTGCACCGGGATGACCCAGAGAGATGGAATCGGGAGGGAGGTGGGAAGGGGGTTCTGGAAGGGGAAGACATGTATACCCATGGCAGATTCATGTCAATATATGGCAAAACCAACACGATAATGTAAAGAAAATAAATAAATTAATTTTAAAAAAAGGACTTCAACATACCCGTGAATACATGGAACTTAGTAAGTAGATGGAAGTTGGAGAATCAAGACTCTGCACAGAAGGAGGAATTGCACTTCAATATGCTCTATAGGAGGGAATAAATCCTCACCCATGTGATAGTTCATGTAGAGAGAAAAAGGAAAGAGCTTCCAAGAGAATCCCAGTTTGCAGTAAAAATAAAAAAATCAAAGGTCAAGGGGTTGGAGGTGGGAGGCCATGGAGTAGAGAAAAAAAAAAAATCATGGAAGAGAATGATATCAAGCCAATTATGGGAAATGAGGATTTCAGAAGGAGGAAATGATTCACCCAATCCCCCTTCTATAGAATCTAATGTCAGCGGACAAGTGAAAGGGCCCTTTGGTGTAGAAATGAAAACGTAACTGTAGACAGTGATGAGTACAGCAAGACACACTGCCTTTGGGGACAAAAAGAGTTGGACTCAAAGCCTGGCTTGATAGTTTCTAACTTCAGAACCACCACCTAAGTTAACCTTTGTCAAACCTGAAATTCTCCTTCTATAAAATAGGGTAATAGTCTCATCTTTTTTTATTTTTATTTTTTTGAGGAGAAAGGTAAAGAACTTGAGAAGTATCATTTCACTGAGAGCTGTCAGCTGTCCCTTGGAACGTTATCAAATATCTCACAAAGAAACATACCCATAACTCGATAAGAAGTTGGGTTGAAGCAATTCTACTCAGATGGACGAAACTGGAGCCCATTATCCAGAGTGAAGTAAGCCAGAAGCAAAAACAACAATACAGTATATTAACGCATATATATGGAATTTAGAAAGACAGTAACGAGAACCCAACATGGGAGACAACAAAAGGAACGCAGATGTATAGAATAGACTCGTGGACTTTGTGGATGAGGGTAAGGGTGGGATGATATGGGAGAAGGGCATTGAAGCATGTTAATTGTCATGTGTCTAATCAATCGCCAGCCCAGGATTGATGCTCGGGACTGGTGCAGCGAGATTTCCCGGGGGGGAGGGAGGAGGGAGGGGGGTTCCGGAGGGGAAGCATATGTAAACCCATGGTGATATCATGACAATGTATGGCAAAAACAATAAAAAAATAAAAAATTAAAAAATACACACACACACAAAAAAAAGAAGTTGGGTTGAACCTATAAGCTACTTGTGTTTCAACTTACAACCTCTGTGTCAAAAATGATGGGGAGTTTGGACTCAGAATTCCTCAAGTTCTGCTATCCATTTTCATTTCCTGTTCTCATCGCATGAAGTGTGAAAAAGTAGAGCAGACAACTACTTTTCAGTTTCTAAATCTACACTTGGTGAGCATGTAGAGAGGATTTTTCTCTCTCCTTTATTTCTTTTCTGTCTTCCCACTCCTCCCTCCATCTCTTCCTCCTTCCTTTCCTTCCTTCTTTTTTTTTCTTTCAAAGAAAAGCACGATTAAATTTTTTTAACCAAAAGATGCTATGCAACTTGAAAATAAAGCCTATATTTTGGTTTTCCTCTGATTTCTGAGCTGGAGTTTTTTTAAATATATCTTTATGAAACTCCTTACAAACAAACTAAAACACACACACACACACACAAAACAACAGCAAAAAAAAAAAAAATACTCTACCTTTAAAGGGAGGTACATTCAAAGAAATAGCAGTCTGACCTCCAAATATTATTTGAAACAAATTTCTCTTATTTGATCTCAGTCTATGGAGAAAATGTTCAGCAGGGACTGAGTTTTTATACACATCAAAAAAGAAAAACTTCTAAAAGTCCTTTCTCAGTCCTTGTTGCCAAGTTAGGGTAAAGACCAGGGTGAAGCAAGTGAGTTATGAGCCTTTGGTATAAAGTAGACACTGAGAATCTCAATAATAAGCATAAATTGTGTTTATTTCAATGCCCTATTGAAAAGTCTAAGTTAATGCCAAAGAAAATCATGATGAACAAAATACTGAGAGTTTACATAAGGATGGATCCAGTTTTTCATGACTCATTTTCCTCTAGTCCATGCCCTTTCGCTTCTCCTACTTCTTCTCTCACACATATGCTGACAACCTCTCCTAATTCTTATCCTTGGTGGACATTACACTACAAATCTCTCTCTCTCACACACGCTCTCCTAAATACCACTTCTCCCTTTAATTCCATTTGAGGTCCCACTCTCATTCAGCCCCCTTCCTTTATCCCATATTAGCTGTTTGGTGTAGTATCTTATCCTCTAGGGTTTGTCTGATTTTCTAACCCCCTTCATTAACTATATCTGGCACAATAAAGGTAAGTCTAATGACTGACCCAAGGAGACAGACTCTTATCTTTAGAGGAATTGTGTCTAGGATTTATGAAGACAGAGATGCACTATCAAGTAATAAAGGATATTAATAGCAAATGAACTTACATTAATAAAGACATGTTCTTTTTTTTTCATCACTTTTACACCTGGTATGTTTTGTGCTCCCTCTCTATGATAGACATAAGGAGGATATTATTACTACCCCTATTTTACAGATAAGAAAACTGAGGCAAAGAGAGATAAATATCCTTGTTTAAAGGATATTTACATATTTAAAAAGCATCTATGATTAGCAGATAAGTTGTGTAAATGGATCATTTAATCACTTTTTTAAAAATTCTGTATTTGTAGAGAAGGTTAAGATTTGAGTCAATTGGAGAATTATTATTCATGTGAATGCTTTCTGCATGTTGTGAGAAATCCGATAATGGAATAGGCTAGGTGAATATGTTGCCACATAACAGCAATTATTCTGACTCTGCCCAATAAAACAAAAGTATACAATGGACTTGTGTCTGCTTCCAACTGGCTTTGACAACAATGATGGTATGTGTTGTCAAAAAAACAAAAACACACAAAAAAATGTTAGCACCATCCAAAAATAGTTTTCTTGCCTTTTGGGTTGATTTGTCTGTCAAGATGATGAACCAATTGTGCAAGGAGAATCAGCATTTAGGGGATATCTTTTTTTACCTGTCACAACTGTCTGTCCTCCCAAAATGTAAGCTGATAAAAATGCCTTAAGTCTTTCCTTATCAGCCAACTATAGTCCTGACTTTAAAGAAGGAAAACCGAGTGAAGGACAAGATGCTCAGGAAGTACTATAATGAAGAGTGTCCTGAAAATAATGGAAGGAATAGCTTTTTAAAATGTATATCTATTTTATAACAGTTTCTTAAAATTAAAAGAAAATAATGGGAAATCATGGAGAAGGAAAGGGCAACCCAAGTATTCTTGCCTGGAAAATCCCATGAACAGAGGAGCCTGGTGGGCTAAAGTCTATGGGGTTCAAAAGAGTTGGACATGATTGAAGCATCTTAGCATACAAGGGGAAATCAGAATGCTGATGATTATTAATTACTCATTTCTTCATGTATTCATCCAGAGTTGATATCAAACTCCATACCAAAGTTCTCATATAAGAGTCCAAGTTGTAGCTATTAAAGAAAATGGTCATACCCCTCTGGCATGCATCAAAAAAAAAAAAAAAAAATCAAATTAGTTTCTAAAATAGCCCAAAGCAGCTCAAGTTGTTTCAGATTGCTTCAGGCATTCTTAAGTTCCTGACTGACAAGTGTTATGGAATTTAGCTGTAATCATCTTTTCATTCAAAAACAGTTAATAATTACAAAAAGCAGAAACTAGTATCTCATATTTGCACATTTTAAAATGGAGAACAAGTGCACAGTGCCCTCCAGATAATATCTATCTTTGACCGAAATTGCTAAATAGTGCTGACTAGAGAGAACTGACAAAAACAGATTTCTTTATACAGTTCTAACTCTAGAAGGCATAATCTTTAACAATAGGACTTGAGGGAAAGAACTGCAAAGATCATTGTATTTGAGTGAAAATTATCATACTTATGTACCGATTTCTGAAAAACAGTCTCTGTTAGCTAAGGCTCAAACAAAATATATTAATGTGGTTTATTGAACCTGAGTCACTTGATAAAACTAGAATTCATTAAATGTTAAATTCCATTGTAGCTACATATTGCTGAAAATAATTTGGTATCTTTTCCAGATGCATTTACAGCCAAGGACCTGAGTGTGTCCCATTAATGACTTGGGAACAACCTGAAGGAGATAAAATGTGTTTTCTATTTCATACTCATTTAGGGAAAATAGAATGTTATAGATCTCATACCTCTTTCAATCCCAGAATATTCCAGGCCGACGATCATTCGCATTAAGCATGAACTGCTATGAAGTGATAATAGTGGAGAGCTTACTAGCTGGCTCCTCCATTGTTACAGAACTGCTATCCTTCTTTTTCTCAGTATTTTGAGCCAAGACCTATAAGTTCTTCTCATTGTTCTTACGTTCGTCTTACGGGACTGTTTTAAATAATTATGGGACCTTTTCCAAATGTGAGTGATAATCGCTCAGTCATGTTTGACTCTGCAACCCCATGGACTGCAGCGTACCAGGCTCTGCTGTCCGTGGAATTCTCCAGGCAAGAATACCAAATAGGGGGTCATCAAAGTCTGGAAGCTGCTCCTACCTCTTCTATGGCTTCCTACATTGGGCTCCTCCCAGTGGCCCAGCGGTAGAGAATCCACCTGCAATGCAGGAGATGCAGGTTCGATCCCTGAGTTGGGTGGATCTGGAGGAAGAAATGGAAACCACCCCAATATTCTTACATGAAAAATCCCATAGACAGAGGAACCGGGTGGGCTACAGGCCACGGGGTCGCAAGGAGTCAGACAGGTCTGAGTGCCTGTAGGAGCACGCACTCCTGGCTTCCAATGCCACCATTTAGACAAGTCCGATTTCCTCAACTGTTGTACTTTATAACACAGAGATTAGACATCTCAACTCCAAGACAAACTCTAGACTACATTTTCAAACTTGTGAAACGTGAGTGATCATAGAAATTCAAACATACCTATATACAAATAGAATCGATTTTAAAACTATTATGGTAGAACTGAGCTCCTGACGGGGCATTCCCCTTCCCTGCCCTTCCCTTTTCCTCTCCAAATGTAATGTGGTAGAAAATATTTTCTTCCTTCAAAACGTATTCAAGTTTTGATCACCTCTCACTTCCCTCATTGCTGTGACAGGGGTGATCACTCTTTGCCTGGATTGTTGTGAATAACCTCTTCACTGGGCTGCCTGCCTCCTCTCTTTTTATCTTATCAAAGCATAGTGTCTTCTTGATTGCAGTGATCCTGTTAAACCATATGTAGGGTCAAGTCACTGGCTGAACAATCTTCAGCACTTGCCCTTTTTCCCAGAGAAAATGCCAATCATTTTGGTAAACTTTAAGGCCCATCATGATTGTGCTCCCCTCCCCTCCAAGGTTACGCCCTGAGTTCATACTCTGGGACCTTTCCTCTCTCCTCTCACGCTGATCTCGGTACCTTCTATGGAGCTGGACAAATGCACATGACAGGATAATATCATTAGTATCATAGTAGTTTCACTGCTCCCTAAATCCTCTGTACTCTGCCTGTTCCTCCCACCTTCCTTCTTAATGCCTAGCAGCTGCTGACTTTTAGCTTTCTCCATAGTTTCTTGCCTTTCTAGAGCATTACAGAGTTGGAGTCACATAGCCGTATCACTTCTTTAACTTAGTAATATGCCTTTAAAGTTCCTCCATATCTTTTCGTGTCTTGATAGCTGATTTCTTTACAGCACTGATTAATATTTCCCTCTGGATGGACCACAGTGTATGTATTCGTTCACGTACTGAAGGACATCTCGGTTACTTTCAAGTTTTGACAATGATAAATAAAGCTGCTATAAGCATTCGTCTACAAGGTTTTGCGTGAACATGATTTTTCAACTAATTCAGGTAAATAGCAAGGAGCATGATGACTGCGGGATCGGATGGTAAGAGCATGTTTGGTGTGCCATTTTGCACTCTGTTCAGCAATGAGAGTTTTTATTGCTCCTCACCTTTGTGAGCGTTTGACGTCAGTTTTGATCATTCTAACAGGTATGTAGTGGTATTTTGTTGTTATTTTGATGTACATTTCCTTGATGATATACGATGTAGAGTATCTTTACATATGCTGATTTTCTACCCTGTTTTCTAACTTGGTATCAACTTGTTTTAATTCCAGCATGGCAAGTTAGAATTTATCATTGATTTATTATTAGTTTTCTAATAAATACTAATTTCTAGTTTTTTTTCTAATAAAAACTAATACTAAATACAGTTTCGTTCATAACTATGTACATTTCTTCATAAGATAAATTTGAAAATAGAGTTATATAATTATACTGCATTTGGTCATTTTACTAAAATCTTATTTCTAACCATCTCTGACATTGCCTTCAAAAGCATTATTCCTATAATCATATATAAAACAACTTTGAAATTTATATAGAAACATGAGGAACTATTTTAGGAAAAGTGTCAGTCATTTTATGAGTCTGTCCAACCCTGATATATCCAGTTCTGCTCTGTTCTGTGATGATTATCTTCAAATACTTAACTGCAAGTAAAGGTTAAGTTATAGGTAAGTTACACTCCAGGTGCCAGGTTTAGGAAATAAAAATAAAAGAGAATTTCCAGATCAACTTAAACTTCACATAAACAACATTATTTTTAGTGTAAATATATCCCAAATATCAAATACAAATTCATTTTAAAGGGAGTCTAGTATTGTATCTGGCATTTCTAACTCCAATATATAGCTAAGTGTTACTTAGTATAAAGAACTATCCATAATTGTGAGCCTGTAAGTTTATCTTTCCTACTTTTTAGGGTAGGTATGAAAATTAATTAACTTCAAATTTTGAAATCTCTATTTCATTCTCGTCAGTTAAAAAACTGAATTTCCAAAAACAAAATTCTTTTAAAAGATGGAGTTGATAATGTTAAACATCTTTGATTATCAATAATAAATTGTTGAAAACCTTATGCCTTTCAAGATTTCCATTTAAAGTTAATAAAATCCAAAGTTAGGGAATCTGTGATTTATGGCATGCCACTTCACTTCTCTATTTTGGAGAAAAAAGTGACAATGTTTCTGTGCTGCTAAAATTTTGTTCTATAAAGCCCACAGAGTAGATACCAAAGATGAATTCTGAAAGGGCCAGAGCAAAATTTTACTGCATGTACTTTGAGCTAGTATGTCGAATATTTGCTTTATCGGGGATCAGCCAGAGTTGATGTACTCTAACAACGCCATCATCAGCCACACAAATTCACAAAATGTAACAAATGATTTTGCTTTAATGAAGGAAAAGGGATGTGCACAGAAAATACCATATTTCAGAATTTTGACAATTTGGAAAAGCAAGTTTAATCTTGGAAATGTACATCATAGTTTATTTTTCTACATTACAGATACAATGTGAAAGAATATCATGCATTCTTCTCCCTTCTTGTTTAATCTCATTTCACATTGAAATCTTTATGTACTACCTTTGCAACATTTTTCTATATCCTGTTCCATTTCCTCCCTAAAATCCAACACATTTTTGCCCTTTTCTATTTCCATGTTTTTCTATGCTCCTTGTTAACTAAATCCTAAAAATGTCTAAAATGGTATCATTCTTCTGCAGCATTACAAACTTTTCAAAAAGTATTGACAGCCAAAGGAGAATGTTGTTCCATGAAGTAACTGAGGCAAAGTGAAATTAACATGAATATCCCTTATTTGAGCAACAGGGAGTTTAGTAGCTGCCAGCGATAACAGACTAAATTAAGTCATTTTTTATAAATTCTTCACACAAAAAGAGCAGGGGTAAATTGGATAGCGTATCGACTCAGAACTCTTGATTTTATATTCCGTTGTAATTTTCAACTCCTCAGCTCTCTGCTTTGCAGTGTTCAGCTTTGTTTGAGCTTAAGTATATAAGAAACCTGGGGATAATTGTTAGATTTTGCTCATTTAATCTAATAGAATTTACTCTACAGTGGGCATAAATACAGAATGGAGTGGACATGCCTGTGTTAATTCAAGGGTTCAGTATGTGATGGATGTTTCTATGTTTCTTATTTCTACATTAATAGTAGATATGGTTATTCTCAATAATTACCACTTAACTATCTAACTCATGCTTTGAAAAATTATATTTTGTCTGTACAACTTAACAAGAATATAATTTTTCTTCTTGACAAGGATAGCTGACATCTTTTGACTCTTTTTCTTTTTTTTTTTTTTTTAATTTTCTTTACTTTATTGTGTTGGTTTTGCCATACATTGACATGAAACCACCATGGGTTTACATATGCTCCCCCTCCAGAAGCCCCCTCCCTCCTCCCTCCTGATTCCCTCCCCCTGGGCCATCTCGGTGCACCAGCCCTGAGCATCAGCCCTGGGCTGGTGATTGATTTCACATATGATAATTAACATGTTTCAATGCCATTCTCCCATATATCCATTTAGGGATAAAACTATAGACACATAAGATAATTTAGTAATATACTTGCTCCTTAGTTAAAATCCAATATTGTATACTGTTGTTGTTAGACATGATTGCTTTATTTATTTTAAATAAAAATAATACTAAACATCATTCTTGACTCAATGTTCATAAGCATTTAATAGATATATTCATACTGATTGTGATTTAACCATATGCTCTTCCTTATTTTGAAAGATTTGGTAAATAACTGCTATTTCTTACCCTGTGAGTATAATAAGATATCAGCATTCTCATTAAGCCAATGTACTTTTTGAAATGCTTTATAAAATCTCTTTACATTTAATTGTTTTAAACTTATTTACATAATAATAACACAAATGCTGACATTGCTAGAGAGACTCTAAGATCAGAAAATGTGTCATACACTGATGGATAAATAGATAGAGGATATAACTTTTTAAAATGATGCTGAAGTTATCCTTAATCTTTACTATTATTTAAACAATTTAGCCCAAAGCTGTGAAATTTACCTTTCTACTCTTTTCTAGAATCAGATAAATAGGAGAGAAACATATTCTAAATGTTTTCTGACATGTTAATATAAAAATATGGATATTTTGGAAGGAGTACTCTCAGACTTTACAGGTTTCCACTTTCAGTGTTCTTACTGTTTTTCCACATATATTAAAAAATATTAATTTTAGTTTCCTCTTAATCAAAGGGCTATTTATTTAGGGGAATTTTTAAACGCTACTAATTTTTAATTGGAGTATAATTGCTTTACAATATTATGTTGGTTTATGCCATACATCAACATGAATCAGCCACAGATATACATATGCCCCCTGTCTCTTGACTGTCCCTCCCACCCCCTACCTCCCACGCCATCCCACCCCTCTAGATTGTCACAGAGCAACAGGTTGAGCTCCCTGAGTCATACAGCAAGTCCCCATCGGCTATCTATTTCACATATGGTAGTGTATATGTTTCCATGCTTTCAGTTTGCCCCACCCTCTCCTTCCTCCCTGTTGTCCACAAGTCTCTTCTTTATGTCTGTGTCTCCACTGCTGCCCTACAAATAGGTTCATCAGTACCATTTTTCTGGATTGCATATATATGAGTTAATATATGATTTTTGCTTTTCTCTTTCTGACTTACTTCACTCTGCATAAGAGGCTCTAGGTTCATCCACATCAGTAGAACTGTCTCAAATTTGTTCCTGTTATGAATGATTAATATTCCATTGTATATGTACAACAACTTCTTTACCATTCATCTGTCAATGGATATCTAGTTTAACTCCATGTCCCGGCTATTGTAAAAAGTGCTGTAATCAACACTGGGTTACATACATATGTCTTTTAGAATGGTTTTCTCAAGATAAAGGCCAGTAGAGGGATTGCTGGATCATATGGTAGTTTTATTCCTAGTTTTTAAAGAGATCTCCACACTGTTCTCTAGAGTGGCTGTACCAATTTACATTCCCACCAGCAATGCAAGGGGGTTTCCTTTTCTCTGCACCTTTTCCAGCATTTAATGTTTGTAGATTTTTTGATGATGGTCATTCTGACCAACATTTTTCACAGAACTAGAACAAAAAATTTCACAGTCTGTATGGAAACACAAAAGACCCTGAATAGTCAAAGAATCAATCTTCCTGGCTTCAGACTATATAGCAAAGCTATTGTCATCAAAATTACAGTATGATACTGGCACAAAAACAGAAATACAGACCAATGGCACAAGATTGAAAGTCCAGAGATAAATCCAAGCACCCATGAGCACCTTATCATTGAGAAAGGAGGCAAGAATACACAATGGAGAAAAGATAATCTCTTCAATAAGTGGTGCTGGGAAAACTGAACAGCTATGTGCAAAAGAATGAACTTAGAACACTTCCTAACAGCATACACAAAGATAAACTCAAAATGAAGACTTAAATATAAGTTCAGAAACTATAAAACTCTTGGAAGAAAGCATAGGCAGAATATGCTTTGACATAAATCACAAGATCCTCTATGACCCCCCTCCTAGAGTAATGGAAAGAAAAACAAAAATAAACAAATGGGATCTAATTAAACTAAAAAGGTTTTTCACAACAAAGGAAATCATAAGCAAAATGAAAAAGCAGCCCTCAGAATGGGAGGAAATAACTGCAGTTGAAGCAGCTGACAAAGGATAAATGTTCGAAATGTACAAGCAGCTCAATATCAGAAAAACAAGCAACCCAATTAAAAAAATAGGCAGAAAACTGAAATATTTATCTAAGGAAGACATACTGATGGCTAATAAAACACCTGAAAAATGCTCACCATTGCTTATTGTTAGAGAAATGCAAATCAAAACTACAATGAGGTTATTCAGAGAATATAGTTATTAATTTATTTCCCTATTTACCTATTAAGGTGTATTTGATTTACAATATTTTATTAGTTTCCTGTATAAATATACTGATTCAATATTTTAATAGACATTATACAAAGCTATCATAAAATATTGATTATATTCTCTGTGCTATACATCACATCCCTGTGACTTATAACTACTAGTTGTAAAATAACTAGGTTTGCTTTTTAAAGGTTTCAATGCTTTGTAAATAAATATTTTAGTTTAACCTTATACTATAGTCCAATAGTTTGCACTGTATTTTTTAAAAAAATTATAGAAAACTTCCTTCCAGCTAAATTAAAATGAGTACCCTTAAGTTTTCAATGAAATGTGTAATTAATACTCATTTATTGGATAAAAAATTAATAATTCCTATTAGCTTCTTGATAGTGAGCATTTCCTATTCCTTTATTAATCAATTGTGACCAGACATTGTTTGATATCCTTATTTTAAACTGCATAAGGTTGAGCGATGAAGAAAATACATTTTAGCTCCATGAAGTCTTTCCCTGAAGATTCCTCTCAATCCAAAAATAATGTTTTAAAACCGTCCAGTACCAACCAACTCCCTTGCTTGCAAGGCCTGCCTTAAAATCGCCCAACGACAGCCCTTAAATCCTATTCCAATCTTTCCATAATTTTATCATTTGAAAGCACTATCAGACTATGTTAAGGAGGTTTTCTTCCATATCATAGCATGTCTGACAAGTTTAATTTTATCCTTATCAATATGTTTCTATTGATGGTACCTTTGGGAGACAATCAACAGTAAAAATATGCCTTTATTAATCTCATGTATTAATTAGTTTATTTAATGCTCCTAGCCATACATTTTAATCATCCTAATCATGCTCATCAGCCTGCTATTTTATTACTTACATTTTGTAAGTATAAATGTATTTATGTACAGACATATACGTATGGTACCTCATCCTTGTATTTATAGTTTTAGTCTCATAAAAGCATACATGCTTTTTGTTTTTAAATGATGAATATAAAAATTCTACATTGGAATTTAATAAATTCTTGTTTTAATTATTGATTTATATGGGCCTATTTTATTAATATTACTCAGCCATAAAAAGGAATGAATCATGCCATTTACCACATCATGGATAGACCTATCCTAAGTAGAATTAGATTATCCTACTAAGTGAAATAAATCAGACAGAAAAAGACAAATTCCATAGGATATCATTTATGTATGAAATTTAAAAAGTAATACAAATGAATCTATATTCAAAACAGAAATAGACTCACAGAAAAAGGAAGCAATTTTATGGTTATCCAAGGGAAAAGCAAAGGAGGAAGAATAAATTAGGAGTAAGGGATCAACAAACTACTACACATAAAATAGAAAATTAGCAAGGATTTACTGTATACCACATGGAACAATGTTCAGTATCTTGTAATAACCTATAATGGAAAATAATCTGAAATATGTGTGTGTATATATAACATATACATATATATATATAATTGAATCACTTTGCTATATGTCTGAAATGAGTTCCACAAGTCAACTATACTTCAATAAAAAAATCCAAATAACTAGAAATGTGTTTTTTCTTTTTTGTCTGCATGTGTGTGTGTGATCAGTGACCCATGGACTGTAGCCCATCAGGCTCCTCTGTCCATGGGATCTTCCAGGCAAGAATACTGGAGTAGGTGGCCATTTCCTTCTCCAGGGGATCTTCTCAATCCATGGGTCGAACCCATGTCTCCTGCATCTCCTGCTTTGGCAGGCAGTCTTTACAGCTGAGTCACCTTGCAATAATTATGTTATTTCCTAGGGATAAGGGTGACAGAAGTAGACACTGTTCCACTTCTGTGTGTCTATTACTCTACATTTGTTGTTGCTGTTCAGTCCCTCAGTAGTGTCCAATTCTTTGAGACCACATAGACTGTAGCCTGCCAGGCTCCTCTGTCTATGGCATTTTCCAGGCAACAGTACTAAAGTGGGTTGCCATTTCCTCCTGCAGGGATATTTCTGACCCAGAGATTGAACCCACATCTCTTGCATCTCCTTCATTGTCAGGTGTATTCTTTACCACTGGGCTGTATATATGTATAGAAGTGAAGTGAAGTTGTTCAGCCGTGTCCGACTCTTTGCAATCCCATGGACTGTAGCCTACCAGGCTCCTCTGTCCATGGAATTTTCCAGGCAAGAGTACTGGAGTGGGTTGCCATTTCCTTCTCCAGGGGATCTTCCCGACCCAGGGGTCCAACCTAGGTCTCCTGCATTGCAGGCAGATACTTTACCGTCTGAGCTACCAGGGAAGCCCGTATATGTGTGTAGGTGATCTTATTTGCAAAGCAGAAACAGAGGAAGAATTAGAGAACAAATATATGGATACAAAGGGATAAAGGGAAGGTGGGAGGGATTAGGAGATTGGAATTGACACATGTACACTACTGATGCATGCATGCATGCTAAGTTGCTTAAGTCATGTCCGACTCTGTGCGACCCCACGGACAGCAGCCCACCAGGCTCCTCTGTCCACAGATTCTCTGTTTAAAAGATATAACTAATTAGAAAATGTTGTATAGTCCAGGGAATTGTATTTAATTCACTGTGGTGACTTGAATGGCAAGGAAGTGCAAAACAGGAGGGATATTTGTATTGTTGTAGCCACACGCTCTGGGAAGCAAACTCACTCAGAAAGACGATGCAGATAGTGAAGGGCAGTTTATTACACCGGCGGGCCCAAGGCAGAGTCTCCTCTTAGCCAAGGACCCCGACCAGCATTTGTGAGGATCTTTTATACCCATGTGTACGTGTCTAAACCCACCACCCCAAATCACCCGGAACTTACATCAGCAAAGGAAAGGTAAATACAATCACAATAATGCCATCATTCAAGTATCATGTGTTTGAACAGTCAGTAATCAATAAGCCCGAGGTTACACTCCAAATGGTTAATAGTCGATAAGCCCAAGGTTACTACTATCAGAAAGTTTATGACCTGTCCGGAGCCAGGGTTATGACCTGTCCGGAGCCAGGGGTGATTAGTGCATGTTTTCTCTTAGGTGTTGAGTATCCTGGATATAATCTTTGAGATTCCCCTGTCCAGAGGGGGGTCTTATCCCTTCATTGTAATTTCCACAGGCACTAAGCACAGAGTTCAGAGTCCATTAGAGAGGTGCCCGAGCATGATCTGCATGAACAGGCCTGAAATGGATATCGTGCCTTGTGAATTCCTTCTTCAGTATGGTTGATGAATTCTGTGGGACAGTAGAAACTATCACATTGTAGAGCAGCTATACTCCAATAAAAACGAGTTAAAAAAATTAATTTAAAAAAGGACTCTAATCCTATCATCAGAAACCCACTCTCGAAAATGCATGTAAATCTGCTTGCCTCCAAAAGAGCCATCTCCAAGCACCATTACATTGGGTGTTCAGACTTCAGTATGTGAATTTTGTGTTTTTTTTTTTTGTACTATATCATTTATTGAAAACTTTACCAGACAAAGTTATAACTTTTACCATTAGCTGTCAAATACATCTTATTTTTTTTTTCTCCCTTTTATTGTTTTTGCCATACAATGCCATGCATGATATCACCATGGGTTTACATATGCTCCCCCTCCAGAAACCCCTCCCTCCCCCCTCCCTCCTCCCTCCCCCCCGGGAAATCTCGATGCACCAGCCCCGAGAATCAATCCTGGGCTGGCGATTGATTACACATATGATAATTAACATGTTTCAATGCCATTCTCCCATATCATCCCACCCTTTAGTATGTGAATTTTGAAGGGACACACCATTCAGGCCAGAACAGCTGATGATTTGTCTCTAGTTTTTTTTTTTTTTCCCTTCCAGTTGATCTTCAATCACAATCATAGCCAATCCATAGCCAGCTACCTGCCAAAGACTCCACGACTCACAACCCCAGCTAAATACCCTTACTACGATACAGACCTGCTTATCCCATTTCTCTTGAGTACTTTTTCATGGATATGCCAACACAGACTTCTCAAACAAGGGTCAACTCTTAAGTTTTTTCCTTCTCATTCACCTTTTCTCACTAAATAAGGCGTTTATTGATTTACCAAGTTGTTTAAACCAGTATATTAGCTGACAGCATAAGCCCTCCTGCATTATTAACCCTACACATCTTTACATCTCTGTGTTCTGTTCATTTTTATTTCAATATTTTTCTGAAAACAATTTGCTTCTTTCTCATGGCCATTTTTACTATACTGGCTTAAGTTATCATCATGATAGCAATATCTACCAAAGTGGTTTTCCTACTTCTACTCCCATGAAACACAAATTGATTTCCCACACAGCAGTCACACATATCTTTTGAAAATGGAAATATAATTGTGTCAGTTCTCTACTTAAAAGCTTCTTAGTTCCCATTGCTTTCAGGCAAAAACCAGACTCTAAAACAGGATGATAAGGATGTGCAGTGTTGGGCTCAGGCTTATAATTCATAGTTTTCTGAACATTTCCATGAGTTCAGAGTTCACATTTGCTTCCTCAGTCTGCCAGATGCTCCAAGCAGTTTTCACACCTCTAAACTTTGGCATGTATCATTCTATCTGCCTGGAAGATTGGACCTATTCACCATACGAAGTGTTGAACGTGAAAGTGTTAGTTGCCCACTCAAGTCCACTCTTAGCCACCCCATGGACTGTAGCCTCTGTTCAAGGAAATTCTGGGGTAAGATACCAGAGCAGGTTGCTATTCCCTTCTCCAGGAGATCTTCCTAACCCAGGGATTGAACCTGGGTCTCCCCGCATTACAGGCAGAGTGTTTACCATCTCAACCAACATAGAAGCCCAAGGCCTAAATCTAAATTTGTCCTTCAGGTCTCAGCCTAAAAGTTCACCTACTCCAAGGAGATTACATTGATACCCTAATCCAAATTAAGTCTTCCTGGCAATTATTTTCAAGGTCATCTGTACCATTTTTTTCCCCGCAGAATTGAATAACCATTTGATATTAATTTGCTTAATGTCTGTTTGTTTACACTTTTTAAGATTACAAATTTCATGAAGGCATTTTTTTTTTGGTTCATTCACCAGAGTATCTCTACAACCTAAAAAAAAAAAAAAAAAAAAGGAAAAGAAAAGCCTAGGATGTGGAAGGTGCTAAATATTTTTTTATTGAGCAATGAATCTGACAATTTTTTAAAATCTATTGCAATTACTTAAAATCACTACTGAACAATATATATTATCCAGCCTTCAAAAAGATGCATTCAGAGATGTAAAAAAAAATCTCAATCGCTCAAACTAAGAGTCGCTGAAATATGAGAAAGAAATAACTAAATAAAGCAATTTCTTCACTTCCTTGCTATATGCACTCAGTACCTAATATGTGGTAGATGACCGTCTGAGCATTTTGATGGTTAATCAGTGTTTCTTCCACTCCTCAAGTCATTAACTAAGACGTATGGGAAGGACGTATGTGGGTGTCTGTAGAAGGAAAAGTGAGAGAGAAATTTAACATTAGAGATGGATTTAAGAAAAAAAATGGCAAGGCATTAATTTACCTGAAACAACTGAAGTGCACATTAATTAACAATTAAATTTCTTTGAGAAATTCAGAGCACTATCTATAAATCTCTGACCAGACCTGTGAAGTCCTTGCTAATCTTTGCCTGCAGGCGCTGCTGTGTAACTGAACACACAGTGATAATGGCCCCATTTGCTCTGCTGATTGCAACTCTTTCTCCATGGGCCCGATTCTGGGGCAACTGACATGCGCATAATTCCACCAGAAGCCAGTGGCAGTTTTACATGATTAAAGATGGCAGAATCAGGACCATACATACATTTCCATGCAAATATGCTTGAGAAAATAGCATACAATACATTATGTAAACATATTTAGAATGAATAAACACACTCAGCTATATTTTCAAACATCTGTTCAAGCTCCTCGAAGCACCCCAGATTTGCATACCTAACTCTTTTAAATGGGGCTTAATTTTGCCCTCCATATTATTAGATCACAGTAGCCTTTTAATGCCAAAATACAGAACTTGCATGGTACAGATGATGCTAATTATCATTTACAAAATCCAGCTGCATTTGGTGCTAACTTTAAACTCTTCTTCTAAGAGAGAAGGGCATAGCAGGGTCTATGACTGGGGGAGATCTCTTATGTGTATCCCAACTCAATTCATGTGCTATCAAGAAAAGAATTGAGACTTGAATTATTTGCATAACTGTGCTCCCAGCCATACACAAATGCAGAACTTCTAACCACAAGATGCATATTATACCCGCTTAATGGCATAAACCTGCCATGGCTTGTGGTTTATGTACCCTAGAGTTAAAAAAAAAAAGCAGTGTAGCACCAGTTTTATGTTTTGTTTCCTATTTTTATTTAGTATTTCCTTCCATAATCTCCATTGGTTTCTGCCAAAAGTCATACAAACACATAACATATGATCTGTGTAAAAATACCAAGGCTGACTCCGAGAGAAAAGTTTCAGAACAAGAACACCAGTTTCCTACCAAAAAGAGTGATGAGCCCAGAGCAGACAAGGCAAAAGATTCATTTGTTTCCCTGGATAGAACCTGTTTTAAACAGGTATTACCTGCAAAAGAGCTATTAAGACTACAGTAGACCCTTGAAGAATGAGGGGGTTAGGAATGCTAATCCCCTCTTTCAATCCTAAATCCTCAAACTGCTTTCTCTGCTTCAAAAACAAAGGAATTGACAAATGACTCACCCAAGGGCAGGACACTTTGAAACAGTTTAGATAACATCAGGACTCAAACCCCCATTCTATTTATTCCATATATTGTTATCTCTAATGGAATAAACACACTAAAAAATTTCCCCATACTGATTTAAAGATCTGTAAAACGAAAATACAGATACTATATTTATTGAAGAATATCCATGTATAACTGGATCTACGCCGTTCGAAGCTGTGTTGTGCAAGGGTCAAATGTACTTTAAAAATGAATGAAGTGTAGTAGAATATGCCACCTCAAAATATGCCACTTTGACATAACAATCGTTTTTCATGTGGGAGGGATGTAAATAGATTTGTAACCAGTGTAAAGACTAGTATATGAAAATAGCCACGGTAGTTTTGCTACTTCTCCCGCTGAGAGATAGAGTTTGATTTTTCTCTTCATGGGTTTGGCTGGGTCTGTCATTGATTTACCAATAAAACACTAGAGGTATGACACTGTTAATTTCCTGGACCAGTCCTTAAGAATCTGGCAATTTTCCTTTACTGTCACTTGGAAGGCTAACTCAAAGAACTGCTGTGTAAGAATTTCAACTACCCTGAGACCATCTGGATGAACAGGTCTTGTGTAGCCGCTCCAATCAATAATCCAAGTTGAGTTCAGTGTTCCAGTTAGCCCTGCCAGGGCACTCAAGGAGTGAACAGAGCCAATTTACACCTTCCATCACCGATCCATCAGCCCACTGACTACCAGTAAGTGCCCTCAGTGGATGCTTCACAGAATGAGAGAGTGGCCAAGTGAGACACATCTAAATCTCTAATCAAAACACACAAAAAACTGACAAAATGAAAACTATGGAATGTAATAAAGTGGTTATTGTTTTATGACATTAAATACTGGGATAATTTGTTGAGGGAAAAATTAGATAATCAGACCACAACTGTTGGTATTAGATGAAGACAGATGTTTGAAAAATATACAAGATAGTGCCTGAAAGATTTTTTTTTCAGTCCAGATTATTTTGGTACTGATTTCTTTTCTATTTGATATTCTTAAAATCTTAAGCTATGTAAAGATACTGATTGCAGAACGCAAAATATTCAGATTAAGTTCTCTTTACAGAATAGATAAAATGCCAGAACAATATTATCAGTTGATGTCTTGGAACAATAAAAAATCTGCAATATACTGCATTGACTCACCTAGTACTGTACACTTTAATAATCATGTAGAGAGGACTTTTGAGATAAATTAAGCAAAGAATGACAGATATCTTAAACTCTACTTTTATATTTTTTAATAGGTAAATCTCATTTTGATTGCATTTTTCTTTTACTTTTCAGTGAGCATTTAATTTATAATAGTTATTAAACAGCAGATCAAGAAATTCTCTCAATCTGAATTTATAAAAATTTAGATAAACTATTTGCTATCCTTTCATAAGCCTATTGTTATAGCCTTAGTAACATTCAACTCCTAATAGTCTGAAGCCACATTAATAACTTTATAACCTTTATTTTGGATATATAGTACATGAAGTATAATGCATAAAACTTACTAGTTCCAATAGAATACATTTCTCATTATAAGAATTTTATTACAAAGGTCACTTGTCAATAATATGAATTTAATAGATTTTTCATAAAGATAGAAGTAATCAGTAAAATGTGAACGTAAATAAAGTAGTGCGGGAAATTTGAAGGACAAGTTTAGGAAGTGTTACTCTCCCAATTTTGTAGCCATCTGTTCCACTACCATGCCACACAAAGCTGTCTCTGAATTTAACAAAAATGCAAAGATTTTCTAAATACAATCAATATGATACCATGTATGATTTAATAACATATTGATACAGTTTTAAACAAGCAGAGTTTAATACTATGTAGATTAAAAATGAAGACAGAAAGAGGGAAACAAAATCAATACTTCTAATTATTTCATAGAAAATATATTTCCATGTGGATAATGTCACTGAGCTTACTTGCTATTTTATTAATCCACAAAATGTCCATAATATTATAGGCATTTATTAAGTGTACTTCTGATAATTTGAGTATTAATATGATAAAATCTAATATAAATTCTATATAACACATATTAATATGTATATTATTTTATATCTCTACGGTGATTAATTTTCAATTTTTACCTTAAAAGCATGTTAATATTTATACATGGAAGAATTTTTGCATCAAACATAAGAATCTGTTAGCTATATCTGAATATTTTAAGAATAAATAGAATACCCTAAATCAATAGGTAGCAATGGAAGCAGTATATTTATAAGCAAGAAAAAAACCCAATTTTTTGAAACAGTATATTTGACCATATTTATTGTTCATGTTCATGGCCCTTGAATTACTCTTTAAGGTGTAGAGATTATATTTTTACTCTGGTCATTTGATCATTTCTCACCAAGTGACTCAAAATCTTCTTACATATTTTTGAACCAGGGTAGAGGAAGAATTCCATGATAAAGCAATTAAGCAATGAAAACTAGCTATGTAAGAATGAAATTCATGACTTTCTCCTCAAAAACTGGGTTTTCCTTACATTCCTCACTGTCTCTCAATGAAATCATCACTAGTGACTACAGAAAATATTTTATCTATTGGATCAAGAAAGCTAGCAATTTATACCACAGTCTACATTCAGTTTTATTCAACCCTCACAATTTTCCAGCAAGATTGTATTATAATCCTTACAATGCTCATAAGGAAACAGGCTCAGAAAACTCAGCTAATTAGCCTAAAAGTCAGCAAAGTCATCCTTTAATTTGAAAGAAGGTATGTGAACAAAAACTCTAAGGATCTCTCCACCACTGTATCCACTTACTTCATACTAGTTCTTCCAATTTATGTCATGTTTCATCAGAGCATATAAAATTCATAGGCCTGGTATTTAAATTTTTAAAAATATAGCACCACAGTCAAGAGGAATGTTTTCTTAAAGACAAAGCCAAATTCTTTCAAGTTGAGATATTTCTATTTTTATTTTTATTTTTCTGGATCCAATGCTGAGATTACCATCACTCATTCCCCAAAATGTATCCTTTTATTTTCATTATTGTATGGATTGGGCACTAAAGTCTCTTTCTAATGAGAAGGACTCCATGGTATCTACATGGTTTTGTTGATAATATGTTATGTCCTTAGTGCAGACAGAAAGTTCTGGGGTGTGGAGGATGGGGTTACTTAAAAGCCGGACTTTCTTTACCTATTATCAGTCTATATTATATAGTCATCAAGAATATTAAACATTTAATACAATTTGTGTTAAATCAATATTGGTATTGCCTTCAAACTTGAAATAGTATAATTGAGTAATTGGGATGGCATGAAAAAGTTAACATAGTTGAGTATATAACCAACAAGAGGATGAAAGCATAGTTCTGATTGGAATGACAGAGTCCATGATCTTCAGCTATGCTTGTACCTATCACTTCTGAGATCAGTCATCTGAAATGCCATCTCTACCCTGACTGGAAGGAAAATATAACCTCACATATCAGGAAGAGCTGCGGGCTTTTGAGACAAGTATCTCTTCCTCTTTCATCTCACCATCATAAAATGCTAGTGAGAAGTTTTATTTCCATTTCCCCTTCTGTATTGTGGGGCCATGGATGTTGGCAACTAAATAAACACTATGAAAAGCATCTGCTTTCTTTCTTAATGTCAAATAAAACAGAACCTGAAAGAGCACAGCCACCAGGTCACGTGGCTGATGGTCAAGTGACCCAGTCCTCAGTACCATTAACAAACTTGGTCTGGCAAAACTTGCTTCCACATCCTTAAGTAATATAGATATTTAGCAATAATATAAAATCTACCTTTATTTGTAGAACTCTGAAAGAACTAGCTAAATAACCTAAAGATGATGGAAAGATTATGCCATCAAAAAAATAATAATTTCCATATTTTTGACTATAATGCCTAGGCTGCCAAATCAAATGAGCATGTTCACTTCATCACCCATGTCAAGTCTAGGGGAAAAATGTGTGTCTTTCAGTTGAATGCAAATATGGGGTAGCTTATTTTGGGCAGGAAAAGGCAGTCACCAGAATAATTTATGATCAATATAAAACTATAATATCCTAGTCGGTTTAAGAGAAAAAATGGCTTAAACTTAATGAACTTAATTATTGAGGGTTTTATTGTCAAGAAGTTAAATATGCAGATTTTAATATTAAATGCATTAATTGTAAATAATTGTAAATAGACAAAAATTTGTCTATTTTTCAAACTATTTTTGTACAGTATTTATTTATTTCCTCTTTATCCTGTTAAAAGAAAAGTACATCTCAGCAGTTATCAAGGCTACTAATGGTGAGGTGAGATGGAGTCAAGACTTAGAAAAAGGTTAGAGCATCAAGAAACTTCAGACAGATTTTTTGTTCTTTAACTGGTGAATAAACTGAGATCCATAGGAACTAAATTCCTTTTTGAGTTCAAACAGTTGGATTCCTGAGTGTCTTCTATTATTTCATTATAAAACAAGTGGGAAAAACATAGAAGCAAGAAATACAATAGAAAAACTATAAATAAAACAAAATGAAAATAACAATGTGACTCTATTCTGATTTTCTTTATGGAAATTATATCACTGGTCTCAATTGTTGTCTCTTTCCTTACTTTGTATTTCTAAAATGGTTCATTTAGATTTCACTTATATAATTACACATTATTTCAATAATTCTGGCATTGTGATTCTTTTCCTCATAAGTTCATATAGCAGATATTCATTGAGTACATGATATATGGGCTGTGCTGGGGAAAATTGTATCTAACTTAAAGAAAGGACTGGATTGTATTATGAACCATATATATTAAAATATATTAGTCACAGTGAAAATGATAAGTACACACAATAACAGGCATGCAAAATGTGCTATGAAAATGCTGATTTTAGTAAAGTTCATAAATATCTGAATGCCTCCTCTCTTTTAGGTATTGTGCTTTTAAGTAGAGATAACATAAATAAATAAAGAATACTGAAATAAATAAATACATAAATGAAGGAGAGTGAAAAAGTTGCCTTAAAACTCTACATTAAAAAAATGAAGATCATGGCATCCAGTCCAGTCTCTTTATAATACATAGAGGGGGGAAAATGAAAACAGCTTCCTTGGTAGCTCAGTTGGTAAAAAATCTGCCTGTAATGCAGGAGACCTGGGTTTGATTCCTGGGTTGGGAAGATACTCTGGAGAAGGGAATGGCAACCCACTCCAGTATTCTTGCCTGGAGAATCCCATGGGCAGAGGAGCCTGGCAGTCTACTGTCCATGGGGTCACAAGAGTCAGACAAGACTTAGCGACTAACCACCACCACTGTGGTTTTCCCAGTAGTCATGTAAGGATGATAGAGTTGTATCATAAAGAAAGCTGAGCGCCAAAGAATTGATGCTTTTGAACTGTGGCGCTGGAGAAGACTCTTGAGAACCCCTTGAACTGCAAGGAGATCCAACCAGTCAGTCCTAAAGGAAATCAGTCCTGAATATTCACTAGAAGGACTGATGTTGAAGCTGAAGCTCTAATACTTTGGCCACCTGATGAGAAGAACCGACTCATTGGAAAAGACCCTGATACTAGGAAAGATTGAAGGCAGGACGAGAAGGGGCCAACAGAGGATGAGATAGTTGGATGGCATCACCGACTCGATGGACATGAATTTCAGCAAACTCTAGGAGATAGTGAAGGATGGGGAAGGCTGGCATTCTGCAGTCCATGGGGTCACAAAAAGTCTGACATGACTTAGAAACTGAACAACAACAACAACAAAATAAATAAATAGGACACGATTCACGACACGTAGCAGAGAAACAGACATGCCAACAAAACATACCAGGCCAATATGAGTGAATTTAGAGTAGCAGGAAAAGAGACACTTCCAGATGCATTTTTGTACAGAACCCCAAAGGAATAATACCAGATGGGAATTTTCAAAGATGAGTAGAAGTTGGCTGACTTAAGAAAAAAAGTGGAAAAAAATACTCTTCAGCTAGAGCCATACCAGTAAACAAAGATAGAAAGGTGTGAGCTAGTCTAGTGCTGTCAGGAAACTCTGGAGCAGTTTTGTACCTTTAGAATGTGAAGTGCAAAAAGAGAGGAGACTGAATACGAGGTGGGGATGAAATTTCGAACATCATGACAGTGTCTGTTATGATGCCTAAGTCATTTTAGACTTTGATCTGAAGGGAGTGAAGAGACACTGACATTTTTCATGTAGAGGATGCATTTCTTTAGAAGGTGCATTGATGTGGGGTCATGGCTAAGAGAGGATTTCCCTGGGGGCTCAGTGGTAAAGAATCCATCTGCCAATGAAGGAGACATGGGTTTGACCCCTGGGTCATGAAAATCCCATGGAGAAGGAAATGGAATCTGCACCAGTATTCTTGCTTGGGAAGTAACATGGAAAGAAGAGCCTGGTGGGGTACAGTCTATGGGGTCATAAAGAATCGAACATGACTTAGCAACTAAACAACAACAGCATGGCAAAGAGAAAGCTGAGAGATTAAATCAGTAAGAATAATATGCCTGAAGGAGACATGTGTAGGAAAATGATGAATTCTAGAAAATACTTGGGACAGATCATAAGCAGTTAATGGTTTATTGGAGGTAGTGATTAAGAGATAGTGAAGAACCAAACTGATAAAACAAATGTTTTGAAGGGAAAAATTAAGTAAATCATTGTTTCTTATATGATGTATAATATTGATAACATAAAACACTTATTTTGCTATTCTCTAACATATAACTATTAATAAGAAATGGACAAGGAATTATCCCAGATATTTTTTGAAGACTATATAAAATATCAGAATATAGATCTACTTCTTAGGTATTTTTAAAGGGTATTTTATTAGCTTTTATTCTCTGAAAAAAGCTAAGATGAGCCAGGAAAGACAGAGCATTTCTCAGTACTGAGATATGGCTCTTTCACTATAAGCTACTCAATTTATCCTGATTTTGATTGATCTTATCCACAAAGGAGACAGAAAATCCTTTAGAGTAAAAAGAGTTTGAGTGTGTTTATGATCAGAGACTACTCAGATTAATCAAGATGTCAACCACCCAGAACCATTATACTGATTGAGATGTTGAAGATGCCCAGTAGAAAAATAGAAGATGTATCTTTTTTCTACCATCAATATTAGAGAGTTGTAATGACTACATTATAGGTCCAATGTAGTGGATCCTTCTTATGCTCTGTTTGTAGAATACCTAGATACTTATGACAAACAAAGGTAAGGTTTTCACCCAAGCAGTTAGGATGATTTTCATACATTAAAAAAATATTTTAATCAGAGTCTTGAGTTTTGAAAATATCTGGAAAATTGTGCCATGGCAAAAAAAGGATCATTTGGCTTAAGAAGTTAAGTGTAAGACAAACCCAGAGAAACATGGATATAAAATTTCATACTGAAGAGAGATATGGTTAGGATCCAGAACTCGAGAGTCTGTACTAACATTGCTAATTATAATTGTGGGACCTTAAATTCATCATTTCCTTTCTAAGACCTTCACTACCATATTTCAAAACTGAGCTTTTTAATTAAAGAGGTGAAATAGGCTCTGTTGACAACCAAAGAAAGTGAAAATAAACCTCATTGACTATCAGGCCCTGATATTCCCAACAGAACATAATAAGCAAGGCTCAGAAGAGGATATAGACAAGGCTATTCTGATTCCCTGAAGACGATAAATATGACCCTTTTCTGGAAACAACTCTAGTTCCAGTTTAATCCCCTTGCTATCTAGATAAGCACTAAGGTAAACCACCATAAATGTTCCCCCTCCTTGCACTGTCCAACACAGAACTGGCTCTTGCCTTCCTGTTGCCTTCCTGGAATCACCCAGAACAAACTCCAAACCCTGTATGTGACACTATCAAGGTTCTTCTAAGAGTACCTTCTCCCATGTTGTGCTGTGCTTTGCTTACTCACTAAGTTATGTCCTACTCTTTTGAATCCCATGGAGTGCCAAGTTCCTCTGTCCATGGGGATTCTCCAGGCAAGAATACAGGAGTGGGTTGCCGTGCCCTCCCCCAGGGGATCTTCCAAACTCAGGGATCAAATTCAGGTATTCTGCATTGTAGGTGGATTTTTTACTATCTGAGCTACCAGAGAAGCCTAAGAATACTGGAGTGGGTAGCCTATCCCTTTTCCAGGGCATCTTCCTGACCCAGGGTGTCCTGTATTGCAGGCAGATTCTTTCCCGGCTGAGCTATCAGGAAGCCTTCTCCAATGTTACAGCATGTTGAATGAACCTAACTTTACTTGACTATGAAAACAATACATAGAAAATTTATACCATGTTGGGTCTTGTAGAAAGATCACTTCCAAGTGGGCAACCAGAGAAAGCTTCATAGGATTGCAGTTATCTAAAACTGACATAAATAAAAAGAATGTCAATGTATAAATTAAAAGCTGGAAACAGAAGCTGATTCCAGGTTGATGACAAAGAGCATCAAAGGCCCCAAAATGAAAAAAAACTCAGTTGTCAGTTTCAGCCAGTATGTATCAATTTATATTTCTGGGCACAAAATAAATTCATATCTCCATCATTTTCTCAAATATCAATTACACCCTGGAACAGATACCTATTGTTAAGAAACCATCAAGTGTCTTATTCTTGAAACCTCTCAATCCATAATTGTCCCAGAAATTGCTTATCCAGTCTGACAGAATTATTCTTTTTCTTTTCCTTTCTTTTATTTCTTCTTGTAATGACCCAAAGCCAGGGATAATTATTTCCAGAGCATTCCAATTTTTTCATTTACCAACACCATGCTGTCTCTCTTAAATTCTGTTATTGCACCTGGAGAAAAATATGAGATGAGGGTCTTATTTCTAGACTCCTGTACAGGTACTGTCGTTCTTCACAGAAATGAATTAATATGCTTTTGCTAAAGGTTCTTCCCTCTTTGCTTTGCAAATTTTAAAGTTTACACCGTTATTGTCAGCGCTTCTTCCCCAAAGAACAACTGCAACGTGGAACCTAGCAGTTAATGATTAGAACAATATAGTCACAGACTCAGGGTCTGATGTACATTCCTGAGCTGTTTTACAGATACTATAACTGCCACTGGTGCAAGATGATCAGGTGACCAGACTTCAGCCATGACATGAATTGCTCTAACTTGAGCAGTACTGAATCTATGGTAACTGCAGTTCCAAGAACTGGCCTCCAGAGAAATGAGATTAACATGCATGCTAAGTCGTTTCAGTCGCCTCCGACTCTTTTCAACCCTATGGACTGTAGCCCATCAGTCTCCTCTATCCATGGGATTCTTTGGCCAAGAATACTGGAGTGGGTTGCCATTTCCTCCTCCAGGGGATCTTCCTGACCCAAGGATTGAAGCCAGGTCTCTTATGTCTCCTGCACTGGCAGGCAGGTTCTTTACTGTTGCTCATAATATATTTGTGGGCATAAAGTAATTGCAGCTTACTCTGCTCATGTATGTAAATGGGCAACTAAAATTATCAGCAAGAAGATGCTACAGATCCATACTGGCATCTTCCACTCTGAGAGGATGGCACCGTATGTCAGCATGGAGAAATTACAGAGACGTGTCTTTGCCTCAATCCCGTAAAAATGGAATGATGTTCTGATGTGTGGGGATGTTTAAACATCTCCTTACAGGAAAGAACCCACAGCAGAAAGCCCTTTTTCTTGTCACTTTAGCAAAGCTGTATTGCAACTAACTTTTAAACCAGGCACCCCCATGCTCTACTCATCTCTTGCCCAGGCACACTTTTCAATTTTTTAATCACCCAATACCTTGCATAACCTATCAGTTATTGCACAGATAAAAGGAGTAGAAATGAAGAATAAGTATTTAACAAATGACTGGATCCATTCCCTAGCTTCCTCTTTAATAATCTCCTGAAAAACTGTGTGATCAAATAATACATAGAGCACAGGAAGATCACGAGAAGTTGAGGAGCCTTCATGCAGTGGGGGATATTGATGAGTCTGATCAACTATCTCAGTGATAAACTTAGATTATCTCTTTCTGTGTTAGTTGGTTGTGTCTGACTCTGTGACCCCATGGACTAGAGTCGGGTATGATTGAGCAGCTAACACACAGAGACATAATCTCAGGTTATCACTGAGATCATTGGTCAGACTCATCAATATCCCCTGCTGCTTGAAGTCTCCTTGACTTCTTGTGATCTTCCTCTACATGTTATCTTGTTCATAAGATATTTCTCTATTTCCCTTTGAAACTCTCATGACCAAGCAGACTCTTCAGAGGTGGCTTCTGGGGAAGCTGGGTCCACCGTCTTTCCAGACTGCTGGCATTCTAATTAAAGACACATTTTCTTTCACTGACATTTCTGAGTATGGATTTTGTAAGCAGTGAGCAGCAAGACCCGATTTATTCAATAACAAGTGTGGCGGAAATATAATTAAAAACAAAATCTCACAACCTATAACACATTTCCACAAAGGTATACAAGGAAGAAAACAATTTTGTTATTGAATAAGCATTAAACCAGAATGTGATATGCATTGTAGGCAATTTGCCTACTGCGAAAACTGAAAGAAATCTCACTGAGGTAGGAGATAGATGGGCTCCAGGCAAGCAGCTGAAACTCATCTCCTGCCAGTACTTCAAGGCAAAGAAAAAGGTAGGAACAAAGGGCAACTGGCTCTGCTTGCATAAAAAGATAAGATGACCACGTTTTTCATTCTTGAGGTCAAGGAGACCTTCTCGACTATGCATGCACCAAAAGGTTCCTCAAGGGTCAAAAGAGAGAAGGGACACTAGCCCATCATATGTCCTCAAACTCCCAGAGACCCTTGAGCTGGACTCCATCTTGGCTAAAATATTTGCTTGAACGTCTAGGAGATCCCTGAGTCAGACCATGTAAGGGCATGAAGCAAGTCAAAGCCAGATGATCGGCCAGATGGAACCCAGAAAACGGCCTCCATATAAACATATTAAGCCATCCCCTAAACACACGACTCTTCAAGACTGCCCGTGTTTACCCATATGAAGTTCCTTCTAATAAATGCTTCACCTGCTTCACTACTTTCTGCCTCTTTGCTGGATTCTTTCTTCAGAGAAGACAAGGACAAAAGTCCTGTGTTGAGCCCACTGGTCCTTGTGGCCTGGTGGATAGGATTCAGAGCTCTCAAGGCTGTGACTCCTGTTCAATTCTTGGTCAGGGAACTAAGATCTCACTTTAAGTTATAGCACTCCATGGCTGCCTGAGCTCATCACTCTTCATAGATGCAAGGATGTGCATACATGTTCTTGAGAAAACCATTAATTAGCCCCAAAGTAAGAGAATTTACCAGTACCATTCTTCAAATATAGTTTCTCTTACATTTATATGATAACTATAGTGACTATGTATGTTAGTTAGTTAATTGCTTTATCTAAAGGAAAATTAAGTATCCCAAGCTTTTATGACAAGAGGCAGTTTTGGAGCAAAATGGCTCTTTTAAGTTAGGTTACTGCCCGCCTTCCATGGAAATTGGAAGACAGTGCATATATTTTCTTCCTAGATTAGTGTATTTTGAAGAGAAGGATCCCAGGTCTTTGAGAGAGGTGTTCCTAGGCCTTCAGTTTCTCTAAGCTGCATCAGTCATGTCTGACTCTTTGCAACCCTTTGGACTATAGCCAGCCAGACTTTCTGTTCATGGGATTCTCCAGGCAAGAATACTGGAGTGGGTTGCTGTCTCTTCCTCCACAGGATCTTCCCAATCCAGGGACCTAAACCAAGTGGATTCTTTACCACTGAGCTACCAGGGAAGCCCTTCCTAGGCCTTAGAGCTGGCAAGATTTATTTAGCTTTAAAAAATAATAATGATAAAATATTTATATACAGTTGAAAGACACAGAACTTAAAAGTTTTCTAAAATAAATGTTCTAGGAAAGGGCAAAGGAAATGTTTTTCCCTAATTTTCAACAAGAAGAGGTAAGATTTCTACTTTCAATGTGTATTTGCTCTTGTTGTGGTGGTTGTTGTTTAGTCTCCGAGTCCTTTCCGACTCTTTGCGACCCCATGGTCTGTAGTCTGCCAGTCTCCTCTGTCAAAGGGATTTCTCGTACAAGAATACTGCAAGGGGTTGCCATTTCCTTCTCCAGGGGGATCTTCCTGACCTAGGATTGAACCCATGCTTTCTGCATAGGCGTGAGGATTCTTGACCCCTAAGCCACCAGGGAAGCCCCCTTATATGGGTCACTGATCAGAATTATATGCTAATTAATACCCTTCACAAACCTTTGGATCCTTTCATTGGGGCAAGCTTAAACTCCTTCAGTGTATTTCTTTTTCAGAGACTTCATTGACTTTTCCTACTTCTAAATTTCAGCTGGGATAACCAGGTTTATCCTGAGACATCTTCATAATACAAAATCTTGGAGAGATGTGGGTTAGAAAATGATCAATTTTCTCTCTCCCAGAGATACTCACAGTACTTACTGACAACCAGGCTCTTAATTCACCAGGTTTGAATACTTATAGTATCATGAGAGGCATTAGCATTAAGTCAAAGCTTCTTTTATACTTAGTCTGAATAGAATAGCATCCATATTGCTCTATATTTGCATAAAATTGGGGGAATTTAAATAACTCATTCCAGAAACAAGATCTGATGCAACTAACCTGCAGCCTTAATATCTGATACTGGAGTTGGTAACATTTTAAGAAACTCCTATTGAGAGGAATTACTCAAAAGTCTCTTTTCCTCCTTAACAGCCTTGGGGTGAACAGGGTAGGAGGTTTAATAACTGTTATTAGTTCATGGTAATCCTCTTCTTCTCTTCCTATTTTCTGTGATAGGAGGCTAAACTGCATGGATTATGTCAAAAAGCTATTTGCTTCCTGGAATACTTTGCATTCAGCCCATGAGGATTCTGAGCTTGAGATCAGATGAAAAATATAGGTGAGTGAGAATGTTTCAGGTCTGATTCTCTCACTAGAAAGTTATCCGGGGCTGTCTGTGTTGACTGTGCTTTGCTCTGCCTCTCAGTGTGGTCTGCCTCAAGGACTCTGTCTTGATTGGACCAAAAAATGATGACAGGTCTGTTATGCCCAAACCCCGGGTCCCAAGCCCCTGAAGAGGCCAAGTCCACACAGCAATGCAGAAGCATAAAGGGGTTTATTGCTAGCTTGAGCTAGGGCTCCAGTCTCATCCACGCAGTGGAGTCTGACAAGAGCCCCGCGCTCCAGATCACAGTTGCTTTTCTACAGGCAGTTCTTTGTTACAGCATTGGTATAGCTGGCAGTCAATTGGTCAGTTTAAACTTCGCTTCTGCCCCAGATAGGTCTATTTCTTGGCACGCGCGGGACTTTCCTTGGCGCGCGGGCTTTTCCTGGCTCATTCTGATTGGTTGGTGGTGACGGGGTGAGGTATGGGGTGAGGGTGGGGGAGGCCACCAGAACTAGGGCCTGCTGTAGCTCCCAGCAGTCTGTCATGGAAGCTGTCTTGCTTTTACACCACAAGGTCTACAACTCTGGTCTGAATTCTTGCACTATTGGTTTTAGCTCGAAAACAGTATATCCAAAATTTTATAGTTTGTTTCTTGGTAAATAAATTATCCTCTGATTATCCTATTTTGAGCTTATTGCCTCCTTCTGGGATGGGATTGATACATATTTAGGTACCAGGGCACTAGCAGGCCACTGGGAAGCAGGATCTCAACATGGGGTTCTACAATTGGCATAAGGCATATATGATCCATCCCATGCACTGTCAACAAAATTCTTCAGAATATCACCAGTTATGATATGGAATGAAGAGTGTTCAGAAAGCAAGGCAGTGTGACATCAGGTGGTAATAATCATGCTTTTCCTTATAGTCACTGGGAGCAGACACAGGGAAAATTAATTGTTAAGGAAAGGGGTTCAGTAAAAAGAGACAGGTTTTTCAAGAGACTCTGTCTTCTGAAGTCATAAGAAAAGTATGATTAAGAGCAAGCCTAGATTTTGATTATATGTATTACAAAGTTTTAATGAAAATAAATCAGCTGTGTTCAACATGAAGTATAACTTTATGGCTGAATTCTATAGGCTGAAGATTGTGGTAACTGATGCTATGAATAGAATTAGGTTCCCTGAAAGCAATGGAAGTGATTGCAGCAGTGGAAGACAGAAAGTGGCACTTAGGAATCAGAGACAAGGCTGGCACAGTCAGCCATGGGACTGAAAGAACAATCAGAGCCTTTGGAGGCATGAGGGCTATATTTGCTCATTCCTCTGTGGCTCACTTAGAGAATAAATCATTGAAAAGTTTCCTGGATTTTTCCATGACATACTTACAAGGGAAAACCTCTAAGGCTGCTGGACAAGTGCACAACTAAAGTCACTCTAATGGGGCTGCACTGCCTTTTACTCAGCTCTTAGATGGAAACACTTTGAAGACCACTAGACTCTATATTTGGAAAATCCTATGGAGGGAGGAACCTGGTAGGCTGCAGCCCATGGGGTTCCTAAGAGTCAGACACGACCAAGCGTCTTCACTTTCACTTTTCACTTTCATGCATTGGAGAAGGAAATGGCAACCCACTCCAGTGTTCTCGCCTGGAGAATCCCAGGGACAGGGGAGCCTGGTGGGCTGCCTTCTATGGGGTCGCACAGAGTCGGACACGACTGAAGCGACTTAGCAGCAGCAGCAGCAGACTCTATATTGATTGGAAAGCCAGGTTCCTTGGGGAAAAAAGGTATAGAATATAAATCTTCTTCAAAGTTTTCAAAAGTGATTATTTCCTAAGAAAATGGAAATATCTCCTGGAGTTTGTGCTAATGCATGTTCATTGATTCCATGAGGCTATCTAACCATCTCATCCTCTGCGGCACTCTTCTCCTTTGCCTTTACTTTTTCCCAGCATCAGGGTCCTTTCCAACGAGTCAGTTCTTTGAATCAAGTGGCCAAAGTATTGGAGTTTCAGCTTTAAGCATCAGTCCTTCCAATGAATTTTCAAGGCTGATTTCCTTTAGGATTGACTGGCTTGATCTCCTTGCAGTCCAAGGAACTCTCAAGAGTCTCCTCCAACACCACATTTCTAAAGAATCAATTCTTCAGCAAAGAGTAGTAAACACATTAGAGGTCTTATTAATACATATTTTTTTCCCAAAGGTAGAAGGTGAAACTGTGAAATTTCTAGACTGTCTACTTGTATGGTGAATATTAGCCTACCCCTCTAAAATGAGAGCCAAGTTGCCACATCTACCTATCAGGACAAAAGACATAACTCTCAGTGGATCTCTTTGGATCTGGGAGGTGATATATGTCCTATCTGAACTTGCTTCTAGAAGCCACATGTGGGATTCTATGTGAGGGTGCCAGTTTTAAATGGCAATCAACATATAAACAGGCTCTACGGGGGTCTACACTGGTGTGAGCTTCCCTCTCACTTGGAATTTAAGACATCAGTTTCAATAGTGTAGGAGGCAGATAGTAATGTAGAATAAAATTCTGGTAAGTGGTTCCAGTAGGAGAATCACAAAATATATTCCAAGATTTTTTAATAAGTCTACCCCCTTCTTTGGTGATTAGTATCCAGTTTTAAAGCAATTTTTGGCCTGCTGCTACAGCCTAGCAGAGACTAAACATTTGATCATGGGAAAAATAACTATGTGATTTAAACTGCCAATCCTTTATGGGATATTATCTGACCCACTGAACCATAAATCTGGACATGCACAGGCACCAGCATTTTATCATAAAATAGAAGTATAATATAAACGGAGAGGGTTGAATACACGCCTAAGGTGCCCCAAATTGCCAGAGCAGATGGATGATACTTTGTCTTTCTACTTCAACATAGCTTTTTTCATCCACACCTATAGCCTTATTTTGAGTACTTATAATAAAGAAGCTAATTGAAGAGGAAAAAACATCAACCTGCTTTACAGAGGGACCTGTACTGTATGCTGGTAAGTAGACTACTCTGCATCTTATCTTAATAAAGAATAGCCTCAAAAAACTGATGTAGGACGGTTCTCCCATTGGATAGAATTTTAGCAGGTACACCTGACTGTGCACTTTGTGAGAAAGAACAATCTAAGTCACAGATCAATAGTAGACTGACTAATGGATAATGACTATTGATTGGCAGGGGAGTCAAGGACCTAGGGAAATTGATTTTGGGAGATGGGGAGTAGGTGTGATGACCTCCTGGAACAAGACAGTATGAGAATTAAAGTGAAGTCTCTCAGTCCATGGGGATTATGCCACCCCATGGACTGTAGCCAGCCAGACTCCTCCATCCATGGGATTTTCTAGGCCAGAACACAGGAGTAGGTTGCCATTTCCTTCTCCAGGGGATCTTCCCAACCCAGGGATCAAACCCAGGTCTCCCACATTGCAGGCAGACTCTTTACCATATGAGCCACCAGGGAATCCCTTATGAGAAATATTCATGTTTCAAAAAACTGCCACCCAGAGTATTGACAGCAGTGGATGCTCAAATCAGTCAGAGACATGGTGACTTCTGTGAACTTAAATCAGTAGCTTTGCCACATAAACCCAACAGTTACCCAATGGGTCCACTTATAAAATGGCAATAGCAGCACGGATGAAGACTATGCATGGTATGAATGGACTAAAAAAAAAAATGTCTTCTCACCCAGATAATTGGTCTACTCCCACTGCCAACAGCTGAGCCACTAATCTTTCACCACTCCAAGATTATGAGCTGATCATCTGATGGTAGTAGAAAGATATGTTTTGCATGAATTGCCTGCAACGCTCTGCCAACACTGTCATCTGTGGACTTATTGGGTGACTGATCCGTGTGGCTTGTATCAGCAGGCTCCCATATCCTCAGACTTCTAATTAGAATTGGCTTATAGGGACTCCCAGCTAGATATAGAAGGAAGGAACAAATGATGAGCAGGTTTGCTAGCAAAATTTCCTCTTTCAGAAGTGCAAGGTTCCTTAAACTCAGAGTTTCTCAGCGGCGAGTCCCCTGTGTGCACAACACCCAGCTGGGCAGCTCCAGGTTGCCCTGGGGACTTGAAAGGGAAGAGAGACAAGAAGTCCACGCTCCTGCTGTGTCCTGGGTAATACAGTCCTTTGTCTGATGCAGAAGTCTTAGGTGTTTCTCTGGCATTCTTAAGACTTGCCACTAAAATCAGGGTAAAATTTCAGACTCGTCACAGCTCTTGATATATGACTTGGGAAAAACACTGAGTAACTATATTATAGAGTGTCTTACATGCTGGAGGAAAACCACTTATTTCAGGAGATAGAGGGGTCCCTCTCAGGAGTTTTATTATTTTTTATGTATTTTAAAAGTATGTGGAAGTGATATGACAAGTTGTGCTTTAAAAATGAAGAGTTGAGATGTTGAATTTAAAGTGGGAAGGAGAAAATGTGTGTAAAGAAGAGCTAATATTTTATCATGCCATAGACTGAAGCAAGAATATTTAAGACCTGATTAGAACAGAGTCTCTGAGAATGGAAGTTAGACAGTATTTGCCATGATTGATAATTAGTTACAAGTAACACAAGGAAGGGGGCTCAAATTTAATTCCAAAGATCTGAAACTAAGTGAAAGCAAAGTCATGATGCCAATTATAAAACTAACTAGAAAAGACAAGTTTCGTGGGGAAATAACATTCTTTTCTGGAACGCCAGTAAGTCTTGTGTCTGGGTAAAGATATCAAAAGTAAATAAGATCCTGAGACACAGATCAGGATTCATCTCTTTGTATTTGACTGCTGGGAGCTATTCTGAGGCAGAATCTTTGAAAACTCTAAAATTAGGTGAAAAGAAAATACTGAGGTTGTAATAAAAAAGTTGGAGAGATTAGAAAGGAAAATAAGACAGCGCTGTGACCTTGAAAACAAAGGAGAACAAAGGAACAGAAAAAGAAATGATCAATTGTCGCTAAGAAAGTAAGTCATACCAGACTATGAAAAAATGTTCTAGGAAGAAAATCTTGCTCTTCATTGTATCCGTAGAGGCCAACAGAGTGCCTGGTATACATCAGGATTCAAGAATTGGTTGCTGAATGTACACATGTAAACAGAAGTAGCCCTGTACTCATATAGATTTGTTGGTGATCATCAAGACATCAGATATGATCTCGCGGTTCTGATTTCTTTCACTCCTGGCAAAGTTTCTGATACCTCATGGTGAAGGCTGATGCATTCTTTTCCCGTGGGGAATAAACTTTTATTTTTCTTTGAGGTAATCCTCCCCAAATCACTCTAGTTGAGGTATTCAAGTTTTATTGCTTTATTTTACTAGGGGTTCACTACCCTATGGTATTTATAATAAAGAGTTTAGAATGGACTTTTAGGGAATAGGAAATAACTTTCAATACCGCTTGGTTAACAGAGACTGTTTCACTTGCCATTTCAAAAATTCAGAGTCAGCACAGTTTCCTTTGGTTTTCCCATTTGACTCATCAATGTAAAATGAAATCTAATCAATCCACAATCATGCTAATCAATGTACTGTGCTACTTCCATCACAGCAGAGAATAATGTTGTTATAAACTCAGTTACATTTTAGAATAATGCAGAAATTGAAAGTGCTATTCTATGTGATATGTTAATGAAGCATTTTATGACCTGAGGCTTTACCATCAAAATTCCATTTTGATCCATCAATTTTCATCAACAAATTAAAAGAACTTATAACTCAACAATGGGAAACAATGAATTTAAAGTTACAGCTTATTATTTATATGGAATGCTACAAAATAGATTACTTGTAATAGCAATATATAAAAATACAGGGGCATTGTGAAATCAAAAACTCAAATCATTTCTAGAACACAGATAAATATTATAAAAGGCTGTTATGCTCTAACTGACTGAATGTTTTTACAGCTAAACTAGTAAAATCTCTTCTGATTCAGAGACGGGAAGCAGTATGTCATCTTAGACTTCAGGAGAAGTTTTGCTTCTTAGAGTACTCCTATTCATTCACACAGTCCAGCTTTCACTTTCTTCCCCTCTCTCAGGGGCAATTACATATATTTTGTCACTATAACCTGGCATACACTCTTTGCCCTTTTCTACATATTACCTTGACCACGTTAAAATATAAGATTCAACTGATCCTTATCAAGTATGTCCCTCAGTGCAGACATATAAACAGCAGTGGAATGAGTCACACTATGCAGGCCTGCTCACTCCAGTTGTGTCCGACTCTTTGCAACCCCATGGACTGTAGCCCACCAGGCTCCTATGTCCATAGTATTCTCCAGGCAAGAACACTGGAGTGGGTTGCCATTTGCTATTCTAAGGAATCTTCCCATCTCAAGGGTCGAAGTTATTTTATAACTTGCTCCTAAAAGAGTCATTTTTCTCTTTCATATTGAATTGCTGATCTGTAAATACAATTATTCCCATACACATATTTTTTTTCTTTATCCATCCTTTAAATAAATCAACCTGCTTAAATTTCTGATTCACAGTTGGTAACAAACAGCCTCAATGTGTTCATGGTTTTACTCAGAGAACTAAGAAAAGCCTTGAGTTTGAAGTGTGTACAGATGAGTTTTTAATGGTAGGAGTGTTAAATCTCAATGTATATCTACTTCCTACTCTTTTCAACACATTTTGGAAGCAGCAGCTTCAAGGAGGCACTTTCAATAAATAGCTCATTTAGACATTTAGATAATAATTATACACCTTCAAATAGATATCCAGACTCATTTTCTGCTGTTTTCCCCCATCTGGATTTTAGTTCACCAGAGAAATTACTAGAATAACATATATCAAACTTAATTCATACTCAATTATGGAATAAAAGTGATACCAGTAAATACTACTGACCAGTAAAATACACACAAAATTTCAAATCATAAAGAAAATTGAAATTCAACATTTTAATTATGAGTATACTATGATATCAAGATATTCATATTAATAGTGAAATATTACTATTGCTGCTAAAGTTAGTGCTTAGTACAGAGAGAGGAGAGATAGCACAATTGTTCCTTAATTTTTTTCATCTATTTTTATTCATCCAAATTGTCTACAAACAGGTACAGAAAAATTAGCAATGGAAGAAAGTGATGATTTGGGATGATTAACACCTTTTATAAATACTGTCTAACTCATAGTGATCAGTCGAAACTGTGAGCTATGTCCCCTTTGGAAAAGGCTGATATAGGTATTCTCTCTGAAAGGTAGTATTAAAGCTGAGCTTTTAAGGATATGAAGGAGTCATCTTAGGGATGAATAACTGAAGAGCATTCCATGGGAGGAGCACAGTTTGTGGACTGCTCTGAAAGGCAAGAATTTGCAGAATTCCCCCACAAAAAGAGAAGGCTAATATTGACGTGGAGAGAGCAAGTTCAGTCAGATCAGTCGCTCAGTCATGTCTGACTCTTTGCCACCCCACGAACTGTAGCACACCAGGCCTCCCCGTCCATCCCCAACTCCTGGAGGTTGCTCAAACTCATGTCCATTGAGTCAGTGATGCCATCCAACCATCTCATCCTCTGCCATCCCCTTCTCCTCCCGCCTTTAACCTTTCCCAGCATCAGGGTCTTTTCCAGTGAGTCAGCTCTTTGCATCAGGTGGCCGAAGTACTGGAGTGTCAGCTTCAGCATCTGAGTATAATGTGGGCCCTGAGAGCAAGGTGGGGGCCATCCACCACCATCCTCCCCATAGGACATTGATATGATTCTAAGTGCAATGGAAAACTGGCAGTAATTACTTTAATTGATCCAATATGTGTTACAAAAAAATCAGTCCGGCTTATAGCTGGAAACTGGATTACAGCAGCAAGAGTCCATGCAAGAAAACTAGGTCAGAGGTCCAATTGATGGCAAATTGAATTAGACTGTTGGGAGCAGAATTGTAGTAGGAAGGAATTCAGCAATATTTAAGAAGTATGGGCAGGTCTGGTGAGGAAACTGGTATGATTTACAAGAAGAAATTAAGAAAGATCCAAGGTCTCTGGGATTCATAGGTGGAGACACTAAATCATATTCCTGTTGATTCCATTCAGCTTGGTCCATTCTATTTGGCCCTGAACTCTCTTTAAGCCATTTCATTGCTTTATCTCAAATTCCTCTGACCTTTTGCCCTTTCTTGTGATGGCTAAATTTTGTGTGTTAACTTGACTGGTCCTTAGCTCAGATAGTTGGTTCACAGATATTGGGGTGCTCAGATATTTGGTTAAACATTATTTCTGTCTGTGTCTGTGATGGTGTTACTGGGTGAGATTAGCATTGAATCAGGACTGTAAAGCAGACTGCCCTCTCCAATGCAGGCAGGCTTCACCTAGTCAATGGAGGACCTCCATGCAACAAAAAGGCTGAGTAAGAGAGAATGTCTGTATTTTTCTGCCTGACCAAGGAAAAAGATAAATAAATAAAAACTGAATTTTAAATGATCTGAATAATTTAACAGGGGATAACCCGTTGATATGTAGAATTTGATGGATTGTTTTTAAATTCAAGCTGAGATAGCCATCTTATCCTGCCTTTGGACTTGGACTCAGAACGGAGTTTACACCATTGCCTCTTACGGTTCACAGGCCTTTGGTCTCAGACTGGAACTATTAGTACCAACATTCTTGAATGTACATCTTGTCAGCTGTAGATTTGGGGACTTTTCAGCCTCTGTAACCGTGTCAGCCAATCCCTTATAATAAATCTATGTATATGTATTGTATTGATTCCTTTTTTGTGGAGAGCTCAGACTTATAAGCTATTAGATCACACACTGTTTTGTTCTAAAATATGCTGTGTGGGAGCGAGAAGTCTCTTCTTATTTAATGACTTAGTAGAAACTTTAGCACTGAAATACTTAGATATATTCCCATGGGCATAGAGACCTTTATTTCTCCAGGTAAATAATTCAGTTCAACTAGTTGGTAAAATATGAAACTAGTGGTCAAGGAGTTTTAACTCAAGTAACCCTTCTTGTTCACAGATCATTCCTTTCTTAAATGATCTTTTTAATTATATCATTTAATTAATCTTTCTAGTATAATTCATGAAAATAAATATGCACACAATACCATGTATATATCAGGAAGTTATCACAAATATAACTCATGTAACAACAACCCAGGTAAGGACATACAATATGTTGAATACTGATTATCTGTTTTTTTGCTCCTGCTCAATTACTGCTTCTTCCTTCTCAACAGTATTCATTATCTTGACTTCCAAAATTGTATAATTTACTGCCTGTTTTTGAACTATACATGAATTAAGAAAACTGTATATGTTTTCTTCCCATCTTTTGTGCATTTTGATATTTATGAAACCCTTTCATTTTTTTCCTTGTAATGGTAGTAGGCTTTGTAGTAAAAAAATTATTGTGATATAATTGACATATAATAAACTACAAATAATATGTACTATGAACTTTGCATTTGTCTACAACCATGAAACCATCACTACATCAAGACAATCAATATGTACAAGGTCCCCAAAGTTTTTTTTATTTCCCTTTGTAATTAGTAATGCACTTCTCTTTCCCTAATCCCTCACCCCCCACCCCGTCCTCAGGCAAATAATGATCAGCACTCTTTAAATCGCAACAGTTAATAGCAGTGTGTTTAATTTCTGAACTTTTTCACTGTTTGTTTAGAAAAAATTTTATTTATATGTAATTCTAGACACAATATTGTGACATAGATTGGATTAAGATCAACTAAGGAAACAGAAGTTCAGCAAGGTTAAGCCATTTACTTAGATTAGTCTATTAAATAACAGTCTAGATGGTGCTAGTGGTAAAAACCTGCTGCCAGTGTGGGGGATGTAAAGAGAGGTGGGTTTGAACCCTGGGTTGGGAAGATCCCCTGGAGAAGGGCACAGCAACCCACTCCAGTATTCTTGCTGGAGAAGCCTTTGGACAGAGGAACCTGATGGCCTACAGTCCATGGGGTCGCAAAGAGTTGGGCATGACTGAAGCAACTTAGCAGGCACACTGCACACAGAGAATATAGCTGAATTCAGGCCTTCTGTGTCCAAGTTTTTGCTTTTATTACATAAAAGAATTCTCACACTGAACAATAACATTTTTTCCTAGTCAAATTTTAGATTTTCTGTATTGTGACAAAGCACTTATTTCTGAGGTTACCAGTATTTGCATACTTTAAAAGTTTAATAGTCTTAAAATAAAATTTTCCTACTCTCAATGGTCTTTCTACTTCCTAATAAGGACAGCTGACATTTAGGAAGGCATAATTAGCCAGCTTATCACTTACTACATGATAAAAAATCACTCAGGCATTTATGACTCTGGTTTTCTAAATGGGGATGATTTATGGATTATATAAATCTCGACTGACTATTTTTAAATAAAAGAAAAAGAAGGGGAATCAGGAAGAGTCAGACATTATACACTTCCTCATATGCTAAGTGTAATGAAGAGGTTCTCACTGACACATTATCTCCGTCATCAAAACCATGACTGTCCATAAATATTTGTTATGCGCTTGAACTTATGGCACAGGGTGACAGATTCCAATAAAATATTCAGTGTGATGCTTTGAGGGCTTCAGAGGAACATGATATAGTTCCCAAACTGCACATTACTTGTAGCTTTCCATTACACACTGCACAGAATGTCCTTGACATTCAAGAGTGCACCATCGTATTTTAGGCTACCTCACTCCAGGGTGTATTTGAAAATACCCTCCATTTGCCTTTAATAATAATGACTTGTCATATGGAATCCAGATCCCGGCTAATCTAACATAATATGTACTTGATGGTTTTTATTAACTGTCAAATGAAACCCAATAGTCGTCAGAAACATTTTCCCCTTCTGTTGTGCAGTTGTTCTCAGCATGTTTCATTTCTGACCATTAATGTAAAAGGTTAATAAATGCAACTACTTGAATATTATTAATATTCAATATGCATGGCAAGTGAAATCATTTTGCAGAATTATGATTTTTAAAGATGCTGGGCCATTAGTATTACTATTTTGCAGGCTTGTAAAATTGCACAATGCAGCATGCATGCTATAATTCAAATGCCAAAAGGTCTGTGAAGAACTCCTGCTACATTACACTTTACTTACCTTTATTGAAATTCAGCCTTTCTTTGGAATGTAAAAGAACTCTCTCTATCTCTGTCTGTTTCTCTCTCTCCTTAATAATTTTTTCTTACTTGTCCTCACTCCTTATTAATAACTAGTTATGTTTAATCTAATTATATTTAATCCATGGCTTTATAGGATCTCTTGATTAAAGTAAAAATCAACTCCAGATTTTATCTGGGATCTACCTAATGGTCAGTGTACATTGTCATATAGATTAGTGGTTAAATATGTTTAACTGAGTACTATTGTTGTAAAATATGTCTCAAATGTGAAAAGCATTTGAGCTGATTTCAGGCAAAATTCATAGACTGTTACTCAGAATCATTAAAGAGGTGTAGGCTTATAAAAATAATGGATTATAAATGGGAATTTAAAGGCTTGAGCTTTGCCTTTAAATCGGTTCTTTTAATTTAATTTTCTTTTTCTCAGTCTGAATATCAGGTACTTTACTTCTCCTGAAGCTGAAATCAATTTCCTAGAGTGCATTTTATTTTCAAATAAATGCCTAACAATACAAAACAATAACAAAAGATATATTAACTGAATCAATCTTGTTAAAACAATTAGAACTAAGCAATCATTCAATGCTTGCTAAAATAATCATGGAAATCTGTGTTTGGCTATATAAGTAATAATTATCACATTGAAACATGTCTTTTGACAACAATTGACAAAACTAAAGCAAAAATGTAAATATAAGAATAGCCTTTGTTTTTTTCTAGCTATGTGTAATCAACTGTCAAAGGAAAGTAATTATAAACACTGAGGATGCAGAACATAATAATTAGATATTTATTGTTCCTGATGTAATCCTGAAACAAGATAAACCTGGAAGCAGTGTCCTATGTAGGCTATTTGTCAAGTACATAAAACTGTAAATAGCAACATATGTACATACACATATACTGGCATATGTAAATATGTAATGTAAATATGTCCACAGAAATACTTTTTTTCCTGTGTAGTTTACAAGTATAGAGCACTTTAAGAGTTCTGTGAATCTATTACCTAAAATATAAAAATAATCTATTACCTAAAATAAAATTATCAATAAGACATTGTCCTAACAAGCTGTGGAGCAACAGTGCTTCTTACAGAATTTTGATTCTAATTTTCACTTTGTATTAGTGAGTAAATAGAGGTCATAAATGTCTTCTTCTAGGAGTATGGGGATAAAATTTATGGTGGAGCATTTTTAGAACCAAAAATAATTATACTACAGGAGTTCATTTGAGTTGGTTTGAACTGACGCTTTTAATGAACATCAAAGTTCATGAGAAATCCATTGGAAACCTTTAAAATTCAAGTCCTGCTTCAATGGGAGGTATTTTATAGTGAAAAAAGAAACAAATGTAGAGGGAAGAATTCTTGAAAAACTGAGGCATTCATCTTAGATAGGATTTTATATAGATAAGCCTCTTCTTTTCTGCCCAAACAAGAAGATTCTTTTTTTTTTTTTGTAAAAAATCATTTTAAATTTATTTTAAAAATTTTTATTCTATTTTTCTTTTCAGCATATGAGTGTGCCACTGATGGAAAGGAAAGAAACACACTTAATTCATCGCAAAGATAAGGAGAGGCACTGAGATACATAACATTAAAATCAAGAAAATTCCACTTATAGAAAATACACATGGGAAAAATGTTTGCAATACTTTAACCATCCAAAGAGACAGACATATAAATTCAAACAAATTGAGAAATATAGGGGCGGGGGGGAGAGGACAATTTACAAGTATTCCTAATGTCCAATTAACACCTGAGAAGAGCTTACTTAACTTCTCCATCATTGGAGGCATCAGTATTAAAACCACAAAGAAGCCGCAAGAGGGCAGATCAGCAAACATGAAAATATCTCAAATCCTCAACATTTGGGGGGCTGGGCAAATGATGTTGGTCTAGCTTGCACAGAAAGTTCTCATGCAGCGTCCACGAAGCCAGAACACACACTGAACTGCCAGTAGCAATTCCACTGACAGCAGTTCCCACGGGTGCCCCAAATAACCTGGCAGGGATCTTCAGGGCTTCGCGACCCGAGGTGGCCTCACAATGACACAGATGTGTCCCGTCCCCAGGCTGGATCAAGGGAGGTGCAGACAGTAACCAGCTCTGAAGACCAAGCCATCACACCTTCCTGCGTCCGCGTGGGCGCCACGTGCAGCGCCCTGGTCCTCTCTGGCCTCTCGGGGTCTGCAGGACTTTTCGCGGACAGATGACCACGACCCTATAAATTCGTGAACCGCCGGGAGCCTAAATCGTCCTCGTCCACAGGGGACACAGAATTCAAGTTAGAGGAGGGTTCGGAAAAGAGCTCCTGGGATGAGAACATCAGGGCACAGTCAGAAAGCGAAAGAGGATCTGGGCAGTAGTTCAGCGCATTGTGGTCCTGAGGCCAGCCCGGGGCCTGGTTCGGGGCTGGAGCAGCCGGGCCGTACACGTGGACGCCCTGTTCCAGGACCCACGTGGCTCGGCCGCAGCTGGAGACGCCGGGCTCCGGCGCAGGGAGCACTCCCGCAGGGCTGGGGTGGGGGGAGGGCGGCTGTAGAATCCCAGACCGAATGGGAAACGGGGGCTCGCAGCTGCGGCAGCAGATTCCGAGGCGGGAGCGGGAGTCCGGGAGTCTCCGGGGTCCGTGCGCGCATGGCCCGCCCTCCGGTGTCCGCCCTCGGCCTGTCGTCGCTCCAAACGGGAGCGTTGGGCCCGGCGGTTCTTGAACCACACCTGCACTCTGTGATCGTCCAGGTGGAGCCTGGCCGCCAGGCGCAGGCGGTCCTGGTAGCTCGGGTACTCGTTCTGCAGGAAGGCTTCTTTGAGCGCCTCCAACTGCTCTTTGCTGTACACCGTGCGCTCCCGCCGCTTTCTCTTTGGGGGCGCTGATCTCCCAGTGGGGCTCATGATGGACTCGGGTTCTTGCATCCTGCTGTTCGGCTGTCGGAGTTTGAGGCTCTGCTCCAAGAAGATTCTTTATTTCCAGTATTGCACAGAGAATTTTAGGTGAGTTTTACCTTTGGATATACTGGTATTTACATGGATTTTATTGATAACAAATATAGAAAAAAAAGCATTAGAATTAACTGTTTAATAAATATTTTATGCTCTGAGAACCAGCCAGTAGTAATTTTCAATTTTTGTTTAAGCCCTGATTTTCAAAAAGGCAGCAAATTGATTTGAATTGCTTTGGAACCATGAGGGGTGTGGAACTAAGAGATACCACTGAGTCTGACCTGATGACAAAGGAAAAACTAGATCCAAACCAATACAGACTTCTCATGACTATTAGGGCTTCCCTGACGGTTCAGTTGGTAAGGAATCCATCTGCAATGCAGGAGACTCCGGTTCCATTCTTGAGTTGGGAAAGTCCACTGGGGAAGGGGCTCCGGCTACCGACTCCAGTACTCTTGAGCTTTCCTTGTGCCTCAGCTGGTAAAGAATCTACCCCTTCCCCAGTGAACTTTTCCACTGTATAGTGGGACACAACTGAGTGACTTTCACTTTTCATGACCATTACGTGCTATCAGTTCACTTCAGTTGCTCAGTTGTGTCCGACTTTGTGATCCCATGAACTGCAGCACACCAGGCCTCCCTATCCATCACCAACTCGCGGAGTTCACCTAAACCCATGTCCATTGAGTCGATGATTCCATCCAAACATCTCATCCTCTGCCGTCCCCTTCTCCTGCCCTCAATCTTTCCTAGCATCAGGGTCTTTTCCAATGAGTTAGCTCTTCACATCATGTGGCCAAGGTATTGGAGTTTCAACTTCAACATCAGTCCTTCCAATGAACACCCAGGACTGATTTCCTTTAGGATGGACTGGTTGGATCTCCTTGCAGTCCAAGGGACTCTCAAGAGTCTTCTCCAACACCACAGTTCAGAAGCATCAATTCTTTGGTGCTCAGCCTTTTTATAGTCCAACTCTCACATCCACACATGACCATTGGAAAAACCATAGTCTTGACTAGATGGACCTTTGTTGACGAAGTAATGTCTCTGCTTTTAAATATGCTATCCAGGTTGGTCATAACTTTCCTTCCAAGGAGCAAGCGTCTTTTAATTTCATGGCAGCAATCACCTTCTGCAGTGATTTTGGAGCCCAGAAAAAGAAAGTCAGCCACTGTTTCCACTGTTTCCCCATCTATTTGCCATGAAGTGATGGGACCAGATGCCATGATCTTAATTTTCTGAATGTTGAGCTTTAAGCCAACTTTTTCACTCTCCTCTTTCACTTTCATCAAGTGGCTCTTTAGTTCTTCTTCACTTTCTGCCATAAGGGTGGTGTCATGTGCATATATGAGGTTATTGATATTTCTCCTGGCAATCCTGATTCAAACTTCCAGCCCAGCATTTCTCATGATGTACTCTGTATATAAGTTAAATAAGCAGGGTGATAATATACAGCCTTGATGTACTCCTTTCCCAATTTGAAACCAATCTTTTGTTCCATGTCCAGTTGTAACTGTTGCTTCCTGACCTGCATACACATTTCTCAAGAGGCGAGTCAGGTGGTCTGGTATTCCCATCTCTTTAAGAACTTTCCACATTTTATTGTGATCCATACAGTCCAGGCACCCAGACTGGTTTAGGAGAGCGGACTTTAGTAACAATTCTTCCCTTTGTCGGCTTCACCAGTTTTCCCGGGAAGCGGTATGCAGGCTCCACAATGAGTGGGGTGTCCCTGCGTGTCTCATTTGGTCATGATAAATCATAAGAGAGGAAAAATAATTTCGCTCTACCCTTCGCACTGATGCCCAGCTGAGGCCCTTTTTTTCTGGAAGAGTTGCTCCTAAACCGTCAAGCTCATCTGGATTCCAAGTTCTCCGCTGTGGCCCCTGCAACTCAAGATCATCTTTGGTAAAGTTACCTGCTATCCAGCCTTAAGAGAAAGTTTTATTCCCCTGCGGCCTCACACGGAGCCAGCAAAGTTTCACTCCGACCCTGTCTGAACCTGGGCGGGTCTGGGTCCTGAGCCGGACCCAGTCTGACCCGGATTCCGTCAGAGCCACTAAACCGGGGCGGGGATCCGAGGGGCGGGACGCGCCCCGACCTCCGCAGGCCGCGAGGAGGCCGAGCTCCGCGGGCTCCGCAGGCACCTCCGCCCGGTCGCTCGGGTTTCCTGGGGCCGTTGGGGTCCCTTCCTCTTGTTTCTCTGGTGATAGAACTGTTAAGTGATAAACGGAGGCGTATTCAAGTTTTTAAGAGGTTGTTTTCACGAAAAATGCTTTGAGATCACGTGGTCCAAAACTAAGCGCTTAGGAGGCCGCCAAGGAGGAGGCGCGGAAGCAAAGTAGAAACGTGATCGGCTGCAGCCAAACGAGTTGGCTGTTTGTGATTCGTTTTAAATTTTGTGGCTCAGCAGATAAAGAATCCGCCTGCAATACAGGTAGACCTGGGTCGATCCTGGGCTGGGAAGATCCCCTGGAGAAGGGACCGGCTGGCTTCCCACTCCAGTGTTCTGGCCTGGAGAATTCCATGGACTAGCAAAGAGTTGGACACGACTGAGAGACTTCCACTTCGCTTAATTTCTCAATCTTGAAGATTTCAATTTGCTGAGGTTGGTTTCTACCTGGTTAGAACCACCTGAGTCTAATGGCCTCCTTCCTTAGAAGTGCTATGAGTTCCTTAAAAATTTTGAATGTTACACCCTGTGTTTTTAGTTTAATATAGTCCTCCTTGTTTATTTTTGCTTTCCTTACCTGTGTTTTTGATGTAATATCCAAAGCACAGACAACAAAAACATACTGGCAAGAAGCTTTTCCTTTATGTTTTCTTCCAGCAGCTTTATGGTTTCAGAGCTTACATTTAAATCTTTAATCCATTTTGAGCTAATTTCTGTGTGTGGTATAAAAATGGGGGTATTCCCCAGTGGCTCAGCGGTAAAGAATCTGCCTGCAATTCAGGAGCCTCAGGAGCTGGAGCTGGCATGAGTTTGATCCCTGAGCCAGGAAAATCCCCTGGAGGAGGACATGGCAACCTACTCCAATGTTCTTGCTTGGAGAATCCCATGGACAGAGGAGCCTGGCGGACTACAGTCACATTGGGTACAAAGAGTTGGACATGACAAGCGATTTAGCACGCTCAAACATGGTATATGAAAAGCATCAGAATCCAGTCTTTTTCATGTGAACAGCCAGTTTTCCCAACACCATTCATTAAAGAGATTGCCCTTTCTGGGTTTGTATTCTTGATGCCCTTGTCAAAGATTAGGTTATATTATATGTGTGGGTTTATTTGTGGGATCTTTATTCTGTTCCATTGGTTTGTGTGTCTGTTTTTATGCCAGTGCCATACTGTTTTGATCACTATAGCTAATGTTTGTGTGCATACTAATGTACGGAATAGCAGAGACTCAAGCAGAATATTTTAGACTTTCATTTCTTAAATTACAGCATTCTTACTATAATTTAGTATTAAGGCACTTTAGAAATTTGAATATGTAAGGTTTTATAGCATTCAGGCAGAATTCTGTATCGATAAAGACTCATCACAGAGGTCCTTTATTATTCTTACTATATTTGTATATAGAATTTTCGAAAACATAAAACATGTACAATGGATGTTGAGTTTGACTTGAGTAACTAGGCATGTCTCTATTCTTGATCAATGCATTTGTAGTAATAATGACTTCAAAAGCTAAAGAACTATGTAGAGTTCTTAAAAAAGAATTTGCGATTTTGTTTTACAGAATATAAGATATCAAGGTTTAGATTAATGGTATATGCTTGTTTCCTTTTTTTGATTGTCTGGAGTCAGTTGCTCTGTGGTAATGAAGTGGCTTTATTTAATAGAGAAAGTGAAAATGGAGAAATTATGAGAAGAGGTTTTTTTTTTTTTTTTGAAACTATGTAATTTTGTAGTTTTAATGAGGTTCAAAACTCGACAAAACCTGTTAAAATATATTCACTTAAATGGTTGGTCTGTTTTAGGTTCCACCCTGTAGGCTTTCTTACAGAAATATCCCTTCTGTAGATACTGACATGAGTCTGATGGGTGACATACACAGATAGTGTTCAGGTGGATCGGCCTTTCCAGTTCTTCAATTTCTTCAAAAATTTCTTTCTGGTTGTTTAGCTGGAATGACTAGAGATTTGGCCTCCATGAGGGACAGCTGCTTGGATTTCTGCTGCAATTGTTTCAGATTTAGGCAGCAGTGAAAAAGTTGTAGTTGTTAAAGGCAGAGAAGCTATGACTATAATCAGACATGAGATGCAGGGATCTTAAAGATGAAGCCCACAGCAGGAAACATTATTTTGCAGGACACCAGAATAAAATGGGTAATTATAGTACTAGTTCATCATCCCGTGCTTAGATAATTTTGAATTAAACATTTTTCTTCTATGACTCTTTGGGAGAAGGTTTAGAATTTCAGAGCAAATTATTATTTGTTTATTCATATAAAACTTTGTGTTCTAGCCAGGAAATGAAGACATGAGCAAAAATAAAATATAATGTACTCTGTCCTTTAAAACTTATAAATCAGTGGAAAAAAAGTAAACAATTGCAATAGTTTGGTGTAAGTGTTTAAATACAAATTCATGTAGGGTAATATGTAAATCCAACAAATGAAAGTTTGTCTCAACAGAGTATATATTTCTCAGATGAGTGCTTAAACCCGTTCTACAGATGAGGGTTCTGCTAACAAAATAAAAAAAGAGACAAATTTCTGTTATCAAGTTATTCTATAAGAAGTATTGAAAATAATGAAGGTGGTTCTACATTTACAGTTTCTAATTTATAAGGAAAATAATAGATTGCACATCTCTATATCTGAGCCATGGTATTTGTATTTTGCATTTTATATTGTTTTGTCGAGGAACCTTTGGGTAATACTTAATCACAGAATTGTCATTGACTTATTATTTAGAGTTTATTAATGTTAAGTATTTGGGTTTTATGTTACTGTAGCATCATTATTTCAAACAAAACAGAAATTAGTAAAATGTTCATAGATATAAATTAGTCATGAATATTAAAAAGCTTCTAATTCACACAGACATTCAATCAACTAATTATCCATAAAAAAGATATTTACTACTTGAATTGCTGTCTACCAAGAGTAATTTTGGCAGATACAGTAAATTTTTCCTGCCAAAAGCAGTATTTCATCTTTGCTTTAGCAAAAAGAGAAATAAGGCACACGAAAGAGATAACAGTATGTTGTTAATCAGGACCATGGAAGCTGCATAATAGCCCATCCCATTATATGGTAATTATATTACTAATACATTCATGATACGTTTTATTTTTATGAAAATACTCTGAGTGCCATGCAAATAAACATAATGTAAAATATAATTGACATATTAAAAAAAGATGTTGAAAGTTCTAATCCAGATTCCCACATTCTAGGAGCATATGCCATATGCATTTTGCCATCATGAACACCGAATCTTTTATTACTAGTGTCCTTGTTGCCACAATAACTATGCTGCTTCTCCCCTAATACTTGTATATTGGAAATTAATGTTTTTTTTCATATCTCTGATACTTTTGAGCTGTTGGTTGTTTGTTCTTTTTCTGGTCAACTGATACTCTAATTAGCTTTGGTCACCATTTTCTTACATTTATTTTCTCACGAACCATGTTTTAAATTTTGCCTTGATGGTACTTTCTTTTTTCATTATCTAGAATAATGAAAGAGGGATGAATTAAAGAATTGTTTGGATATTGTAGTTTGTATTTTATCTTCTACATATCTCATAGATAAACCTAGTCACAACTGACAGTAATGGCAGTTTAAATGGAATTTTAATTTCTATTCTTGAGCTTTTACCTTATTTAAAAAATCCATGCTTTATCTTTAATTACACTTGATTCAGTGATTATTTCCTGGTTCTTAGTAACTACTTATTGAGATTTTACTATTTTTCTGACACTGTTATAACCACCCCAAGTATATAATATCATATTCCCTACAATAAATTCATGAGGTAGATACTTTTATTAGCCTATTTTAAGATTATAAACATATTAGCTCATTTTTAGAGTCCTTAATGACAACACATGATGTAAGTGTATCACATTATCTTCTCCCATTAATTTTGGCAGTTACTCTGTGTTTGCTCTACGTTTTATTCTTATAATGAAAACATGTTATAGTAATCAATTTAAAATACAGATCACAGTTTTCGGTATAACTTATATTCCAGGACTTCAGAAGTTTTTCAGTGAAAGTAGATAAATCCCTACAAAAAGATCTTGTTAATTTACTAAAGAATAGCTTGTCTTTACCAAGCCAAAGAGGTATGCTGATCAAATACACAAGGCAGGAAGAGAAAGTTTCTTTTGTAAAGAAAAAGTGCTTATTCAGCAAATCAGATGTATTCATTTACACAGGAAAGTTGCAAATAAAAACTTGATTAACCGTGAGCATTTTATTTCCTTTTTATTTTAGAACAAATTTTTTTTTTAGAACAAATTTTCTAATCTTAGCTGATGATGTTAATTATTTGACTGACTTGGAAAATGCACACAGCTCTTCCCATGTCTATTGAGAGACCTTCTGAATCAAAATCTCTGACAAGACAAACTCAGTTACACTAAAATACACACACATGCACACACACATATAATCTACAACAAACCAAGGACGACAACAACAACAACAAAAGCTCTAATAAATCCAGCTTGATAGTGACAATTTTAAAAACTGTGATAGCATTCACTTTATTAAAAAAACTGATGATAATTGATTACTGATGCTTAAGAAGCAGTATTCTATGTTCCTTGTACATTGTACAGTTGGGTGCCTGGCAAATTTAGATATATACTTTGAATGACATTGGAGAGAATGTGTTCTGACTTCAGGTGATGCTCAGGAAGTTCCAGTAAACAGCTTCTCTGTGGTTTAGGCTTATGCTTTGTGATGGTAGTTATATGAAATGTCTTCTTAAGTCATTAAAGTACAGTTTACGGTTACAGTTTAGACTTGTACCAGTAACTACCATTAATCTTAAGTAATATATTTCAGATTTGGGGAAAAATGCTTGTAATTTATATTTTGCAATATATCTTCATACTTAATTTGAAATTAGGCTGAATTCATGATGACTTGTATAAATTTGGTGATATGTATGAAAAAGATGTTTTTGGTAAATTTTATAGCTACGTTTTCTTGAAGGGATTACCTTTCATTTGTGAGATTATAATATAATGGTTTCAATTTATAATAAATATAGTAAGATAGGATTTTTAGTTGATATAAATAAGTTTCAGAAAAGTATCTCATTTTTATGAAAAGTGAATGGCAAACTGTACGTTGTTGTGGCCTGTGGCCCCCTGTGTGGGCCACCAAAAATGTCGTGATCCATGCGTGGGTTGGAAAAGAATTTCCAGACATGAGACAGAATGAGAGGGAAATAAGGTTTGTTAGAGCGGGAGACGCTGTTAGAACAGCAGGCCAGCTCAAGGGAGAACCTGGGTCTTCAGTCCACTTTTATACCCAGTGTAGGAGGAGTGGGATAGGGGTCTTGCGGGTCATTTGCTGCTTGGGAGAGGCATATATATACTGGGTAGAGGAAGATTAAGGCAAATACCGTCTCCCTCTAGGGTAGGAGGGGAGACAGATTATACTGATCAGGAGGACCCAGAATCCATTAATAGTTACAACATGGGGAAGGAAAAGATGATAAGGGTCTGGTTTTTGCATTTCTGGATTCCAAGACCCTCCTTGGTTTTATCTGCTCTTTTGTCCTTGGATCGCCACATACATCATGTTGATTTCATACTTCTATATGACAAACTTGTTGCCACAATGGAGGTAGCTAACATTTCCATCATGCCATATAACTCCCATTTTTTGTTGTTATATGTCAATTATAGATGAATAGGTCTGGGGGAAAGAGAGAATGGAAAGGAAGCATATAACTGTTTTTGCCCCCACTTACTTATTATTAAACAGAAGAAAATTTGGAAGATTGATTTGAAAAGATTTTGAAGATTAAGTTTTTACCTTTTAGATCATCAGGTATCATTGGGAATACTGTGCTCATATTTGAATTACTTTCCTGAAGAGTGACCTAACTGCCCTATAACATTATAATTACTGATAAAACTTTTTTGCATCTCAACTAATTAGTGAGATCTACATTATTATGTTCAAAGATATTCATAAAACTTTTAAGCTAGAGGTATTTTAAAGAACTTCAAAAATACTCCATAAAGCATTTTAGAATTAAAAAAATAAAGACACTTTTTTTTGGAGGATAATGGATACATGTATATGTATGACTGAGTCCCTGAAATTATCACAACACTGTTAATTGGTTATATTCCAATATAAAATAAAAAGTTAAAAAATTAAAAATACTCTCTTAAAACAAAAGCTTTATCACCCAAATACAGACTTAGTTGGTTTTTGTGCTTCCATCATTTTGTTTTCTAATAGTGAAAAAGTAGGTCAAGTTAAATCTCAAATATCAAGCCATTTTCCCACTAATTAAAAATAAAGTATTTTATAAAAGTTATTCTAAATATTTTTATACTTCAAATTCTTTCTACTAGTGAAAGATAGATCTCAAAATTTCACTTGAAATTCTTATGAAATTCTATCTATGTTAGAAAAACTATGATTCTTCATTATTCAGTGCCTGGAAAAGGAATGTGGGTATCTGATCATGTGTTCATTGGTGAGGCAATTTCTATTTGCTAGAGAATAAAGCTCTATCCAAACACAAACAAATTTGATTTCCATTTAATTTAAGATAGTTAATTTGAGGGGACAACACATGTTTTGTTTAGACTTTGTATGTAGATCTACATGGTAACTATGTTTCTTGATCATGTGTTTGACAAAATTTCCAACTAATTCTAGAAATTTGGAATGCTCTAGAGCAAAGAGCAATAGACTAATTATCATGAACAGTGTGTTCTTGTTCTAGTTCTAAAGCTGAAATTTTGAGCAAATCTTAACTGTTTTAATATTTTTACTCATGAGATGAGATTGCAGAGCCAGATAAACTCAGGAATCTGCCAGTTGAGCATTCTGTGAACACAAAGATTTGTTTTTCTCCTTGCAAAAAATCAGTAAAGTATTTTGTTGTATCAGTGGAAACTAGTGATTCCTATCTGGTTTGGGGACTTTTCAGTTCCTATAAGAGTATTGCTCATTTGCACTTTGTATTATTTCCAAAAACCTAATAAAAATCATCAAGGCATCTGCTGTAAAATCCTAAGATTAATCATAATGCTGAATTTCAACTCGGGAAAGGAATCATGTTATTCTGCAAAGTAAGCATGAATATAGAGAGGCTGATTACAGCTTTTCCAGATTTAAGCAGACCTGATTTCCTGGTCACTTCTCTTGATCTCTACCTGCTGTGGTGGGTTTTACCAGTGCCAAACTCTCTGTTCCATACTCTCTTGCAAATGTTTCAACATCATCCTGAGAGAATTCTCCTTTCTTTCCAATTGATAATTTTCTACAAATTCTCTAGATCCTAGCTTGAGTATCACTTGCTCAGGTAAGTTTATTCTAAATAACCCTGCATCATCTAGTTCCCATCTTCACTGAATAAACAATTTTTTTTTTGGTTTCTCATTACTTGTTAAAATGTTTCTTTAAAATTAAAAAAAGGCATCCAGAAATAAAGTAGGATACCTATCCATAGATTTTTTTTTCTTTCATTTTGTTAAACACAAATTTTCATAATATATTCACAGTCCTGTACTTTGCCTCTAACATTAGCAAGCCTGGAGCTCTTTAAATGACATACAACTGTGCAGAGTTCATACAGCATATAGAAAAGTTCTTATTTTACTTGTATAAATTCAGATGTTTGCACTATGTTGATATTATGTATATGTCAGATCCTAGCATATAGACACTTAAGGTTTTATCAGTCTCTGTCCTTAAAAATCAATGAAATGCTTTTGTACATATGTCATTTGATATCAAGATATGATTGGCCTCAAAACAGTTGTTGAGCATCTTCCCTATTCTGTTATTAAATTTTTTTTCTATTTACTCAAAATTTCAACAGAATGTATTTTATTTCTTCATAATTGTTAGATATTCACCAGGAAGGTATTTGAGACTGGAGTTTTCTTTGTGAGGAGGCTTTTATCAATTTAATATCTTTAATAAATATAGAGCTCTTCAAGTTAATCTCTTTAATTGAACAGAGTGGTAGCATGTTGTACCTTTTGAGAAATTTATCAACATCATCTATATTTTTGAAACTATTATCTTAAAGTTTTATATCATTATTCAGTCACGAGTCATATCTGACTCTTTGAGAACCCATGGACTGCAGCAAGCCAGGGTTCCCTGTCCTTCACTATCTCCTGGAGTTTGTTCACACTCATGTCCACTGAGTTGCTGATATCATCCAACCATCTCATTCTCTGCTACCCTCTTCCCTTCCTGTCCTGAATCTTTCCCAGCATCAAGGATTTTTCTAGTGAGCTGGCTAGAAAATCACATCAGGTGGCCAAAGTATTACATAATTTTTACATAATGTAATATATATATTTTATAAAATAAAATTTTTACAAAGTTTTATAAAATGACTTAATATGTTTTTAATATTTTAATATTTCTAATTATCACCTCTATTTTATTCTTGACCTCGGTCTCTCCTTTCTCATCTTTATTTCCCTCTCTTATTTTTTTCTCTATTTCTCTATTGTGATTTTTCTGTTGAATGGTCATGTGTATTTTTAAAAAGCTCTGTCAGTAACTAATGTTTCTATTTTGTCCAAAACAGAAGCAGAAAAATAAACATGTTGTAAATATAATGCCAGATATTTTCACAAACCTAATTAGCTGTGATGACAAATGCATCCTGGCTAACTCGACCATTTGATAAAGTTAATTTCTAAAAATCAGATTTAGTTAATATTAGATGGCATCTGAAAGATGGCCTAGACATGTTACTTTGTAGCATCAATCTGTTCAATATATAAAATATAAATATGTAAATAAGAATCCCATCTTACTATACTTTGGTACCTTCTGTTAGTTTTCAACTCACTGACTGATAGGCTAGGAGAAGTATCTGTGGCTCTTATCTTCTTTGGACAGTAGATGCAGTGATGATAGCCATGTTAAATAGAATGTTTAGGAAAAGTAAAATACAACCAAGGGCATACCCAAAGGGAAGAGCAGAAGATGATGGTTCTTGCTTCAAATCCTGAATTTTACAGACTTTTATAAGTCCTCGTAACTTTTCAAAAAATTGTGTCACTGTTAAAATGTATAAGTATATATTTCTAATTTCATCTGGTTTCTTCTGAAATAAATGATTACTGTGTTGGTCCAATTAGAAGCTCTGTTTGTTTCTTTATTTGTATTGCTCTAATTACCCATTGATAAAAGTCTGTCAGTGGATAATGCCCGAGAACATTATCAAATGGTTTAGTAATGACTCATGCAGAGCAGTGATATCTTTCTTTATTTGCCTAATCAGTATCATGCTTTTCATTCTGTTCACATCATTACCTCTGACATGTCTTACAGTACTTCTGGGGCCCAAGACTTTAGCTAAAAATTCTAAAATATACAGCATGTGTTGCTGTCAGATTGTTTTTAATCTGTATAAACAGAGACGTTACATTGCCAACAAAGGTCCATCTAGTCAAAGCTGTGGTTTTTCCAGTAGTCATGTATGGGTGTGACAGTTGGACTAGGAAGAAAGCTGAATGCTAAAGAATTGATGCTTTTGAACTATGGTGTTGGAGAAGACTCTTGAGAGTCCCTTGGACTGCAAGGAGATCCAACCAGGATCTCCTAAATCCTAAAGGAAATCAGTCCTGAATATTCATTGGAAGGACTGAAGCTGAAGCTGAAGGTCCAATCCTTTGGCCACCTGATGAGAAGAACTGACTCATTGGAGAAGATCCTGATGCTGGGAAAGATTGAAGACGGGAGGAGAAGGGGATGACAGAGGATGGGATGGTTGGATGGTATCACTAACTCAATGGACATAAGTTTCAGTAAGCTCCAGGAGTTGCTGATAGACAGGGAAGCCTGGTGTGCTGCAGTCCATGTGGTCGCAAAGAGTCAGGCAGGACTGAGCGACTGAACTGAACTGAAACTACAGCAAAGATTGAAGTATAAGCAATGTTACAGGATGATGTTTTATGAAGACATTCAGTATCTTATTAAGTTTAGTATCTTAACATTTTATATTAAAAATTAGGTTTCAACATATTTAAAATATATAATGTTACATTGCAGATATAATTACATATAGTTTGAAAAACCATAAAGTCAATTTCTATAAAGTTCTTTGTAATATCCTTATTTATGTTGCTTGATTTTTCTTTATGTTAAGTCCTTAGCAATAGTAGTTTTATCTATCTGATTATCTGTCTGGAAAATATTGGTACTATCAAAATGTAGTAACATGGCTATGAGAAACAAGGTAGTAATATATCATATGGTGCTCAGTTATGTCCAACTCTTTGCGACCCCGTGAACTGTTGCCACCACTCCTCTGTCCATGGAATTCTCTCAGGCAAGTATACTGGGGTGGGTTGCCATTACCTTTTCCAGCAGATCTTTCCCACCTAGGGATCAAATCTGGGTCTCCTGCATTGCAGGTGGATTCTTTAGGTCTGAGCCACCAGGGAAGCCCGACATATGTCATATAGGACCTTCATTTAATGTATATATTGACCGATATTATTTTATCATTTTATTTATATAATTCTTTTCTTCACATTTTCAAAATCATTTGAATAAAATAGAAGATTGTTAGATGCCCAATATATGATTTGAACCATCTTCCATGGTATTAATAACACCTAAGATTTGTTGAAGGTAGGAGGGGAAGGGGGTGGCAGAGGATGAGATGGTTGGATGCCATCACCGACCCAATGGGCATGAGTTTGAGTAAGCTCCAGGAGTTGGTGATAGACAGGGACGCTGCAGTCCATGAGGTCACAAACAGTCAGACATGACCGAGCTACTGAACTGAACTCATTTGAAGATTTGTTAAATAATACTGTGTCTCCAATAATGTGCTAATACTTTTTGAGAGGATTTTCTAAATGTATAACAATCCTATGATGTAGGTCTATTTTTAGCTTCGCTTTATAGATGAAGAGGCAGAGGTCTGTGCAGGATGAGTGAGTTACCCTGAGGATATGCTTATAGGTAGTAGCAGATTCAGGATTTGAATCTAGTCATTTGGATTACAGCACCAAAGAGCTTAGCCACTACTTTTGCTATTGAGTTCACATGGCAAACTCTTGAAAAGAACTTTTCTAAAAGTCACCAGTTTACAGACATAGAAAAGTTTAATGTGTTTATTTTGTGTCTCTTCCCTAATATATAAATTTTGTATTTCTTCCCTAACAATGGGCAGAGGAAATTTGTCTCTTGGACAGAGAGAGCTTTGCTAGCAATAATTCTCTTGATTCCAAGCCAAAAGAGTCCCATTATGTAATTGTTACTCTTTTTAGGCAGAAATGCTAATAACTCAAGCAAGTACTTTATTTAATAACTGATAAAGGTCCTTTCTTTTCCCTAAGAAATATCCACTTCTGTAGATAAAATCCAACCCCACATATATCATTGAGATAAATGCTTCTCTGTCTTGAGATTTCTGTAAAAATATTGAGAGGCAACAATGGTAAGTAACTAAGGGGCATGGTTTTATGGATGGATCTAGGATACATGTCTATAAGATATTTAGAGGCTGCCCCCCCTTCATAGTTCTTAAGGCTTTTGAGACCATGTGTTTTTTTAAGAGCACCCAAGAATGCATTTCTGCCTGGAAGCCAAATTTTAATTTTGTATCATTGACATTTATAAAGGCTAGGATGAGTTAATGATTTTATCTTTAAACTCACAGTGTGTGTGTGCGTGTGTGTGTGTGCATGTGTGTGTGTGTGTGTGTGTGTGTGTGTGGTTTATCAATTTTAAATGTATAATATGATAAATTCAAAACACATATATAGGAAGGGAACGACTACCACAAATGTAACATAGAACAATTCTTTTATGACAAATGTCCCTTCAAATATTTTTGCTTTCTAGATACACTCCAAACTTTTGGCAACCATTGATCATTTTTTCCCATATCTATCACCTTGTTTTTTGTGAAATTTTATATAAATGAAACTAAATAAGATATAGTCTTCCATGTCTAATTTCTTCTCCTTACCACAATCCTTGTGGGAGGCACCCAAGTTATTTTGTGTATTCATAGTTCTTTATTTTTACTATAGAGTAATTTATCCTTGTATACATATACTAAATGTTTTCATAGTTTTGTAATGGGCAGTAGAGATTATTCTAGTTTGTGTTATGAATAAAATTTCTATGAAAATTTGTATAAGTCTTAGGTGGATATATGCTTTTATTTCTCTTTATAAAAGAAGAAAGGGATGAACATGATAGTATGGAAAGTACTTTTTTAACTTTGTAAGAAATTGCTAAGTTGTTTTTCAATGTGATAGTAAAAATTTATGCTTCACCAGGTATTTGCTAATCTAGTTGTTCCACATACTTGTTAAATGTGACATTGTCCAGCTTTTTACATTTCAGCCCAGTATTTTAAAAATTTTAATTATATTAATATCATTGTGGTTTTAATTTGCAGTTTTCTGATGAAAAATGGTGATGAGTAATTTTCCATGTGTTTATTGGTGATTTGTATCATTTTTATGACCTGTCTGTTCATAAATTGATTTATTTGTCATTATAGTTGACATGAGAGTTCTTTATATAGTATATTTTGCCAATATTTTCTCCTAGCCTATGTCTTTCTATTTAGTTTTTTAACAGCTTCTTATCATTAGCAAAAGTTTTTGTTTCTTATCCCAAAATGACTGAAAATTTTTTCCCCATGGTCTTAAAACTTTTAAGTACATAATACAGTATTGTTAATTATAGTTACAGTCAGCATGTTATACCTTAAGTCTCCAGAAATTATACATCTTATAGATGGAAGTTAGCAAAAGTTTTACATTTTTATAAAGTTAAACTTAGAATTTTTATTTATACTTTTTTATTGAGAATATGAAGAACTAATTGTCTAACCTGGAGTTAGAAGTTTTTATGCTATAGTTTTTATGGCTTATTACCTTACTGCTTAAATTTACATCAAACTGATTTCGGGGTAGTTTTATAGCACTTGTGTTTATGTGTGTGTATTAGTCGATCAGTCATCTCTGACTGTTTGCGACCCCATGGACTATAGACTACAAGGCTCCTCTGCCCATGGAATTTTCCAGGCAAGAATACTGGAGTGGGTTGCCATTCCATTCTCCAGGGGATCTACAGACCCAAGGATCACAATCTAGGCCTCTTATGTCTCCTGCATTGGCAAGTATGTTCTTTACCACTAGCACCACCTGGCAAGCCCCTTGTGTGGCTTAGTTTAGTTCAGTTCAATTCAGTCACTCAGTCGTGTCCAACTCTTTGCAACCACATGAACTGCAGCACACCAGGCTTCCCTGTCCATCTCCAACTCCTGGAATCCACCCAAATCCATGTCCATCAAGTCGACGATGCCATCTAGCCATCTCATCTTCTGTCGTCCCCTTTTCCTCCTGCCCCCAATCCTTCCCAGTATTAGGGTCTTTTCCAATGTGTCAACTCTTTGCATGAGGTGGCCAAGTATTGGAGTTTCAGCTTCCACATCAGTCCTTCCAGTGAACACCCAGGACTGATCTACTTTGGTATGGACTGGTTGGATCTCCTTGCAGTCCAAGGAACTCTCAGGAGTCTTCTCCAACACCACAAAAGCATCAATTCTTCAGTGCTCAGCTTTCTTCACTATTCAACTATCACATCCATACATGCTACTGGAAAAACCATAGCCTTGACTACACGGACGTTTGTTGACAAAGTAATGTCTCTGCTTTTTAATATGCTATCTAGATTGGTCATAACTTCCCTTCCAAGGAATAAGCATCTTTTAATTTCGTGGCTTCAAATATCATCTGCAGTGATTTTGGAGCCCCCCAAAATAAAATCTGACACTGTTTCCACTGTTTCTCCATCTATTTCCCATGAAGTGATGGGACCAGATGCCATGATCTTAGTTTTCTGAATGTTGAGATTTAAGCCAACATTTTCACTCCCCTCTTTCAGTTTCATCAAGAGGCTTTTTAGTTCCTCTTCACTTTCTGCCATAAGAGTGGTGTCATCTGCATATCTGAGGTGTGGCTTTAGTTCTATTCATATTCATCACAAGGTACAGAATTATTGCCATCAGAATGGTTCCCAGTACTATACCACTCTAGAGCCATAGCCACATCCCTGGAAACCTCTAATCTGTTCTCCAACTTTTTAATATTGTAATTTCTAAGATGCTGTGTAAACAGAATCAATCAAACAGTATGTAACTAACTGAGATTTTATTTAATTACCTAGAAGAACTCCTTTGAGACCTACCAAAGTTTCACTTATTAATGAGTTGCTCCCTTTTACAGCTGAGTAGCATGTGCGACACTTTGTTAAACCACTCATCATTTGTAGGTTGTGTTTAGTTTTTGAGTTTTGTCAAAATACTGCTACGAATATTTCTATAGAGATTTTTTCACAGAGGTCGATGAACAATATATATTTATGGATAAAACAGACGCATATTATTAACCTTGCAGACCAAATAAAATTTCACAACTACTCTGCCAGTAACCAGGACATAGCATTCAAATGAATCTCTTGATGAAAAGAATTGCATAATGCTTTCTTCTGTCTTGATATTTTTTTTAGCTTTTAAATGATGTGTTAGGGTTGTAATTATGTATGACATGAAGAGTATGATTTGTAGAGTCACAAGTTTGTGAATTTGTGATTTGATCTGTGGAGTCAAACTTCCTGAATCGTACAGTTTCCAATTCTTTATTGGTGTCATCTTTAGCAGGAAATAAATAGCCTCTTTTATCCTCAATATTTCTATGTACAAATGCGGGTCATTTTAGTATGTATGTAATTTGATGGTTTTGAGGACTAGATATGATAAATTGTATAAAACATTTTATAGTCTTCCAAGAGAAAAAGCTTTAGCACAGCATTAGATATTTTACTTATGTTGATAGAAAACAGTTAATTTAGCCTTAATTGCACGGAATTATTTTAATTATGATGGTTCTGATGCTGGGAATGGCTATTTTAGCCTATATTTCAAAAATATCCAAAATCTGCAAAGTGTTATCATTATTCGTTTATTCATTGTCTTAGAAAAATAAGACAGTCCATGTATGAGAGTGATTGAAGGTATTATTTTGCTTAACTTACAAATGAAAATTCAATTTCCTCAAATATTAAATATTTATACAAAAACCTATGGGGGTAGAGGTTGGGAGACCCTCATCTAAATGAAAGTAATTTTCTTTATCCAGTTAAGTGTACAAATTGGGTATGATTTTTTCCCTACTGCTTTAATGGAATTGAGCAAAGAAAATTTTTGCATTAGGAAGGAAGAGAAAAAAGCCTTTTTCTAAAAGAATATGAGTAGTTACCTAGGATATATTTTGCTGTTTAATTATTTCCAAAGCAAGAAAATTAGAGATACCAAGGGAACATTTCATGCAAAGATGGGCTCAATAAAGGACAGAAATGCTATGTACCTCACAAAATCAGAAGATATTAGAAGAGGTGTAAGAATAACTATACAAAAAAAGATCTTAATGACCCAGATAACCACGATGGTATGATCACTCACCTAGAGCCAGACATCCTGGAATATGATGTCAAGTGGGCCTTAGGAAGCATCACTACAAACAAAGTTAGTAGAGATGATGGAATTCCAGTTGAGCTATTTCAAATCCTAAAAGATGATACTGTGAAAGTGCTGCACTCAGTATGCCAGCAAATTTGGAAAACTCATCAGTGGCCACAAGACTGGAAGAGGTCAGTTTTCATTCAAATCCCAAAGAAAGCCAGTGCCAAAGAATGTTCAAATTGCCACACTATTGCACTCATCTCACATTCTTGCAAAGTAATGCTCAAAATTCTCAAAGTCAGGCTTAAACAGTATGTGAACTGTGAACTTTAAGATGTTCAAGCTGGATTTAGACAAGGCAAAGGAACCAGAAATCAAATTGCCAACATCCGTTGGATCATCAAAAAAGCAAGAGAGTTACAGAAAAATATTTACTTCTGCTTTATTGATTACACCAAAACCTTTGACTGTGTGGATCACAACAAACTGTAGAAAATTCTTCAAGAGATGGGAATACCAGTCCACCTGACCTGCCTCCTGAGAAATCTGTATGCAGGTGAAGAAGCAACAGTTAGAACCGGACATGGAGCAACAGACTGGTTCCAAATTGGGAAAGGAGTATGTCAAAGCTGTAAATTGTCACCCTGAATATTTAACTTATATGCGGAGTACATCATGTGAAATGCAGGGCTGGATGAAGCACAAGCTGGAATTAAGACTGCCGGGAGAAATATCAATAACCTATGCAAATGACACCACCCTTATGGCAGAAAGTGGAGAAGAGCTGAAAAGCCTCTTGATGGACGTGAAAGAGGAGATGAAAAAGTTGGCTTAAAGCTCAACATTCAGAAAACTAAGATCATGGCATCTGGCCCCATCACTTCATGGCAAATAGATGGGGAAATAATGGAAACAGAGCCTTTATTTTGGGGTTCCAAAATCACTGCAAATGGTGACTGCAGCCATGAAATTAAAAGACATTTGCTCCTTGGAAGAAAAGCTATGACCAACCCAGACAGCATATTAAAAAACAGAGACATTACTTTGCCAATAAAGATCCGTCTAGTCAAAGCTATATTTTATCCAGTAGTCATGTATGGATGTGAAAATTGGACTGTAAGGAATCTGAGTGCTGAAGAACTGGTGCTTTTGAACTGTGGTGTTGGAGAAGACTCCTGAGAGTTCCTTGGACTGCAAGGAGATCCAACCAGTCCATCCTAAAGAAATCAGTCCTGAATATTCATTGGAAGGACTGATGCTGAAGCTGAAACTCCAGTACTTTGGCCACCTGATGCAAAGAGCTGACTCCTTGGAAAATACCCTGATGCTGGGAAAGATTGAAGGCAGGAAGAGAAGGGGACAACAGAGGATGAGATCGTTGGATGGCATCACCAACTCAATGTAGTACGTGAATTTGAGCAAGCTCTGGTAGTTGATGATGGATAGGGAAACCTGGTGTGCTGCAGTTCATGGAGTCTCAAAGAGTCAGACATGACTGAGAGACTGAACTGAATTGAACTGAAAAGCTAGGAAATATCTTAAAATAAGTGCAGATAAATTTTCTCAGTTTTATAATGGAATTTTATAAAAATAGGATCAATTATGAATTGTAAAATTTGAAATACATTATAAGATACATTTTAAATAATCTTACAAACACTCTTATTAATTCTTTATTTTTATTCCTACATCTCACAGTGTCTCACTCTATGAAAATCTGACAGAATTCCAGCTGTTCTTTGAAGGAAATAAAAGCACACATTGGCAGACAAAAAAAAAAAAGAAAAGCAAACAAAAGAATATGCAGCAAATCATAATACTGTATAATGAACATTTATGTAAGATTATATTGTTTTCATTATGTTATAGGATGCAGAGTGTGGGAGAAAGTTAAATAGTCAAAGGATAGTACTACATTCAGCAAATTTCTTAAGTTTCCCCAACAACCTCTTGCTCAATTTTTGGATTCTATTTATATCTGCTACTCTATTAATGAATGTAGATTACATTAACTTTTCTATTAGATTTCATCATTTATTACAAGAAAAAGCTTCATACCTTTAGCCAACTAATCATCTGGAAAGCACTTTTTCCTCAGTAAGAATATGGAGGGATTAGTCGTCATGTCAAAGTAGCCTCGCTATTATCAGTCTTCTAATTACCTTCTTTGTCACCAGGTAAAGAATTCACTGTGGATGGTGAATGACGAAGCTTGTCATGAGGCTAATTGATTGTGATTCAGACTTTCTGAGTCCAGAGAAACATACAGATAAATGATATAGATATATAGATAAATGTCTTTGAATATTGTCTTGATGCATGTTACTGATAGTTTTAGGATGTGTATATGTTTCTTTCTAATATTCCTTTTGATTTGTGGATTGAAACAAATTGGAAAAATTAGCTTTACTGTTATAATGAAGGCTCAGTCTTCCTCTAGGGACTCTCCATCTCTTGCGGTCCCTGAGAATCTAAGAGACTGAGAGTCTGCATGGGACTCCCTGGAAGATCAAACCCGTCAGTCCTAAAGGAAATCAGTCCTAAAGGAAATCAACTCTGAATATTCACTGGAAGAACTGATGCTGAAGCTGCATCAGTTGCTTCAATTAGCTGAAGCTCCAATACTTTGGTCAACTGATGCTAATAGCTGATTCATTGGAAAGCACCCTGATGCTGAGAAAGATTGAGGGCAGGAGGAGAAGGGGTCAACAGAGGATGAAATGGTTGGATGGCATCTTTGACTCAATGGACATGAGTTTTGAACAAACTCCAGGAGTTAGTGTAGGACAGGGAAACTTAGCATGCTGTAGTCGATGGGGTCACAAAGAGTCAGACATGACTTAGTGACTGAACAGCAACAACAAATTAAAATATATCCCAAAACAGTTACATTAGAAAAGCCCCTCAAAGGCCATGCTTGCCCTCTGTGCACCATGTTATTTCCATCAGGACACTAATACATTAGGACTGAATGGTGGTACAAGATGGAATCTATACAGTGTACATTACAAAAGCTTGTGTTTTTTTTGTAGATTGTATATATTTGCATATATAAAATATAGAACATATATATGTACACATATATAGAACTTATAATTTATTCTTTTCATGCCTCAATCATGGTATTATATTTTCACATAGGTGTATGTATATCACTTTGGAATGCATTTATTTATTTATTTATTTTTATTGAATCAGTTCTAATGAGGTGGATGAAACTGGAGCCTATTATCCAGAGTGAAGTAAGCCAGAAGGAAAAACAACAATACAGTATACTAACTCATATATATGGAATTTAGAAAGATGGTAATGATAACCCTGTATGCGAGACAGCAAAAGAGACCCAGATGTATAGAACAGTCTTTTGGACTCTGTGGGAGAGGGCAAGGGCAGGATGATATGGGAGAATGGCATTGAAACATGTAAATGATCATATGTGAAATGAATTGCCAGCCCAGGTTTGATGTTTAATACAGGGTGCTTGGGGCTGGCTCGGGGCTGGTGCACTGGGATGACCCAGAGGGATGGAATCGGGAGGGAGGTGGGAGGGGGGTTCTGGAAGGGGAACACATATATACCCATGGCGGATTCATCCCAATGTATGGGAAAATCAACACAATATTGTAAAGTAAAAAGTCTTTATTGAATTTGTTACAATAAAAATAAAGGAAAGCATTCATTTAAATGGCCACAGTTGAGCTTTTCAAAGGCAAGTCCGACTATGATGGTTCATTATTAGACAATCTGGTACTCTCCCACAAATACACTTTATAAAATAAAATATCGAGGCTAGCTCATAAAATTTTTTTTACCAATATTTATTAAGTATACAAAAAATCAGAAAGATACCATTCTGTGACTTTTGTTTCTGAAGGTACTTGTTTTGGAAGAAACTTCTTAAATGAGTTGAATGAAGTTTGATTTGAAAATACCCTTTTGCTTTACTTGAAAAACACTATAGCATTCTTCACTTGTCCAAGGTTCTCTATACTGCTTTCATAATTAAGGCCATCAATCTTGAACATTTTTATTGCTGATTGTGGTGCAGGACTGCTTGGCTAAGCCTTTGAAAAATAAATGATTATGGAGTGGCAATTTCTGCCTTAACTTTGGTGTTTGGTTTCCACAGTCTGTTACCCATTACTGTGGATGAGAGACTTAAGAATAAAAAGTTTGGTGTTACTGTGGGAACTTAGAAGGACACAAAGCAAGCAAAAACATAAACCAAAACTGATATTCCTAAGGTGCAAATAAGTAGACCTATAAGAAATTATGCTCACATAATATATCTCTCATTTATTTACAGGACTGAGAACTATCTGTTTCTCTAACTATGGCCATTTTATTAGGTTAAAAAATTACTTTTCTAAATAGCACAAAAAGTATTTCTACTTAGCTTTAATCTCCCAAGATACTAATCTCCTGACCACATTATCTCATCCTCACTAATAATCTCATTTCTTAATTTATAGCAATAAAAAAGATAGAGGAATAAAATTTTTCAAATTTTGCATCAAAATTACCTGTACCCCCAACCATCTTCCCTTTACTTCTCTCTCAGTGATTCCCCCAAGCTGTCCTTAATTCTATCCCCTCTTCCCTTCTTAGATGCAGTAATCTTCTCTCTCACCTTTATTTTCATGGATGTTACTCCAGTGCTTCTTTGATAAAAATTATAATACAAGATATGAACCAGTTTGGGAAGTCCCAGTGACAGATCTGTTCAGCTGCCCACTGTTTTTACTGCTGAGAGCTGCTAACCCCTCTGATTATGTGACCAGCTCAATTCAATTCATTTCTGACGCTAACAAGCAATAGCAACAAATTCCAGTTTAAGGACTCCGTCTTGCAAGAGTGCCCCCAAACCTCCCCTCAACTTAACACACACACACACACACACTCTTCAGATGCCAGTTGCAAGCCCAGATTATGATGTGAGCATTTTAGCTACTAGCTATAGAATGGTGATTCCGACAACCTTCTTGGATTGGTTTAATTTGGTGGTGCTGCTTATAGAACTCAAAGAAATATTTTATTTACTAGGTCACTGATGTGTTACATAATCATATAAACTCGAGAACAGCCAGATGGAAGAGATGCACCCCTCTCCTCAAATCTCCACATGTTCACCTACCTAGAAGCTCTCCAAACCCTTTCTTTCCTGGCTTCAATGGAGACTTCATAACATAGGCATCATTAATTAAACCATTGGCCATTGGTTATTGATTCAACCTCCAGCCCCTCCCTACTTGCTGGTGGTGTCCAGTAAGGGAAGAGGGGACTGAACCTCCAACTCTAATTACAAGGTTCATTCTGGCAACCAACTCCATCTTTAGGTGGGGGTCACAAACTCACCTCATTAATATAACAAAAGATAGCTTTATCATTCACCTCACTTAGGAAATGCCAAGGAATTTAGGAGTTCTGTGTTGGAAAAGGGTATAAAGACCAAATATTTATTTTTATCTTATAAATCACAGTATCACACATACAAATATTATGTGCTGTAATGCAACTATGTTTGATTTTACCAATAATGTTTTAAGTTCAAAACTGAATAAGAGATAAATACTAAGTCAATATATATGTTTTTAACTTCTCTAATTTCTATTCTCATAAGTGAGAGAGTGACATCTTTCTAGCTCTGTCTCTGAACTGAAACTGAAATCTTGTAATTTTTAGTATTCTTTTGACCTACATTTTAATAGTTTCCTCTAGTAGTTTTTCACTCACACTCCATAATAATTGAGAAGAATGAACTGAAAAACGTTAAGTCATAAAGGTTGAAATTAAATGATTTTCTTTAATCATCCACTTTTTGGGAAAGTGGATCAGACCATCAATTTCATTTCTAGAAAGCTGTTTAAGCACAGAAGGATGGCAGCAATGGAATTAGTTTCCTTAAGTCTGTTTTACTGGTGTGAATTAATCAAATCATAATTTTTTTTCTTGTGTGAAAATATTCAACAATTTAAATGAGCCATGATTTCAATCACAAAAGTGTTCACCTGTGAACTGACTTGGAAATTTTTCCTTGAATGACACAAATAGGTTCATTTTATTCATCAACTGCAAAATGAAGGCAAGAAACAAAACAGCCCTGATTACCCCAAGGCTTAGACATTGAAAAGCAGTCCACTGTAGTATATGTGATTGCATGAAAAAAATTACTGATTTACTTTTGGTTCTAATTCAAGATCATATTCCTGCTTTCAATAATTACTGTATCGATACTGAGGTTCTGACATTTTTGCCTTTTATTTTTTTCTCATTGTGCTTCAGTATAAAGCTATTCCTGGTGAACGATGCTGTAAATAGCAGATATTCTGTACCCTTACAAATGTTGTCTTTTGTTCTTCTATTTCATAAGAAGTCTGATGTTATTGTTGGCATTTTGACTGGAATTTTCTCTCAAAATCATTTAGCAGATGTATACATATGTATATATATATATATTTAAGCTATGAATTTGAAGGTAGTTACCTTTTATTTTGCTGTTTCATGCTGCTGCTGCTGCTGCTGCTAAGTCACTTCAGTCGTGTCCAACTGTGTGATCCCATGGACTGCAGCCTACCAGGCTTCTCCATCCATGAGATTTTCCAGGCAAGAACACTGGAGTGGGGTGCCATTGCCTTCTCTGGCTGTTTTCGTAGTCCTAATGTTTATTGCAACTAATTCGTATTTAAATATCTTGCCATGTAATAAAGGGGATCTTCTAAAACCTCCCAAAAAACTCTATTTAGATGAAAATCCAAATTCCTTACAATGACCTTCAAGACCCTAAATGATTTAGACCTTCCTACTGATGTCATATTTTACCTTATATGCTCTTTTCTTGGTGTTCCGGTAACTCTTTCTTTTCTATCCTTGGATATATCAAGCTCATTCTCAAATGAGTACCATTACACAAACAAGATGTTGATTCTTTGGGGAATGTTATTTTTCAGTATATTAATGTGGACAGTACTTTCTCAGTATAAAAATGTCTAACTTAAATATCACTATCCAAGGAGACATTTTCTGCCCAAATCAGAAATCACCTGTTTCTATTTTTGGTTACCAAATGAAATGTTACTTCATGAAGGCAGAGTCCTTTTTTCATCATTCATAATTGCATTTCTAGTTTCTAGACTAAGTCCCAGTCCCAACACATGGCAGGTTATCAGTAAGTATTCTTGAATAAATGAATATTATATCTCTTTCCAATTTGTTTAAAATAATAAAGGTTTGAAAAGTAAGACTAAGGGAAATTATAATGCTTGTTTTAATAGAACAACTTTATCAACAGACATATTGGCTGTTGATTTGGAAATCATGTATTTTTTTTAAGTTTTCTAAAACTAACCTTGTATTTCTTGTGAACTAAACACTTTAATCTGTTATAGATAAGTGTCCATTGACTCAAAGGTGACCTTCTAGGTGGTTTTCAGAAATCATTGGTCAAATAGCAATATTGAACATTAATTCTGTCACACTAAGAAAGTTTTCAAAACTCTGTTTTGAAAGTTAATTCTGTCACACTAAGTACAAGTTTTTAAAAATCTGTGGATACTATTTTTGTAAGAAAATGTTCTAAATTTCAAACATTTAATTATTAGCCAATATTAGGATACCCATCATTTATATATCTTCTTTTTCCCCCTTTTGATAATGACCACCAGTTGTCGAAGAGAAGCAGAAAATTCACCAAAGCAAAATTACATCTTCAATGCATCACATATATTAGAGTTGCCTGTTTTAGAATCTGATTTACCTTAGGATACTAGTTCACTGGTAATGTGTGATGTCAAATTTAAAAAAAGAAATAAAGTTTAGTTACATCACTGCTAGAGATTAGATATCTTAAAGGGAGTACACACATATAAGGGTCAAGGACATCAGACCAGAGATAGAGAAGAGAATCTGAAGGAAACCTTAGGCATATTTATACAGATGCCTCACCCTCCAGGCAACCTTCTTCTACTTACTTGACTTGGTTAGTCATTATTGTTGGAAGAACTCCAGAAGTACTGCCTCCGTCTATCAAAAGCCTCCCAAATTGTGGAAGAAAATTTAGACTTCAACATTGCTATTGACTAAGGCAGGGCTGCAAAGGAGACACAAATATAAAGAACAGATTTTTGAACTCAGTGGGCGAAGGTAAGGGTGGGATGATTTGCAAGAATAGCATTGAAACATGTACTTTAGTGTATGTAAAAGAGATGACCAGTTCAAGTTTGATTCATGAAGCAGGATACCCAAAGTCAGTGCTCTGGGACAACCCAGAGGGATAGGATGAGGAGGGAGGTAGGAGTGGGGTTCAGGATGAGGGGGACACATGTATTCCTATGGCTGATTCATGTTGATGTATGGCAAAAAAAAATTGTAATTATTCTTGATTAAAATTAATTATAAAATAAGAAACATAGAAAGGAGAGATTATATAGGATACATCACCTATAGAAATAGTTTATTTTCACAAAATATCATCCTGAATATTGCTATATTTAGGTTATAAGAGTTAAATCTATTAGGCTTACTTCTCATAACTTACCCGCCATTGCTGCTCAAGTGACACCTGAGGTTTAAATATTTTGTATAATTGCGAGCATTTCTGTTGAGAATCATTTATAGCAAACATGTTCACTTCTTACATTAAGATTTACACCACCGTGAGCTTGATGTACTATTGATCGGCTTTTACAGTGATTGCCAAAAATCTTTCTGCTAGAGCAATTTCCTGTAATTGCACTTGCACAAAAAACCAGTGACATTTGGGGGTAAGGATGAGAATTAAATAGATAAAACATTTTTGAGGCTCTAAGTACTCCTGGGGATATGATTATTAGCTGGTAACATTAATGCAAGACACTGTTTCCTAGTTTACAAAAAAATTCTATTATAAGCTTGTCTATAAAAGCAGACAGGCTGTTATTATTATTATTGTTATTAAGACTATTTTGAGTAAAAATCAAAGTTGATCTATCTTTACCTCCCTGTGCTCATGACAGTGCTCCCACTGTTGACTCAATAAGCAAGATTTTGTATATATACTATCTAGTGAAGAATGATATAGTTGAAAATGAATCTGCTTCCTAATACTGAGTTCTAAAAGAGACTCTTCCAATGCATAAAAGAAAAGCTTTACCTAAAGAGGGGCTTCCACTTAAAGATCTAATTTTATTAAATATGTTTTTCAGTCCCATGGGCTGAGAATTTTGAAAACGTTGCGCCCAAAAATCCAGAACACAGAAAAAAGAGATAGTGTAGAATAGTATATGGAAAGAAATCCCTTCCTCAAAGAGGATTAAATCTAATCCAGCTGATGAGAAATCGGTAGGGTTTAACCTGAGCTTCAATGTGTATGTAAAATTTGTAGCTCCTGAATCTAGAAAGAAAATGAAAAAAAAAAAACAAACAAACTCCATTTATGTTTCTGGAGTAGGAAATGGCAACCCATTCCAGTATTCTTACCTGGAAAATTCCATGGACAGAGGAGCCTGGCTGACTACAGTCCATGAGTGCACAAAGAGTGAAACATAACTGAGCACAGGTCCGTTTATGTTTGGGAATCTCAGAATAGAGGGATGATCAACTCTCTCCTAAACACAGTCTCCAGAAAGATCGCCAGTGTCCTAGAGAGATCCGCGTGCCTCAGAACTTCAGTCACTGAGCTGAAAGTCTGAATAATGGGCCCAAGGGCCTCTTCAAATTTCCTGAACATCAGTAGGAATGTAAACCTATCTGCAAATGTGCTCATAGACCTGGATAAGCTTTGGAGACAAGATTAGGAGAAAATTAAGTGAACGCTTTGGCAATGAGGCCTGAGAATACAAAGACACATGCATATTCCAATGTGGATGCAGGAAGCATGTCAATTATCTACCGTGTTTGGCAAAGTTATAGCTTAAAAGAACATGAAGTGTTTATTCTGCCCGTAATCCTGCTAGGAGGGCTTCTCACTTGCACAAAGTAACAGCAGACGTGGCTCAAGTGTGGCTCAGGAGCCCTGTCCCAGATGCCCGTGCTTGACTGATGGCTCAGCTGGAGGCACCAGCTGGAAGATTCACGTCCTTTCCTCCTGGGACTTGGCTCAGAGCTATATGGGCCTGGGCTTCCTCCAGTGGGAAGGTAACTGGGGTCCAAGGATGAACATTCTAAGCCTGGGTGAAAGCTAAATGTCTCCCTATCATGTCGGCTCAGAAATCCCTTATATATCACTCTCCACCATTCTACTGGTCAAACTAGACACTCGGGACAACCCAGGTTCAAGGTGAGTTCCAACACTCAGTGAGAAAAGTAGCAAAACAATATGCATGACAATTTTTTTTAATCTACTATAGTTTTACTGTCTGACCACAAATTCTGTTATTTCCACATGTAAAAATATATTCACCATCTCCAGAGCCTTGCAAAAGACTCATCTTATTGGTGTAAAGTCCAAGATCTTGTGGTGTAAATAAACCGAGTCCACACGAAGGTGAGCCTTCACAGTTCCTCTTCTGCCAAGTTCTGTTCCCGTTGATAAACCTATACATTAAATCACGAAGTTTGACGTAGAAGCTTCTAATTTGTAAGCCTTCAATTGAATAATGTATACTTCTCTGCAAAGTCTAAGTTCAATTTGGTAGAGTTTAGAAAAAAATATTTTTCTCTTATGAGACTCCTCAGAATTAATATTCTGTCAGGTTTTAATTGTGTTTTATTCATTTAATTTTACTTTTTCTTACTACTTCCATATAAAAATAAGGGCTTCATCTTTAAATAGGATGCAGGTTATCATAGAGGTGAATGTGTATATGTGTGTGTGTGTGAGCAGTTTTACTCCTCTTAAGGGTCATAATTTAAATATCTATTCATGTGTGTCAAACATGTCTAATTACAAAACTTCCCTTAGATCAACTTAGGAAGCTTTTTCATCACAGATATCCAAATCCCATTAACAAGGGCATATTTTGTCATCACAAGTCTGAGCTAGTCTTCCTGACGTTTTATTGTGACTTTTTAAAAGCATGCCATTTACATTCTTGTATCGTCATGGAAACAAGTTTCTAAGACTCCCTGAGCACACTTTTAAATCATGATTTTTGCCACTGACTTTTCCTTCCACACACCTGTCTCTCGGCCTTTAATTGTCTTGCACTTCGCATGGATTAAAATTGTTCACTCAGCTGGCCACACTGACCTTTATATTTGCATCTGTTTGAACCAAAACTTTCATTAATTAAGAGATTTCTACCAATTAGGTACATTCATGTTTGGACTATCACTGTGTACTGACTACAGAGTTTGGAAGGCTTACATGAATGTATGCCAATTAAACCTGAGGCTTATCTGTCTTTGTTCAAATTTGTCTTAACAATTAAGTTCTTCCAAGGAAACTATTCACAGTTGACACTTATAAAAAGATAAGACCTTATATTCTAGGATTATTATACAAACTTTGCAATTTTATCACGTAAGAATAAATTTTAAATGTTTAGCTAAGTAACAGTACAATTCTTGGTAGAGTAACATCATTCAAAACTAAAATTTTATTTCCAAATTCAGATATCTTAAAACTCTAAATAATAAGCAATTCTATTGGGTGTCACAGCCACTGTTTCAAAGACACCATAAGGCAGATGTATTCATTTTTATTTTCTTTTAGGTTTTATTTTTTTATTTTTTTCCTTACATTATCGTGTTGGTTTTGCCAAACATCGACATGAATCTACCATGGGTATACATGTGTTCCCCTTCTAGAACCCGCCTCCCATCTCCCTCCCGATTTCATCCCTCAATTAATGCCTAATAGGTGCTGTTTAAATGAACATGGAAGGGAATAGAAAAATTCTCTTTTTTTTTAAATTTATAGAGATTCCTTGTGTTACCTGTGCATCGCACAGCGGCTCCATAGTTAATTCAAAATTGAGTCAACCAGAGTACTCTTGACATTGTCTGTCCTGGCTCCATGCAGGGATGCTACTCTTCAAGAACCAGCTACTCCCTAACTCCCTGGGACAATGTAGACCCATATCTATTGTCTTGTACTTGAAATACTTATGAAGATTGTTGCTTGGTTACTGTATTTTCTTAGAGTGGTCATTAGCTTATTAGGTAGTTAACCTAGAAAGCCAAATTTGTAAGAAAGCTAAACTTTAACAGGATAAGGACAAAATAAAATACATGGCAAACTTTTAAGACAGCAGATAACACATTTAGAAACACAATTCAGGTGACATGAAAAGTGGATGATGCAAATTGAATTATTTTATTCAAAGAATCCTCTATGCTTAATCTTGGGATTTTTGGTGAAGATCCTAAAGTTAGGTGATGTGGAAGAAAGAAAACAAGACTCTTCCCTCTCATAGTGTGCCTTGAACTGCTACCATGTCCTTCTATAATTTTTGTGAAACCTGGCAGGCTGTGAGAAAGAAGTCTATATCAGAAATATGCACTCATTGTGTACAAAGATACTGAGAGATCATTTATGTGCTCTGTAATTCTCAAATTTTCCCTTATCCATTGCATGAAAACTTAGTCCAAAATTTAAAAATAGAGCAATGTATTATTTAATAATTAATTATTTAATTGAATTATTTATCTTGTTATGGTGTAAGAACTCATTCTTTTAATACAGAAAAAATTTTAATTGCATTGTTTGCTTATAAACCATCACTTGAAAGTTTTTTTTTTCTTTCAATTTTCAGTTAGGCAATTTTCTTTGAATTTATACAATTTTATTTGTCTTGAAGCCTAGGAATTCACAATAATACACGTGTTCTTAACTGGCAGCCTGTAGTTTAATTATATCAATATAATAAACCATTCCCCAAGGTGTCTTCATGTTTATATTTGTTCTAAAATATGCATGAGCTCTCAAAGTTAATATTTGGATTAAACTTAACTGATAATTAAATGATCAGAATCAGTAATAATACACACAATAACATAAACCACTCTGTTCCCTAACTGCAAAGAGATTATGAGACCAATTCAAGCTGCATGGATTTTATGAACTATTCAGTATTTTCATCAAGGCATTATAGCTTCCTTTATAACAAACACATTGTTAACTGATTGGAAAACCATTATGAAGTCAGGATTTTATATGTGTGTTATAAAAGGTTGGAATTTATAATCGTCAGTAATAGAGTTATAATACCTGTCTCCTAAGAATTAGTTGGCCTCCTAAGTAAATGATTGCAGAAAGTGTCATTTTTCAAACATTAAATTATACGACCCCATCTAACATTTATTCTTAGGTACGTCTGAGAGTCAGGGAATTTTCATTTAATCCTCTATTTGGAGAGTTATTTCAGAAAGCACAGGATGTGATAATATGAGACTTTTTCACTTTTATCGTTGAACTAGGTAGTGGAAAAAATGAGTTTTTGAAATGCAAAATAATTTTGAAAAAGCTGTTATACAAAATGAGAACATAAACTTAACATTTTAAAGTAAGATCTACAAGGTTAAATATAAAATAGTTGAAGCCACATGCATTTTTTAGAAGTCTTGGATAAAGGACATTAAAATTTACCAGGAGCCAACAATAGGCCAAGTACTGTGCAAAGAGATACCACCCCTATGATCTGGTTTAATTCACATAAACACCCTTCAAAGTAGGTAAAATATTCCACTATTGCAGAAAATGAAGCTTAGAAGTTCACATAATTTGTCTAGATCCAAAAATAGAATAGCAGGAAGCCCAGATATTAACACAGGTGTGTCTGTTTCCAGCATCAATAATCTTTTCATTATACAGAAACCACCGGTCAGGTGCACAGCTCTAGAGCCAGACTGCCTAAATCCCAATCTTTCATCTGCTTTCTATCAGCCCTGTCAACAAGGTGAACTACTTAACACTCACTGCCTTGGCTTCCACATCTTCTGTTTGGCCATGGCATGAATAGTCAATGATGCATTTGGTGACCCAGCAGGTTAAGGCTCGCACTTTCCTCGTGGAGAGCCCTGGTTCAGTCCCTAGACAGGGAACCTAATATCTTGCAAGCGGGGCACTATGTGGCCAAAAGTGTATATATAATATATATGCAGCAACGCGTTACCTATGTGACCTGCTGTGGGGATGTCACTCAGATAAGTGTGACAAAGCAGAGAGATTCTAGAAGCAGTAGAACACTCAGCAAAATAACCTTGCTTTCTGGCAAGTTAACCTACTACAGTTCCTTGGATGCTGGCAAAAAAAAAAACACAAGAGATTCCTGTGTCAGAAATAAAACTATATCAATCAGTCACAGCATAACAAGTAGCAGGAGCATCAAAATATCTGTACTCGATTCTCCTAACCCTTGTGGCAATGTGATATATTCAGCTGGAGGCTGCATGTACAGAGGGCAGTATCACAGCTGAGGAACCAAAAGCATAAGGGATTTGTGTTGTACAGCAAGCCTGTAGTTATTATTGCTGTTGTTGTTTAGTTGCTTCAGTCGTGTCTGACTGTCTGCGACCCCATGGACTATAACCCGCCAAACTCCTCTGTCCATGGGATTTCCCAGGCAAGAATACTAAAGAGGGTTGTCATTTCCTTCTCTAGGGGATGTACCTGTCTTCCCCAGGGATTGAACCTAGGTCTCCTGCATTGCAGGCAGATTCTTTACCACTGGGCCACCTGGGAAGCCCGTAGCAAGCCTTAAAAGAATACCTTCTTTTTGTTGCTGGGAGGCAACCATGTACAAACAGGAACGCTGTTCCTTTTTTGCATAATTATCTTATTTTTTGAAATGTCCAGAAGTATAAAATGATCCTCTTCCAGATGAAAATAATGGTGCGGCCTGGTTATTTGGTTTCAGTTAGCAAGGTTTGTCTGGAGAAGGAAATGGCAAACCACTCCAGTGTTCTTGCCTAGGAAATTCCATGGATAGAGGAGCCTGGAGGGCTACAGTCTCTGGAGTTGCAAAAACTGGACATGACTTGGCATCTAAACCACCACCACCAAGCAAGATTTGTAGGCATACTAGAGGCCTGTTGTAGAGTGCCCTGACATCAGGGTAAAACATATCGACTTGTAAATCTTGACTGTAAGCCTCCACATTTTGCTTGCTACCTGTCTGCGAATTATATCCACGAGAAAATTTGCTTTGAATACCCTCAATCACTCTTTGTTTCTTTGAAAAAGCTGCCAACAATTAGAGCAGCAGAGAATTGGATTTTCCCTTAGAGAAACACAGAGCCTGCCCATACTTCTAATCTACAGAATTGAAAAATAAGTTTTAAGTCTCTAAGTTTGTGGAAATTGTTATGATAGGGAAAAACCCTACAAAAGATACACGAAGCAGGCCAGGACCAAATGTGCAGTTTGCAGGCACTACCAGTCTAAGACAGCTGAAACACTGCTCTTCTGGGGACATATAAGAAATACCTGCATGGGAGGTATGACAGGGTATTAGTGTCATTTGTTATGCAGCGTTTTTGTGGCAATCTGACATTGATTGTTGCAAAGACAAACTATTATTATTTTGTTGCTAATAAAGCAGCAACCAAGGTATAAGAGGTTAATCAATTAGATCAATGTCACAGTTAGAATGTGGCAGGACTTGGACTAGGGGCGCGGTTGCTTTCCCTGACCCCTAGGTTTATGGATGCCACTTATAATGCCACACTGCCTTCCACCTCTCTCTATACACACTTTCCCCTTTGGAAGATTAACGTGGTAACATGAAGAAAAGAGATATTCTTTATGAGATTTTTTAAAGAAAAATTGATTGGACTTTGCAACAAACAGAAATGGTTAAGTGAATGGGAGAAGAAGAGGAAGGGATGAGTATGTGACTGTGAAATACAGAGCTCTTCGTAGAGTTGAATAAGTGAGATAAAATTACACTTCTGGAAAGAAGGACTTCTAAATTATAATGGGTATGATTCTGTATGGGACCCATTCATAGAGTGAGTCGTAAAGACACGAAATACTGTCGAGTGGGTTTTAGATGTAAAAGAAGGTAAACTTCCTGCAGATAAAAATGAAGTAAGCCAGAAGCAAAAACAACAATACAGTATATTAACACATATATATGGAATTTAGAAAGACAGTAATGAGAACCCAACATGGGAGACAACAAAAGGAACGCAGATGTATAGAATAGACTTGTGGACTTTGTGGATGAGGGTAAGGGTGGGATGATATGGGAGAAGGGCATTGAAGCATGTTAATTGTCATGTGTCTAATCAATCGCCAGCCCAGGATTGATGCTCGGGACTTGTGCAGCGAGATTTCCCGGGGGGGAGGGAGGAGGGAGGGGGGACCCGGAGGGGAAGCATATGTAAACCCATGGTGATATCATGACAATGTATGGCAAAAACAATAAAAAAAAAAAATGAAAGCAATTCCTTAGAATTCCTATATTGCTTTTAGCATACTTGTGGTGGGAATGAATTCTCCTGAGCAACAATTACGATTTTCACTTACACGAGTACAGAATGCCTATAATATATATTCTTGTCCTCATCACAATCTTAGCTTTCATTTTATCTCACTAGTGTCATAGTCTTCTTAATGATTGAAGTCGCTCAGTCGTGTCAGACTCTTTGTGACCCTATGGACTGTAGCCTGCCAGGCTCCTCTGTCCATGGGAGTCTCCAGGCAAGAATACTGGAGTGAGTTGCCATTTCCTTCTCCAGGGAATCTTCCCAACTTAGGATTCAAACCTGGCTCTCCCACATTGCAGGCAGACTCTTTACCATCTGAGCCACTAGGGAGGCCCTACAGTCCTCTTAGTTGTTTTATATCTATTTCTTCTGTCACCTACTGAAAGTTATGTTTTAAAACTAAGTTTGTATAAACTCAGTAACCTGTGGTATTTATACATTTTCCATAGAATACAAATGTCTCTTTAATGTAGCTTTCGTATCCTATTACCTAATAAAAATAACCTATTTGGAATTTTTAACATTGTTTCAAAAATTCTTCACTCACTTATTTACTTATTTTCTGAACTCTTTTTCTATACCCATTCTCACACCATTGCTGTATTCTAAAATTTTAAATCTATATTTTATAAGCTAGACTATTAAAATACCTCTGATTTGATGTCAACTGAAATACTTTCTCCTTTATGAAGTTTTCTTTAATTACCTGAATAATAACAAAGCTACCTTGAATACAGTGATAACAATATTCTGGACTACTCAGTTAGGACATTCTTTCTTCTTGATTATAATTCTGTCTTATCATAATATATGCCTTGGAAATTTCCTTAAGAAAGATCCAGATCTTAATTATTTTCATATCTCTTAAACGAACTATAGCCAAATTCTGCATATATAGTAAGCTCTCTGGAGAAGGCAATGGCACCCCACCCCAGGACTCTTGCCTGGAGAATCCCATGGAAGGAGGAGCCTGATAGGCTACAGTCCATGGAGTTGCAAAGAGTAGGACACGACTTCACTTTCACTTTCACTTTTCGCTTTCATGCATTGGAGAAGGAAATGGCAACCCACTCCAGTGTTCTTGCCTGGAGAATCCCAGGGACGGCAGAGCCTGGTGGGCTGCCGTCTATGGGGTTGCACAGAGTCAGACACGACTGAAGCGACTTAGCAGCAGCAGCAGCAGTAAGCTCTCAATATTTGCTTAATGTAACTAAATTGGTAATTAGTGATTTTTTTATACATAGAAATATGGTATACTTATGACAGAGGGTACCCAACTGAATAAATGTGATTGAATGTACTTGAAATTATAGAAAATATATTTTGAAATTGTCTCCAAAGTGGCTACTAAATGTTAATGATTAGCACCCGTTTTAATGAACAGATGGTGAGGAACAATCATTGGAGCCAGAGGGAACGAGTTTAGTGAAGATGTTTTGAAAGGATGGCAGATAGTCTCACAAAGTAATAAGTTTTTTTTTTTCCATTTTAGAAAAACCTGCTTTACAGTCTAGTTTCTTATTAGGCTTTCCAAGATGCCACATTTGAATGATGCTACAATGCAGCACTGTACAGATTACCAGTTTGACAGCTACCAGAGACAAGTTGTGGGAGCCACGGTATGAAATGGGATGTCCTCTAGGTTCAGATCAGCGTTCCAGAACTGAATTTTAGGTTTAGTGCACTTTTATATGAACGAGTTGAATAAATAAGTCATTTAAATGCAGATGTTACCATTTTCTGTGCTGTTGGGGACTGGTGAAAAGTTACAATCTGTCTGGGGAAAGATCTTTGTGGCTTCTCGATAACTTTATTTCAGGGAGAGGACTTTATAAAAAAGGAAAAAATGTAACAGCTGCATTTCTTTGGGGTGAGGAAAACAAGAACAAAAGGATGTGTAACTCAAATATAAATGTTGAGTCTCTTCAGAAGGTATATATAAAAGCTGATATTTAGAATGTATGCATTTTATGATAGCATGGTGATTTTTCTTTTAACTTTAGAAAAAGTGACAATATTTAGCATTAATACCCAGAATTAAATAATTTTGGCTAGGTGTCATAGTGTAACTATAAAAAAGAAATAAAAAACTGACAAGCAGGAGTTTGCTTTTAAAATAGATACCTTTAGAAAATTTTTATGTAATGTAAAAACTGACCTGAAACTGAAGAGAAATAAACATCCCTGTTTTATATATAGTATGTAGTCAAAATGTCAAATGGATAACTACTACAGTACTAATGTTCCTATTAAGCTCTATTTTCAAAGGAATAGGAAAGAGTTTAAAAAGTTTAGAATTAAGCTTCATATCAAAGAAATCAATATAATTGATAATTATGAGGCCTTGATAATTATACAGAATCATAAGGCACCACTGGTTATAGAGATGCTAGATGTTATATTTTGAAGATAAGTGTTAACTTCTTGATAGTCACAATAATTTGTTATTTTGCTATAGGGAAATTTTTAACAGGAAAATATATTTACTTGTCCTGAATAATGTCCTAGTAGACTTTTAATTGCACTACCCTGGCGGTTCAGTCAGTAAAGAATCCTGCAAAGCAGGAGATCCCGGTTTGATCCCTGGGTTCGGAAGATCCCCCTGGAGGAGGGTATGGCAACCCACTCCAGTATTCTTGCCTGGAGAATCTAAGCACAGCACGGACTTTTAATTAATAGATATTAAAAGAACCAGGCTTTCCTGGTAGCTCAGTTAGTAATGAATCCACCTGCAATTCAGGAGACCCTGGTTTGATTCCTGGGTCAGGAAAATCTGGAGAAGAGATAGGCTATCCACTTCAGTATTCATGGGCATTCGTGGTGGCTCAGATGGTAAAGAATCCACCTGCAATGCAGGAGACCTGGGTTCGATCCCTGGGATACAAGGTACCCTGAAGGAAGGTGTGGTAACCCACTCCAATATTCTTGCCGGGAAAACCCCCATGGACAAAGGAGCTGGACAGGCTACAGTTCACAAATGTCATAAGACTTGAACATGACTGAGCGACTAAACACACATGAAAGAATTAGGAAAATAATGACATCTGACAAAAGAACAAACGATAGATATCTTGAGTTGAAATGAAAATAATGAGATTGATGGTGAGCAAAGTATTGGTCAGGATCCCTTTAAAGGTAAGGAAAACTAAAACCAGTGATGTAAGACAAATTCTCTTCTGCATGACGGAACAAAGTGGGAAAATATTTTAAGAACAATACCCAATGTGTAAAGTGAAAATGAAGTCTCTCAGTTATGTCTGACTCTTAGCAACCTCATGGATTGCAAACCACCAGGGTCCTCTGTCCATGGGGTTTTCCAGGCGAGAGTACTGGACTGGGGTGCCATCCCCTTCTCTGAAGCATGTAAACATTAATCTATTATCACAATAAAGGTATAACCAATATAATACATTATACACATGAATATACAATGTTGAAATGTATAAAGTAAAAATGAAACACAAGAAAATATTGACAATAATATAATAGCTCTGTTTGTTTTTAACCCATTTCTTACAAATAAATGCAGTAAATAAAATAGGATAGAGGACCAGTTGATAAAACAAGTTTTCTGACCGTATGCACTATAGTACTAAGAAGTATGCTAAAAGTTGAGAACAATAGAAATGTAATAGTCTAATGGGAGAAATATCAATAACCTCAGATATGCAGATGACACCATCCTTAAGGCAGAAAGTAAAGAGGAACTAAAAAGCCTCTTGATGAAAGTGAAAGAGAGTGAAAATGTTGGCTTAAGACTCAACATTCAGAAACTAAGATCATGGCATTTGGTCCCATAATTTCATGACAAATAGATGGGGAAACAGTGGAAACTGTGACAGATTTTATTTTGGGAGGCTCCAAAATCGCTGCAGATGGTAACTGCAGCCATGAAATTAAAAGATGCTAACTCCTTGGAAGAAAAGTTATGACCAACCTAGATGGCATACTAAAAAGCAGAGACATTGCTTTGCCAACAAAGATCCATCTAGTCAAGGCTGTGGTTTTTCCAGTAGTCATGTAGGGATGTGAGAGTGGGACTGTAAAGAAAGCTGAGTGCCAAAGAATTGATGCTTTTGAACTGTGGTGTCAGAGAAGACTCTTGAGCATCCCTTGGATTGCAAGGAGATCCAACCAGTCCATCCTAAAGGAAATCAGTCCCGAATGTTCATCGGAAGGACTGCTGTTGAAGTTGAAACTCCAATATTTTGGCCACCTGATGTGAAGAACTGACTCATTGGAAAAGACCCTGATGCTGGGAAAGATTGAAGGTGGGAGGAGAAGGGGACAACAGAGGATGAGATGGTTGGATGGCATCACCAACTCAGTGGACATGAGTCGGAGTCAACTCTGGGAGTTGATGATGGACAGGGAGGCCTGGTGTGCTGCAGTCCATGGAGTCTCAAATAGTCTAACACGACTGAGCAAGTGAACTGAATTGAAAGTAGCTCAAAATTAATGATCTAAATACATAAATCACCACTAAACAGCTTCAAAATTGTTACATCATTGTTCTCAAATTAAAAGTCACAATGATATACCACTGTCTAGTCACTTAACTTACATGGAATGGTACTGTAGTCCTTAGTGTTTTTAAGGAGACAAGAAAACTGAAGCTCTCATATTTTAATAGAAGGGCTATAAAATGGAAAAACTACTTTTAGTGTATACTTTATATGAAGCAGAAATTCTATATTCAGAAGTTAAAACAAGAAAAAATTAAAGCATATGTCATGTAAAGACTTGTACAGAATTTTTGTTAACAGCTTTGACAGGTTGAAATGTGTCCCTTGAAAAATATATTGATGTTTTAATCTTTGGGAACCTGTGAATGTGACTCATTTAGAAATACGGTCTTTGCAGATGAAATCAAGTTAATTAAATGAGATCATTAGGGTGTGTTTAATTGAATATGACTGGTATCTTTATAATAAAAGAAAAATATCATGTGAAGACACATCTGTACAGGGAGAACCATGTGAGGGCAGAAAGATTGGAATGAGGCATCTGCAGGTCAGGGGATGCCCATGGATACCAAAAATCAGTAGCATCAAAAACAGATTGTCCCAGAGGCAGCAGAGGGAGCGTGGTTCCACCAACACCTTGATTTTAGACTTATAGACTCTGAATTTCTGTGATTTTGAGCCAAACTAATATATTAGTTTTCTATGGCAGCCCTGATGAATTAATACCTTAAACTTATGCACAGACCTGAGCACTGGAAACAATCAAGCTGTTCGTATAGAATAAAAGGATAAAGAAACTGCTATTTCCATACAGTGGAATATTACTCAACAAAAAGAATACCCAGGGGATGCATTCAAAACATTGATGAATCTCAGAAACATTGTTCAAAGGGGAAGAAGCCTCCTTAGGGGTGACCATGAGCATATATTATAAGCCTTTAGGCCTGCAATATAATAAGCTGAACAAAGGAAAAATTTTAGTTAATAGTGCATAAAGTATTTCCAGCTATAATAGTCAATAAATCAAGTGTCTTTTCCTTGATAACAACATACACTTTAAATTCAGCCTGTGATTATTGAATAACTATTGCCTACTAGAGATGGCAATGGATCATTTACCTTACTTGTACTTAGTAGAAAACAATGATCACACTTTAATAGAGAAGAACTATGTCAGAAAAAAAATCTAAATGTGTTGTAATAATTTATTGCAATTTAATTTTTTCCAGTTAAAATTCAATTATCCTTTTAAGAGCATGCTTATCATTTCTCCTGATGTTATCCAAAAGCAAAAGCAAGGATCTGCCATCTGCGGTGGAACCGCCGCCAAGATGCAGATTTTCATGAAGACCCTGACGGGGAAGACCATCACTCTCGAGGTCGAGCCCTCGGATACCATAGAAAATGTAAAGGCCAAGATCCAGGATAAGGAAGGAACTCCTCCTGACCAGCAAAGACTGATCTTTGCTGGCAAGCAACTGGAAGATGGACGTACTTTGTCTGACTACAACATTCAAAAGGAGTCCACTCTTCATCTAGTGTTGAGACTTCGTGGTGGCGCTAAGAAAAGGAAGAAGAAGTCTTACACCACTCCCAAGAAGAACAAGCATAAGAGAAAGAAGGTTAAACTGGCTGTTCTGAAATACTATAAGGTGGATGAGAATGGCAAAATCAGTCGCCTTCGCCGGGAGTGTCCCTCGGATGACTGTGGTGCTGGAGTTTTTATGGCCAGTCACTTCGACAGACATTATTGTGGCAAATGTTGTCTGACCTATTGTTTCAACAAACCGGAAGACAAGTAATTGTATATTGGTTAATAAAGATATGAGCTAACATTTAAAAAAAAAACAACAAAAAAAAGCAAAAGCAAAATATTATAAAATGTAGTCTGAAAACCTGAAAATTATATAAAAATTTTGAAGAGAAAAAAACTGCAAAAATTAGTATTGTAATGTAGTTGGTCATTACATTTGCACTGCAATTCCTCTTTAAATATCAGAAACATTTCACACAGTGCTGGTTTTCATGGGAGAATCTGATATTCTCATTTTTAAAAAAAGTATGCCAAGTCTTTAATTGTGTGCAGCATTGCATATTTCTTACCTATTTTAAAATGGATTTTAGTTTTTGTCTATGTACTATATTAAAAACTAATGGAAGTTAAAAACTTTATTTTGTTTTTTACTATGGCATATGCTTGGAGAATTAATGAATAATTTGTAGACAAATAGAGCTAGAAATGCAATGCCAAATGAACTTTGATCTTTGTGTATTTCAACATAAGTAGGGGGTTGTGTGTGTGCTCAGTTGTGTCCGGCTTTTTGGTGACCCCGTGGATTGTAGCCCACCAGGCTCCTCTGCCCATGGAATTTTCCAGGCAGGAATACTGGAATGAGTTGACATTGGATGACATTGGGTTTACATTGGATGACATAGGCACAATTACTTAATACAGTAGAATTTCAATTTGAATATTTAATTCTCACATTATTTGTAGTTTATAGGGAAAAGAATGAAAATTCTACCCCTACATATGTATTTTTAAATTATATTTGGTCACGAAGCTTCCAGCATATTAAGAACTCTTTTCAACTATTTAAATGTATATTATTTTCACTGCATATGAGTGGTGCACTCTATAATTATTCTATCCTTAGTCCTTAAACACTATTTTTTCCCCTTAAAATGAAATCATTATTTACAACAGTTCTTTTTTAGGGGGGAAAAAAAAGGCAATTTGTATCTTGGACAAAAGTAGTATCTGTGCAAAAGACATTGTAGGCTTTAACAGATGGACTTATTTCAAGTCATTGATTTTGAGATTTTAAAGAAAGCAGCAGAAATGACTTCTTGGTAATTTTTATTAAGTAGACTCGTATTAAAGATAGAAGGCATAGCAATAAATAACAGTAACCTTTGTGTAGCACGAGGTATTAAGGCCAAAAACTCCTCGTGGGATTGAAGACAATTTTGGTGCTAATTATCCTTTTTTTCTTGATGAAATGTTAACTGTCTAAGAATTAATGGGACAAATCCTTTCAGCTAATCTCATGTTTCAAGAGTTATGTCATTCTTGAATGTCTCAGTTGTTCAAAGATGATCAGTGCGTTTGCACTGCCTTTTAAAGCCCCACGTCTTTCTCCTTTCCACTCTGAGACTCATAAGTCCTGCATGTTGAGCTGCGTATTCCTCTCCCTTGCTTTTGATAAGCGGCACTCATCCAAGGGCAAAATCTCACATTAAAATGTTGCTAAACTTTGAGATTTGACTGACACAGCATTATAAACCACCTTGATCTTTCCACTCACTTGCGGAGCCATCAATCCTCACACAAACGGACGTTGAGATGAAACGTCCAGACAAGCGTGGAGAATGGCACCTTGTCACTGTCATGACTGCAGTGGCTCGATAGCCCTGGGAAAACCTGCAGAAGCAGGTGATTCCCCTGAGTACAAGTGCTCTGCATCGGGGCTGAGCAAGACCCAGCGCTGTTTAGAATCAGAAGGATCAGGCAATTTCCTTGCTTTTCTCTTTTTAATACTAGAGGCTGCTATTTGCCACCATGATGAATGTTGTCATTTGTTGAAAAATTAGTTTCAGCTGCAAGACTAAGTCTGGAGATCCCTTTAGCAATTTAAATGTCACCTAACAAGCACATTAAACAATTTCAGAGAATACAGAGAGTTCCACCCTGTTACTCGATGTAGGGTAAGCAAAGCAATCTCTAAATTTAATCTGACCCTTTGAAACGGTTTCCAAACATTTAATCTGATTTACAGAGAAGAAAAACCATGCTTTTGTATAGTGGAACACAGATATAAGTCAAATGGTAGGAAAATAAGCTATGCGATTTACATGAATGAGAACTTTAAGTCTTAACAACTGCATTAGCAGTACAGTCTGGAGAAGACAGCTTACCACTTAGCTTACAAGATGGTTGAGCTTTCCCAGGACCATGAAAATCCAGAGTCTGGTTCAGAGATTTGCAGGAATATAAAAGTAAAGTTGGTTAGTGCATCTGTTGAATTGGTTTATATGCTTAACTCACTCAAATAGTATTATTCACAAGAGGCTGATATAAAAACCAAAGTGACAGCTTATCAATTTAATATAAAAACTAGAGCAACAATAAAAGAAGTTCACGGTCACAAAATGGAGAAATCTAGGTGGAAGTAAATTATAAAGTAGTGGTTTGAGGAAAAATATAATCCAGGCAGGTAGAATTAATTGGCCTTTGGCCTGCCTGGATTATATGGTCATTGTCTTCTCTTGAAATAGTTATCTGCTAGAGGAATGTGCTTGGTCATCGTAGTAGAAATGGTTGTTAAACCACATTCCACAACAATGATGCTGACAAACTAGTTTTTCCCTGACATATTTTCTTTAGCTATACGCAGAATACTCCCTTCTGTATCTTAATTCTTTATTAAATTTAATATCATTATGAAATTGCAGTTTTATTTGACAAAATACATCAGATTTCTGTTTCGCTCTTTCTGTTTTTCATCTGGGGAATAACTAGCTTCTTAGGTGAGTTCCACTAGTACTCTGTATAATTCTTTTCACATTTTATGGAATCGACCACCAAGCATTTCTTAAAAAGAAGTACATGGCTAATTGCTTTCCTGGTGGCTCAGAGGTAAAGAGCCCCTGCCAATGCAGATGTGGGTTTGATCCCTAGATTGGGAAGATCCCTTGGAAAAGGAAATGGCAACCCACTCCAATATTCTTACCTGGGGAGTCCTTTGAAAAGAGGAGCCTGTCAGGCTACAGTCCATTGGGTGGCAGAGTCAGACATGACTTTAGAGTCTAAGCACACAGCACGGGCCAACTGTTAAATTACATGATGTTTCTTTTTAAGATTACTCACCTTCCCTCAGCCATATTGAAAGCTTCTTCCAGTGTTTGAGAGCCACTGAATTGAAGTATGTTTGTATCCTAAAAGAAGTAAAATGTATTTGGCATTTCAAACGATATTAAATTCCAAAACATATAAATTATATGCATTAGCTTCTTTTTTTTTCTACTTCTCTGGTGATGCAGACAGTAAAGAATCTGCTTAGAATGCGGAGATCTGGGTTCAACCCCTGGGTTGGGAAGATCCCCTGGAGAAGGGCATACAACCACTCCAGCATTCTTGCCTGGAGAATTCCATGGACAGAGGAACTGGGCTGCTACAGTCCATGGGGTCACAAAGAGCCGGACATGACCAAGCAACTAATACACACATAGTTAAGTAACAATGTTGCTTTAGTTTCAGGTATAGCAAAATGATTCAGCTATATGTATACATTTATCTATTTTTTTTCTAGCTTGTTCTTAAGTGGAAAATTTTTAAAAGAAATATTTTGTAAAGTTTAAATTATGTAGAGAATTACTATCAAACTTCTTTTTCAATAAGTTCCTTTCAACATCAAATGCATCTTCCTGATGACATTAGCATAATGAAAGGCTTTGGGAAATCTTGACACATTGCTACAAATGTTAGTGAGGAGAAAGGCCTTTTGAATGTATTTTCAAAGATAGAGTGGAAGTCTTGGCAGTAATTGACAGATGATACATCACCTCCATTCCTGTATCACCTGGGGTTTCTTTTGTTTTCTTATTTTGCTATTTGGATGTTTTATTTTTGCATTCAGAATGAGAAACTCACAGAAAATATATTGAAAGGCAAAACAGTGGAGAATGATTTGTAAGGGGTCTGTGAATGTTGTCACATACAATTAAAAATCTACAAAATCTATAATTTTTCTTGTTAAGACAAAATTCTTGGCTTTTAGCACAATAGTAAATCTAACTTTAAATGCTTCTTTCAACTTTACTTTTCCCTGCTTCCATTCCTTGAAGTTGATAATAGGGGTGTTTTTCTGCTAACTGAAGGAGGTTTTAGACTTTCCCTGTTCTTATTCATGGGAGTCCTCTCCTTCCAAGTTCCAGGTTGAACACTCCTCTTTCTCTGAAGGCTCCCTGGATGCCTTTTCTGTGCATTCCCTACATTTATAGACACTAAAGTTTTCTACTAATACGTGTGCTTAGTCAGTCATGTCTGACTCTTTGCAACCCAATGGACTGTAGCTCACCAGGCTGCTTTGTCCATGCTGATTCTCCAGGCAAAAATACTGGAGTGGGTTTCTATGCCATCATTCAGGGTATCTTCCAAACCCAGAGATCAAACCCAGGTCTCCCCCATTGTAGGCAGATTCTTTACCAACTTAGCTGCTAGGGAAGCCCAAGAATACTGGAGTGGGTAGCCTATCCTTTCTCCAGGGAATCTTCTTGACCTAGGAATCAAACCAGGGTCTCCTGCATTGCAGGTGGATTCTTTACCAACTGAGCTTCCACGGAAGCCCGGCATTTTTTGCATTATATGCAGTGATTTGTACAAATGACCTAACTTTCTCAGTTGGCTACCAATACCCCTTTATGTATTTGAAAGTGTTTAATTTACTCTTACTTCACTAAGTGTGAGTGTGAAGTGACCAGCGAAATACCTTGTACAATGTCTGCACCTTCCCACTGTACAATGATTCTTTGATGTAGTAAGGAATGGGCTTCCTGGTGGGCCAGGGGGAAAAACATCCACCAGCAATGCAGGGGCCACAGGAGATGCGGATTTGATCCCTGGGTTGGGAAGATCTCCTGGAGAAGGTCATGGCAACCCACTCTGGTATTCTTGTTTGGAGAATCCCACGGGTACAGGAGCCTGGCAAGCTACAGTCAACAGGATTGCAAAGAGTCAGACATGACTGAAGTGACTGTGCGCACGCACATAGGAAGGAATTAGATGGAAGGGTAACAGCATGAAGACTATATCTCTTCAGAACCTTCACTTAAAATTCAGTGTTTATCTCTTGTGAACAATTTAACTTCCAAAAAATTAATTTAATTCCGTATTTTAATGAGTATGTGCAAATGCATTCTGCTTTCTCATCTTTTTCTGCCTGAAATGGTTTATCTTCCTTACTTACTGTGATTACATGAAACTTAGAGAGTAGCAGTAGATTTGATAGACATAGCAATATCCTGGTAAACATCATTTCCTCTTTTCCTTAACTTTCACAATTTACAAAGGAGGGAAAGATGTTGTTGCTTTGTGGACAGGTTCTATGAATAAGTTTTGGACCTACTTGTTTTTTGTTTCTTTTTTCTCAAATCTACTATCTACCACATCTTTCTGCAGAATTTCACCTTCTTATTAGTTTCCAGCCCTTTTCCCCCTGCGTTTATTCTTCATATCCATTTTTTCCCCTGTTATCTGTCCCTCTATTCTGGCCACTGGTCTTCCACTTGACTGCTGCTTTGAACTGTGCCATTTCACGTGTGACTTCAGTCCATCCTGGCCAGGAACTGAAGGCCTGCCTGAAACGTGGACTCTCTTTTCCTCATTATCCAGAGCCCTGTCTCCAAAAACCAAGCACATTCCTACAAGTCCAGCCCCACCCAACATGGAAGAGAGAATCACATATTTGGGTTACTATGAAAATAAAGTCTTACCCTAACTTGAGTGCCGATGTGCCTCAGAATTGATGTAGACACTGGGGAAGCAAAATGAGGAAAACTTTCACAAAGACCGTGCTTTTGTAACTTTGAGTCTAGTTTGGGGAGAGCAAAGAAAAGAACAAAAATATAAATAAATGATAATAATTGTTATAAATTGTATGGAGAACACATGGCAAAACATAAGGCACGATTTGGGGAGGAGACACAACACATATGAAAATTCTGAAACACCTCTTTGATGAAACTCTTAACAGAAGGAAGAAGTTCCAGATGGATAAGACAGCAGATCCAAAGACTTTAAAGTTTAAAGTCTCCTTTATCTAGAAAAGCAGAAAATGCAAGGGTGTTTAACAGAAGTCCATGCCCTGTGTCTTCTGAGAGTCCACTCTGCTGAAGCTAAGCCCTTGCTCAGAGGGTGCCTATGTAAATTTCTCAGTGGCAGTGTCATTACAGACACATGGCCACTGCTTCTGGAAGCGTTCACCCCGTATCCACGTAATCAGATTGCTCACGCTGTGTGTAGATCCCAGACTCTCGTTGTTCAGACCGAGTCTTGTGATTTCTATTCCAAGTACATCAAATACAGCCAGAGGGAACCCAGATGCACTTGCAGTACCAAGACTACGCTTCATTTTGCACTCATGTTCACATATTTGTGGTTATTTGCACACAAAAACACATTTTAACAAGTTCAAATGTTCTTTCCACTTTTCCATATTGCTACAATCTCTCTAGATTTTAAATGTTATGTAATTTCATCTATCTGTGTAAATGTGTCTGTCTATTGTGTATAATCAGATAAGATGGAACCAGGATGAGGTGAGCTGAGTTCTGATGTGTACACTGTTAATTATATTTTGCATTCAGGTTAGTTAAGTAAAACCAAGATATTATTTAAACTCATGAGGTTGTTAGGAGGAATAAAACACATATGTTGCAGTATTTGATGTGGCTGTTTTAATACCTTCTCTTATATTTATGGTAAATCAGGATTTATCTATAAAAAATGCAAAGAATTATGTGATCTGATTCCCTGAACTAATGTATAAGGCGATTAAATTTGGAAAGAATTTCCTGAAGCTGTGACTATGTATTAGTTATGAATGAGCTGATCAAACATTCTAATTCTTTTACTTAAATAAGGAGAAAGAGTTTAAACATAATAATGCAGTATCTTATTCACTTCTAGTTATTACTCAGTGCATTAGAAAAAATAATTACATAGTACACATATCATGGAGAAATGGTGATGTTTTAAAATGTGCTTCCAAAAATTATCTTAATTTGGTAGAAAAAAACACCAGGAATCAAAACTAGGTCTAGAGAACAGATTAAGACTTTTAAAATTGTCTTATGATTTAAGGTTGATTTAACTGGATAACATTATCTAAAAGTCCGCAAATATGATTGATGGAAACATTAAAGAAGTCTTTCATCTCGAACTTCAAATAAAAATGGTACATTGAAAAGAAGGTAGGGCATGTAGCCTTCCCTAGGGAATCAGAAATCCTTAATACCTTGAGACCTTATTTAATAAAGTCTGTAACACAACACTCCTAATATTTGTATAATTGCATACTATCAGTAAAGGGCTCTCTCTTCAGGGTTGTGATGTTCAGACTTACATATCTTTAAATACATAATAGTTTTGAACACACAATCCTAACATAACATGACCTCATTAAGGCAATGGCTTTTCCCACTACCTAGAAGCCTTTATTAATCCTGTCAAGAAAGGTAGCAATTAAATGAGCACCTAAGAATACAGTCTTTTGGGTGATCTGAGTTCACCAACTGAAAAGTGCTCACCAGTGACATTAAATATATCATCCTGGTAGATACAGACCATGGCATTCTCTGAGATCCTAAGTCCTGGTATTAACCAATATGAAATAAGAAGCCTACTTGGATTACTGCTTTCTTTATTACTAATTCAGAAGCAAATCTGCATTAGAAACAGAACAATATTTGCAGTCAAGCAGAGACTTTTTAAGGGAAAATGCCTTTACCAGATTCTACCTAGAGGAAGTGACTACTTAAACATTTTTCTCTGAGTTGCATTAACTAACCCAAAGAGAAAACCACTTGACTTCTTGGACAAGGACAATATTCATGTTGGAAACCTACATTTTTAAGCACATATATAAAAACTCTGTCTATGTTTGTCACCCTCTCTTTCTGTAAGGAAAAGGGAATTTTCAATGTACATAGAAATCCTAAGTAGATCTTATAATAGCAATGGTATAGTATCCAGTTATTTCAAAGTCTGAAGGATGATGCTGTGAAAATGCTGCACTCAATATGTCAGCAAATTTGGAAAACTCAGCAGTGGCCACCAGACTGGAAAATGTCAGTTTTCATTCCAAACCCAAAGTAAGGCAATGCCAAAGAATGCTCAAACTACCACACAATTGCACTCATCTCACAGGCTAGTAAAGTAAAGCTCAAAATTCTCCAAGCCAGGCTTCAGCAATACGTGAACTGTGAACTTCCAGATGTTCAAGCTGGTTTTAAAAAAGGCAGAGGAACCAGAGATCAAATTGCCAACATCTGCTGGATCATTGAAAAAGCAAGAGAGTTCCAGAAAAACATCTACTTCTGCTTTATTGACTATGCCAAAGCCTTTGACTGTGTGGATCACTATAAACTGTGGAAAATTCTGAAAGAGATGGGAATACCAGACCACCTGACCATCTCTTGAGACATCTGTATGCAGGTCAGGAAGCAACAGTTAGAACTGAGCATGGAACAACAGACTGTTCCAAATAGGAAAAGGAGTATGTCAAGGCTGTATACTGTCACCCTGCTTATTTAACTTATATGCAGAGTACATCATGAGAAATGCTGGGCTGGATGAAGCACAAGCTGGAATCAAGATTGCCAGGAGAAATATCAATAACCTCAGATATGCAGACGACACCAGCTTTATGGCAGAAAGTGAAGAGGAACTAAAAAGCCTCTTGATGAAAGTGAAAGAGGAGAGTGAAAAAGCTGGCTTAAAGCTCAACATTCAGAAAACTAAAATCATGGCATCTGGTCCCATCACTTCATGGGAAATAGATGGGGAAACAGTGGCTCACTTTATCTTTTGGGGCTCTAAAATCACTTCAGATGGTGATTGCAGCCATGAAATTAAAAGATGCTTACTCCTGGAAGGAAAGTAATGACCAACCTGGATAGCATATTAAAAAGCAGAGTCATTACTTTGCCAACAAAGGTCCGTCTAGTCAAGGCTATGGTTTTTCCAATATGGATGGATGTGAGATTTGGAAGGTGAAGAAAGCTGAGCACCAAAGAATTGATACATTTGAACTGGTGTTGGAGAAGACTCTTGAGAGTCCCTTGGACTGCAAGAAGATCCAACCAGTCCATCCTAAAGGAGATCAGTCCCGGGTGTTTATTGGAAGAACTGATGTTGAAGCTGAAACTCCAATACTTTGACCACCTCATGTGAAGAGTTGACTAATTGGAAAAGACCCTGATGCTGGGAAAGTTTGAGGGCAGGAGAAGAAGGGGATGACAGAGGATGAGATGGCTGGATGGTGTCACCGACTCGATGGACATGAGTTTGGGTGGACTCCGGGGGTTGGTGATGGACAGGGAGGCCTGATGTGCTACGATTCTTGGGGTCGCAAAGAGTCGGACATGACTGAGTGCCTGAACTAAACTGAACTAAAGTTAACCATTTATTTTCTTAGCACTGGCTCATAGAAGGAATGAATGTGTTCATATCATTATTGGCTAGCTAAGAAAGATGATATTTTGCCATTAAATTAGTAACAGCTGAAATCAGTATATGTTCTTCATGTAATAATAAGTCACATAAAATGCACCCTGGCTTTTGGTGAAGCAATTGCCCAAATAGGCTGGAGAATGACCTGATTGTACAATATTCCATCATGCACACAGAGTTTTCTCAATTTAGATTTGTTAGATAATGACTCTACCAAACTGAAAACTAGATACTGCAGAAATTATCATAAAGCTGATGAAGCTCACAGAGTCCATGGATTTTAACTCTTCTGGTGTTAAAGGGTTTGACTCCTCCTTGGGCTGATTTTTGTAAATTTAGCTTGCAGAAGGAAAATCAGGAAGTTTATTGAATGCATGATTCTTCTTTTCTAATATATTGTTCTCGTATCTTCCATGTAACATCACAGGAGATAATCATTAATCTGACAAATCTTAATTAAAAATCTCCTATAAGCAAAAAAAAGAAAGAGAAAACAAAAATGATTTAGAAAAAAATATTTTTTTCAAAGAGCCAGCAATTATAGCATGAGAAGTATGTCATATATAATTTAAATATAAAGAAGAAAGCAAAGTTTTATATATATATATAACATTTACTGTTGTCAGAATTTAGAGGAATACATTATTCCAGGTATAGAAGTCAAGGTAAGTCTCACAAACTTTGATGTTAAACAAGATACCTAAAATATGTAGATAAGGGTGTGTGTGTGTGTCTGTGTGTCTGTGTGTGTTTGTATCTTCAAAGTATTTATTCCTTCTGAACAAAAAAGCTATATTTTCTTTGGTTTTACCTAGACTATATATTCATTTTACTACATTTGGGAAAGCATTCTTGCCAGTAGGATATAGTGTCTTCATGACTTTGGGGTTATTCTTTGTATGTTTAGATTTTCCAGTTCAACTTGACCAGCATAATTCAAATAGTCTCTTGGGAATGTGAAAGTACTGAAGCCAAGCAATGTCCCACATACTGTGGTTATTTAATATAATAATTATTAATCAATTAGCAAATAGTAATAAATGTCATAGTTGATGCTATATACTAAAAAATCATATATTTATAAAATGCCTTTTATAAAACAAGCACAATTCTCCTTTCTTGAAATAAAATGGTTTAAAATTAATCATAGGATTAAAAAGCCTGTTTTGGCAACCCACTCTGGTGTTCTTGGCTGAAGAAGCCCATGGGTGGAGAAGCCTGGTAGGCCACAGTCCATGGGGTCGTAAAGAGTTGGACATGACTGAGCAACTTCACTTTCACTTTCAAGCAGGACTTACAACTACTGGTAAAGCTGGTCCTGTCTTGTAACTGCAGTGTCTTCATTTGATCTACTCCTACTTACTTTTCAAAACACTATAAGTCACCTCTTACAAAAAGTTTTTCCTTACTTTACCCAATAGCTATGAGAACGATATACCTTTTCTAACATAGCTGGGTGCTTAGCGCTTTCCTTGTGTTCATCACATTTGAACTGTATTATCAGAGCTGACCGAACTGATTGTCTTGAATTAGCTTTAGGATGAAATGGTTAAGTTACTTAAAGGTTATTAGCTTTTGTGCTCTCTTCCAAATGGATGCAGTAAGAATACTCACTCAAAATGTATATGGTTACTGTGAGGATTAAATAAGCTACTTGTGTAGGATTTATCACAAAGTCTGGTGATATTAAGGAATCAATAAATACTCTGGCATGAGTACATGGTGAATGAATGAATTCTGAGGGACTCAGTTCACTCTTCCTTACTGGGCTCAATTCCTGCCTCCTTCCTTTCTGTTCATTACGAAGTTTTTGAGTTCCTATCCTCTGAGAACCAGTTCTGCTTCTTCATTGAGCACAGTCTGAGACCCAGAATAGTGTTCCTAAATTAACTCCACTCACTTTACTGGTGGCAGTCAACCTAATGCAGAGAAAGATTCATGTTCAGATATTCATTAACTGTTTACAACCAGAAATGATCATGGAGGGAACAATGATTTGATCTCTTGATTCAATTATTTAGTATTTCTATGTTTCAGGTACTGTAGCTGAATTTTATAAACATTTCCTTAGTCTTCACAACAATCATGTGGTACTTAGTTCTAGACCAAAATTAAACTAAAGTGAGGCTCAGAGAGATAAAATGATTTTTATAAGGTCACTCAATTAGAGGTTTAAAACTAGCCGGAATGCAAAAGACCACTAAGCCACGGGTTTCATGGTCCCATTTGTTTTTCATTCTCTATTTTCCCTACTCAGAATGTTTCAAAAATATTTGGGGGATTATAGGCTAGATATTTTGAAAAAACTCAGCAGGTGATTAAAATAGTGCCTGAAAATATTCCAACACACTGAGACTATAGTGAGCAACATTAGAGGGGATTGTTTTGTTCTAAACAGAAGGACAAATAAATGTTAATCACTCTGGAATTTCTATGAATGAGTCATTCAATTTGTTTTTCTTTGGTACAAACCATTGTCAGTATGTTACTCAAACAAGGCTCAAAATTAGGAAGCTTGAAGTGTTTCCCCTTCCTGTTTCTAAAATGAAAGTGAAAGTGAAGTCGCTCAGTCTTATCCGACTCTGCGACCCCATGGACTGCAGTACGCCAGGCTCCTCTGTCAATCCATGGGATTCTCCAGGCAAGAGTACTGGAGTGGGTTGCCATTTCCCTCTCCACGGGGATCTTCCCGACACAGGGATCGAACCCAGGTCTCGCTCATTGCTGGCAGAGGCTTCTACAGTCTGAGCTAGGGTTTCTACAAATGACAGAAAACTGGTCAACCAGTCTCTTCAAGCCAAATCTGATGCTTAGTGGAGTTCATGTCACCATGACCTCGTTTCTACAAAACTTTTCACTCGCCATAAATTGTAGACAGCCATACAATTCCTGTGATAAATGCAGTTTACTATCTCAAAATTACCCTTGTCAATAATGTTTAACCAATAGTGATATGTATCAACACTTGAGCTATAAAAGAGAGATTTAGAAGCCTCTGTCTGTCCCTATATCTATCTAAGATGTCTGCATATATTTTTTGAAATACAATATACATATATACTTCAAAATACTCTAAAATATATTCTCCTTTAGAAATCTGCAAATAATGACAATTAAATTGTCACCCTTCTGCCATATATGCTTTAGATAAATAGTTGGTGTTGTTTGTTTAGTTGTTAAATCATGTCTGCCTCTGCTACCCCATGGGCTGTGGCACACCAGGCTCCTCTGTCTATGGGATTTCCTAGGCAGGAGTACTGGAGTGGGTTGCCATTTCCTTCTCCAGGGGATCCTGGAGAACCTGTGTCTCCTGTACTGGTAGGTGGATTTTTCACCACTGAGGCACCGGGGAAGCCCTTAGATGAAAAGAGGAATGAATTACTGTGACTATATTGCTGATATATGTAGCTGTGAAGTAAGTGATAAGTGACTGATGACAAGCAGAATTTACACGACATTGGAATAGAAATTTATTTAGCAGAATTCTCATTTCCTTTTCTCACCCATTACATGGATATGCTGGGAAGCTTGTTCCATTTATGAATAGTGTGCTACTATGGACAACACAGCCAGGATCACATTAAAAGTATTGGAATAGGATTTCTTGTACCGTTGCTTTCGGTGGGATAGTTTAATTTGAATTTACTTACCATCTTGTAGTTTGGTGTGTGTGTGTGTATAGTATACTGTTTACTGAGCAGAAACAAGTAATGCGTGTGGTATTTTCCATCCTTTTTTACAAGTCCAGGTCTATGGCTTTTATTTATTTCTTCTCTGCAGTTTTCAATGGGAAGGTAGCAACTCTGTTTACACCAGATAAAGTATTTTAAATTACTATTTGAAGATCTTCTTACTATATTATTGAGCTACAATATTTTATTCTCATTATACTCTGTGGTGATTTCTTATGATTGTATATATTCTCCTTCGAGCTAACCTTTGAAGGCAAGCTGTCAAACAGTGATAGTCTTGCCTGTGCTTTGAGCTTTTCCTGCATATATGGAAGAGTCTCCCCTCAGAGTTGCACATTTACTGCCATCTAGTGATTGAATAATAAATATATCCTGTGTACTTAAGTTACTATTATTTTATTTTTTACCATAGTGACACTGAACCAAGGAATGATAAAAAGTGTGAGCTTAGTAATCATGCAGACTAATGCAAGAAGAAACTCAGGAGCTTGGAGAATAAATTTCTATCACCACTATGGGTTTGAGCCGGGATTTGACATCTTCTCTACTTATATCCTGTCCAGTGTTCCCGTTTACCCCACTGATCTCATCTTCTGATTTGATCATGTTGTCTTTTCCTTAGCTATTTCATTTTAAAAGATTTAGTGTGCAAATTCTATTTTCCACGTTGCTGCTCTATAAAGTGTCTAGAAAGGGTCTAGAAAGTTATGGGGACTAGAAAGTGTCTAGAAAGTTATGGGGACTTTTCAATTATGAAGCAACAGGCAAAACTACAAGATTTTATTGACTGAGTTTATATATTGAAAATAACTTCAGTAAATATTTCAAATATATGTTTTAAAAAGGGTACATTATAGTAGTGAGAATGACTCTATGTTGATAAATTTCATTGCTTAAAAATCTTCAGCTACTTCAGTAGGATTTTCATTTTTTGATGAACGTATTATTCTTGCACTGTTTTGGTAAGCAGTTTTCTTAGAGGCAAGACGTAAGTCTATATTTATTGCTGAAAAAATCTGATATATACAGTTGGCAGCAGACATCTTTAATAAAATATTTAAAAATGGAATAAGTAAGCAATACGTTTAATTCATATGTAAATAAATATTGACCAAAGGGGCAAAATTTAATTATGTTGTTTAGAAGACTAGATATAACATTTTAAAATTTGATTGTTTTTCAGAATTGAATAAGCACATTGGCTCTTGTTCCTAAGTCCTTCTCAAGTGTCTCAAATTTATTTATCATTTTTTATAAACCTGAAGATATCCATCTAACATATATTTGAAAAATGCATGCCCAGGGAATTTATCTAATTGCCCCAACCTTTTTTTTTTTCCCCCAAGTAATCTGGCTTGGTATCTGAAAATAAGAAAATAGCAGCAAATTTTGGTGTGTCTGCCTCATTGGGAAAAAAAAAAAGCTGGTAGCTTGAGATAGCAATTTTTTTGGCATTTTTTCCCCCAAAACTGACTGAAGTAATTTTGTTGTTTATCATACAGTTCTTAGATGAAGTAGAGCTGATGTCACATTTCATTCAATCCATTCACAGAATCTGTTATAGGCAAAACAGCAACATAAGTATAGTAGGGAGTCTCAGTATCTGTGTGGACTTGAATAAACTGGAGATTTCAATAATTTCAGTAGATCTAAAGTTCAATAGTCTGGATTTTTAGTTAGTTTCCTAAATCAATTTTGAGAACAATTATTATGTTTCTTTTTCTAATTCCTCCATCAACCTGTCTATCCTGAACCTTTTTGAGGCTTCCACATCTCAGGAGAAGAGAACTAAGCATAATTCTTTTTTATTTTTTCTCATAGAAGAGAATTAAACATAATTTTAATGTTTAAGCACAGAAGAGAATTAAACATAATTTTAATTTTTAAGCAAAAACTGTGGTGTTAGGGATTAAAAAATACCAGAAATTTTTGCATGAGAAGAAGCTGCGAAGCCAAACTGAAAAAAACTTGATGTTCAAGACTATGATCTCAGAGGCAAGGGTGGGATGATTTGAGAGAATAGTATTGCAACATATACATGACTATATGCAAAACAAATGATGAGTGCAAATTTGATGCATGGAACAGGGCACTCAAAGCTGATGCTCAGGGACAACCTAGAGGGACAGGGCGAGGAAGGCTGTGGGAAGGGGGGATTCAGGGATGGGGGTCACAGGTATACCCATGGCCAAGTCATGTTGATGTCTGGCAAAAAATCATCACAATATCGTAAAACAATTATCCTCCAATTAAGATCAACCAGTTAATCAAAAAAAATGATATGAACTCAGGATCCAAACCAGGTAGCACATTACCTGATCTCTGAAGCTCAGCTGCTGTGTGACATTGTGGGAGGTGTATCAACAGTCAGTTCCCTCAAATGGAAGTGCCCCTCAGAAAGGTTTAGGGAATTAAATACATTAATGTGTATAAAGTCAACAGGTACACAGTTTTCTTCACAGTATAATGGCATTTTACTAATTTAATTAACCTGTTAAAGTAATGAATTAACACTTCATCGATATTTATTTCTTATAATTAAGCTAAAAGACATTTCTGAATGTAAACCAATTGGTTTGACTTTTTATTCTGAGTGTTAGAGATGACAGTAGACTCACCTATGGGCCTACATTCTGGGAACTTTATGTCTGTCCTGGCCTCTCTTTTACAGATCATCTAGTGAATGTGCTCCGTTTGAAAGTCCTTATAGTGACTAGTGTGGGATGTTATATTATGTATTAGCTGATTTTCTATAGATACATTTAATGTGATAAGTTACCTAAAATGATTAAGTGAGTAAGAATATTTGGAAGTTATGTTTTTGTTTTCCAATTCAGTGTTTATAGACATATAAAACATACATATATGTATATATACATATGTTTAATACATGGAGAAAAATAGTGGCTTTAATATCTGAATAATTCAAGATTTCAAAGATATCCAGTCACCATTAGAAGGTTTACATTACCAGTAATTGTAGCATGTCCCTTGACTATTTCTGAACACTCAATCTACTTAAAAGCCAAATTCAAATAATTGGGATGTTTTGCCAATAATCCATTAGTTTTGAAGTATATAAACCTGGTGTTACAAGTACAAAAGTCAATATGCTCCTGTTTCCATTCTGTTACTTTGCAAAATATATATATTTTTGAGAAAAGCACCCTGCTTTGCAGATCATATAAACTCAATAATTAATTGAGTTCAATGAAACTGATAACTATGAACAGAAAAGTTTTAAAGGGAAACCTCAAAACATAAACAAATACCAAATAACTGTTGAAACTAAAACATGAGCACATTCTCATGCTGTTTCCCACTACCGTGGTTATCACAGACAACTGGGTGCCTCAACAAAGCCATGCCTTCCTTCTTTTCTGATGACAGAACCTCTTTGTGACCCCATGGACTGTAGCCTGCCAGACTTCTCTGTCCATGGGATTCCCCAGGCAAGAACACTGGAGTGAGTCACCATGCCCTCTTCCAGGGGATCTTGCTGACACAGGGAGCCTACCCACATCTCTCAACTTGTGTATTGGCAGGTGGGTTCTTTACCACTAGTGCCATCTGGGAAGTCCAGTTTCATAGGATAAATGCTGATTATTCTAAGCTAGTATAGGTGAAAATGTCTGAAAAATAGTCTCTGGCAGTTGGTGCATAGAGAGGTGATGTCTAAGCTGCTGGAGCTATCCTGTGATGCATACTTCCACCAGCAAAATCTGTGTCTTTTGATGATGATGGTGGTGATACTCCAGCTGGTGCTCCTGCCACTGCTGCTGAGCAACAATTGAATCAACTCTGAAACTGGACCTTGTGTCACTTCTTCTGAGAGATACTAAATATCTTTGGTTTTTGAAAAAAGAAAAAAAAAAAAACCTTCATTATACTAGTCACACTTCCTCCTAAAACTCAGGGGTCATTGGTTTTAGTCCATAAACTTTATTTAGTTGGATAATTATTAACATAAAATGAAATTTTGTAAAATCATGAAAGCACCAGTAACTCATATCTGGCAATCACTAATTCATATCACAATGAGATTTAAATATTTCTGAAAACATACAGAGAAATGCTAGATACAATGGTGTGGTTTGACATTATTATATACTTAGAGAGGGATTTCCCTGCTGGCTCAATGGGAAAAGAATCCGCCTGTCAATGCAGGAGCCATGGATTCCATCCCTGGGTCGGGAAGATCTTCTGAAGAAGCAAATGGTAACCCACTCCAGTATTCTTGCCTGGGACTATCCCATGGAGAGAGGAACCTGGCCAGCTACAGTCTATGGAGTCACAAATAGTCAGGCATGAAATAGTGACTAAACAAGAACAGCAAATAATTAGAGCATGTGCATTACATAATCCTGAGGGACCAAGTGCTGGTATCCTTTTTTTTTAATTTTATCATTTTAATTATATTCAGTGCAGATCATGTAAAGATTAATATTGGTTTCTACCTTTACCCAATTATTTTCTCCTTCACAGGATCACTTTAATTTTAGTTTCATGGTAGTTGGCCATGGATATATTAGTTTGAAACAAACAAAACATGTTATGCGAGTTACTACAGACGGTTTGCAGGTAGAAACTATAAAAACTCATCATAACCAAACATTTCATCATGTGGTGGAAGAAGAATGACCTCTCCAAAGATGCCCATGTTTTAACCCATAGAATCTATGACTATCTCAGGTTACACAGCAAAAGATAATTAAAATTATAAACAGCTGAACTTAAGATAGTAATATTGTCTTGGATGATCTGGATGACCCTATTATACCCACAAGAGCCCATGCAAGTGAAAGAAGAGGTGGAAGAGGGAGAACCAGAGAGATGGCAGCATGGAAAAGACTAACTTTGAAGAAGGAGGAAGAAACCCATGAGTCAAAGAGCAAGAAGCCTCTATAAATGGAAAAAGGCAGGAAAATAGATTATCCTCCAAACACCTAGAAATATAGCCCAGCAAGCACCTTGATTTTAACACACTGAAAGATGAGTTAAACATTTGACCTTCAGACTTGTAAGATAATAAATGTTGTTCAGTTGCCAAGTCATGTCTGCCTCTTTGTGACACCATGGACCTCAACACATCAGGCTCCTCTGTTCTCCAGTATCTCCCCGAGTTTGCTCAAACTCGTGTCCATTGAGTTAGTGATGCTATCCAACCATAACATCCTCTCTCTCCCTTCTTTTGCCTTCACTCTTTCCCAGTATCAGAGCCTTTTCCAATGAGTTGGCTCTTCTCATCAGGTGGCCAAAGTATTAGAGCAGCAGTTTCAGCATTAGTCTTTCCCGTAACTATTCAGTGTTAATCTCCTTTAGGATTGACTAGTTTGATCTCCTGCTGTCCAAGAGACTCTCAAGAATTCAAGGAAAGTCCAGGGAAGCCCAACTGAGCATGTAAATTTGTGGTAATCTATATGTAACTCAGTCAAATCATATGTTTCATGAAAAATTGTTGTGGTAGAGAAGCTATGGTGTTTATAAGGTATCTTTTCTAAATTTATCATGTGAAACATTTTAGTGAATTGCAAAACTAAAGCCATAAACCAAACTATGAAGGTGGAAGCTATTTTATGAAAAATTGAAAAGAAATATTTTTGACACTACTGACAGGTTTTGTAAAAAAGGCAAATAGGCTTATAATGACAACATGTAATACATTTTGGTTGTTTGTAATTTGAAATCCATCTGTAATAGTGTTTTTGTAAAGCCACACCTCTTGAAAAGTGTCCGCAAACAAGTATTCCACATTGTTAATTTTATTTTATAAAATAAAATTTTTCTCATGCTTTTTTCTCTCATATATTAATTTTTTAAAAACTACCTTTTTTTTAAAGAATATCTATGTGTGACATCTAGTTTTCAGCAGAGATTTATCTCAATAATTTTTGAAAATCTCTTTATATTATAGTAGTTACTTATAGTCTTTTTCTTGTATACATTTTCTGAGCATACATAAAATATTAGAACACTTTTTCAGTAACCAATTAAATATGTCTACTAACATGCATATTTCCCCAATGTATTCACTATGCAATTAGTGTTCAGGTCATGTAGAAAGTAAGCCATTTAATTTCTGTGACTATTAAGCATGAAAACATCGATAAGATGATATTTACAGCTATAAATCACATGAATAATTTTCTCTAGAAGAAAAGAGAAAGCCAAACACATTAAAATTGTAACTTGTATAATTTTAAAAATAACTTGAATTCTATTTACAAAATTGAAAAAACTGACCCCCTATAACAGGAAGTTAATCACTATATATTAATCTTTTCTGTGAATCAGTGAAAATAATCTCAAATATGTAAAATCTCTACCAGTTTGAAATTACAAGCCTGACAAATATTTTAGCAGTTTCGACTTTCCTGACCTTAGCGATATAAAGGCAACTTAATGAAAATGATGAATATATAGACACAGCATTGTCTGAATGTATATCTGTTTGTTACATATCCTAGTATTTTACAAATGCAAAAGTAGAGACGTGAAGTAAACAGTTGTTATTGAACAGCCCATCATGACCATTAACTTTCTTTTCTCTGCAGCTTCATTTTATTGTCTCATTGATGAGTGGTAAATTATGATATGATACAAAGACATTTAAAAACAGTGTAGGACAACACTTTCTTCTACTCTTTCTTAGCTTGTAATTGTTAAAATTATTCTTTAGCTTCTGGCTAACACTTCTTCTTCTGTCAAGTCCTTTTGAGCCTCAACCTGAAAAATGGTTCCTGTTTACTAAGTTTTTCTGCAAAATACATCACAAATATTGCTCCACTGACACCTCATTAATTCTTAAGTTTTGTAAATGAAAACATTTTTTATATGTCGGAAATTAAATATTTGCAATGCCATTTTGTTTCTGTTATAATTTCCTTGTTGTACGCTTATTAATAAATAGCACATTTTTATAAATTCTGGATTTTCTAATTACCTCTCTCTTTATTTATAACATCTTTATTCATATGGTCCATTTGATCTACACAAGTTTTTCTCTTTAAATCACAGTGTTGAAACAACTCAAAATGTCTAACTACTATATAAAAGGAGGATATTGGTCCCATGAGTTAGATGGGTAGTCTGAATCTCTATTACAAAAAAATCACTCCTATCCTTTCCAGGAAAATTATCTTTGACTGAGATTTGAGTACTGATTATTGTAGTCAGTTCCTTGTCTTTTGGAAATAGGAAATTCCATACTAAGTGCTATTATTGGTCTTACATGAGAAAGTGGACAAACTGTTTTGTTTCCCACAGAAAAAATCTGAGTAAAAAAGAGGTTTCTTAGAAGATTTGTCTATTCCCTATATTCTTCAACATCTGGTATGTTTTAGTTTGGTAAATGACATTTACAGCAAGATTTCCAACATTTTGCTAAGTGGAAAAACGACTTTAAAAATTTAAAGCAAAATTTTGTGAGATCAACAAAGCTGTGAGGCAGAACAAAACAACATATTGACAATTAAATGTGTTTCAGTTTTAGAATCTTTCTAGTTTATCCACTCAGCATTGAAGGAATATGATTCTCAGAGTAGAAGAAGTTGTTTCTTAGATTTTCCTGTAACTGAAAATTTACAATATTAATTTTCTTGACATCTGCTAAAACTTCATCCTCTCTACTATTTCTTAACAGTTTTACTGAATTGTGGCATTAATTAAAGCAGAAACAGAACCCTTGTGTGACAAAAGACAAAAATTGAAATGGTGACTCTACAAAGAGTATATTTAGATCTGCTCAAGTAGTTAGAGGAAAATGTAAATGTTTTAGATATGTTCACGTCTCTTCCAAAGTGATAAAATTACCAAATTTATTTGATTTTTTATTTACTAAAGAAACCATACAAGCAGAAATAAGCCCCACACAAATTTGAAAGTAATGACTATTCCATGTTATTTTACATATGTGTATTCCCTAGTGACTCAGTAGTAAAGAATTCACCTACAAATGCAGACTTCCCTGGTAGCTCAATTGGTAAAGAATCTGCTTGCAAGTCAGGAGACCTGGCTTTGATCCCTTCGTCAGGAAGATCCCCTGGAGAAGGAAATGGCAACCCACTCCAGCATTCTTCCCTGGGAAATCCCATGGACGAGGAGCCTGGAGGGCCACAGTGCATGGGGTCACAAGAGTTGGACATGATTTAGCGACTAAACCCACCAATGCAGGAGACACCAGTTCAAACACTGAGTTGGAAAGATCCCCTGTAGAAGGAAATTGCAATACACTCCAGCATTCTTGCCTGGAGAATCCCCATGGACAGAGGAGTGTGCAGGGCTACAGTCCATGGGATCGCAAAGAGTTAGACATGAATGAACGATTAAGTACAGTATCGTTTCTCAGAGAATTCCATGGACAGAGGAGCCTGGTGGGCTATAGTCCATGAGGTCACAAAAGAATGAGACATGGGGATTAAACAACGATGTGTTTTCATGCACATACATCTGTCTTTCTCCATCTCTTTCTCTCTCTCTCTGTATACACACCTACATATATACATTCATACGGATATATGTATAAAAGCTCTAATATGGATAACTGACTTCAACTTTCACATAATACAAATAATTTTTTACTGTTAATAATTTACATTTTAGAAGTAATATAAAAATATTGACATGGTTTGGACAACACTGGTAATTTTAACCGAAAAACATCATGTGCAAATAGATACAGCATATTTAAAAACAACAAACAATAAAAGGCCCACAAATAAGAGAAGATAAAAGAGTAACATCAGAAAATTAGCATTAATTAAAAGCCTACTTCTAAAGGAAAATATATTTAGGTAGCACATGGCTATTTATCTAATAAATAACCCATAGGTATTCATTGTGTTTCCATAAGTGAGTTTGATAAGTGTTGTTATATATGCTCAGTATGCCAGCTCCTCATTATTTATTCAATGCTGGCTGAGACCCATTAGTCCAAAAGCCCACCTCCAAGAAACTCCAATTTTTACATATCCAATTATTTCAAAATGAGCCCAAACAGGCAAATGTTTTGACACTTAAAACCTGACTGCTTTTCACATAATGGGAAATCTCACCGAATATCCGTGAGGTACTGATAGAATAAGGCTTTATGGTTACAAGCGATCTAAGCTGCACTGCATTCAGGGTTTTCAAACTCAGAGACCCACAGACTACTCACCAAGCTGCTGCTGAGGGGTGTCACCTGGATTGCTGAGTCTCCTTTTCAGGTTTTCAATCTCCCTCTCTCCTGGAAGGTTCCTGCCCTCTTCTCTTTTTTGAGTAGCATAGACCACTCCCCCCAACCCAAGCTCCCTCCTCTGAACTGACTCTAGCTGTGAGGGACACCCCTCTCCACACACACACAGAAATGTAAAAGTATCACCCAGTAAAGCTTGTGTGTGCTGCTGTGAACTTGTCCTGTTTTCCTAGACTCTCCAATGTCAATGTCAAAAGCCAGATGTTTATAATTTTTTGCTTCCATCATTTTTATGCTTTTAATTCTGCCATCCTTTGCTATCCTTATGATCATTTAGTAAGAGGTTTTTCTCTGAAATACTGTAATATTCACACTTTTAACTTGATGCCTCATATTTTGAAAAGCCAAAGCCTTTAAAAACCTACCTTCTTATTAACTTCACAGCATCATATACTGTTTTGGTTACTGAGCTTTGAATTCCCAGTTTTAATACAATATCTAGAACATATTTTAAATAAATACTTGGTGTAAGGATGAATAGTTATAATTGTAAATAAAAACTTTATATTTTTTAGGCTTGACATCTGGATAATAAATATGTGTGAGAGCTGATATATGACTTTTTACTAAGAACATTCCCCTGATAAATATTAGGACATGTATTCCTTTGCTATTATGAAAATCACATGCTCTTTTAAAGATTTCGGATTCTATCTAATCAAGCATAGACAAGGAGTGAAGAACTGTCTGAAACAGCATGGAGCTCTTTGCATCGGGCAATCGAGAATGAGATACTTCATTATTATTAAATAAATACAACAATGCTATAAAATGAAATAAAAATGAATTAGATCAAAAATAATTTTAATGTATGGTAGAAGGAAAGAAAATGGAAAATGATAAGAGAAATAAACTTAGTTTCCTTATATCCCATGAGTAATTCAACCTCACAAAAAATGAAAGTCAAATATCTAAATACACCTGGTGACTCTTGAGTGGCAAGATTTATTCAAGCTCAAGAAAGCCCCCAAAGATAAGTTTGTTTTCTTAGAGAATGGCTTAGGAAACTTGAAAAAATTTGGGCACAGAGAGGGCAGTGAGGGAACAGGAAAATATACCACTTCTGGACAGATGTTGAGTTATTGTGATTCAGACTTATATATTCAATATATTTATACATATATACATGTATATAATATACATATAATTTCTTTATATTCCTGAAAACTGTACTGCTGCTAATTATATAAAGTTTAAGTTGCTGAGATCAAATTGCGAACAACCACTAGCGCATCGAAAAAGCGAGAGAGTCCACAAAAACATCTATTTCTGCTTCATTGACGATGACAAAGCCTTTGACTGTGTGCATCACAATTAACTGTGGAAAATTCTGAAAGAGATGGGAATACCAGACCACCTGATCTGCCTCTTGAGAAACCTGTATGCAGGTCAAGAAGCCACTGTTAGAACTGGACATGGAACAACAGACTGGTTCCAAATAGGGAAAGGAGAATGTCAAGGCTATATATTGTCACTCTGCTTATTTAACTTATATGCAGAGTACATCATGAGAAACACTGGGGTGGAGGAAGCACAAGCTGGAATCAAGATTTCAGGAAGAAATATCAATAACCTCAGATATGCAGATAACACCACCTTTATAGCAGAAAGTGAAGAGGAACTAAAGAGCCTCTTGATGAAATTCAAAGAGGAGAGTGAAAAAGTTGGCTTAAAGCTCAACATTCAGAAAACCATCACCTCATGGTAAATAGATGGAGAAACAGTGGAAACAGTGAGAGACTAATTTGGGGGGCTCCAAAATCACTGCAGATGGTGACTGCAGCAATGAAATTAAAAGACTCTTACTCCTTGGAAGGAAAGTTGTGACCAACCTAGACAGCATATTTAAAAGCAGAGACATCGCTTTGTCAACTAAGGTCCGTTTAGTCAAGGCTATGGTTTTTCCAGTAGTCAGGTATGGACATGAGAGTTGGACGGTGAAGAAAGTTGAGCACCAAAGAATTGATGCTTTTGAACTGTGGTGTTGGAGAAGACTCTTGAGAGTTCCTCGGACTGCAAGGAGATCCAACCAGTCCATCCTAAAGGAGATCAGGATTGGGTGTTCATTGGAGGGTCTGATGTTGAAGCTGAAACTCCAATACTTTGGCCACCTGATATGAAGAGCTGACTCATTGGAAAGACCCTGATGCTGGGAAAGTTTGAGGACAGGAGGAGAAGGGGACAACAGAGGATGAGATGGTTGGATGGCATCACCAACTCAATGGACATGGGTTTGGGTGGACTCTGGGAGTTGGTGATGGACAGGGAGGCCTGGCGTGCTGTAGTCCATGGGGTCGCAAAGAGTCAGACACGACTGAGCGACTGAACTGAACTGAACTGAACTGAAGTTTCTGGGAATCTGAAAGAATATATCATCCACCCCTAGGAATAATGTAACACCTATTCCCTCTTGTAATATCAGACAAAAAGCAAAATAATCACAATAATCCTTAATCCAGATCCTCTTCGACAATAAAGTTTTTAAACACAGTTTTTAAAATGCTTGTATTTGGGGAGGACATTGAATGTAATGGCAACATAAGCAGCAAACCCACCAAAAGTGAGTTCCTTATAAGATAATAAAGCCCAGAGGGTTCAGTCCTGCAGAATACCATAATTTTTGAAAGCATCATCATTTAGGTAAGCCCTGATGAGCTTCTAAGGCCAGCATATTGCAGTAAATGTGAAAATTACAGAGTTGCAATTAAACCCTGGTTTTCAGCACATAATTCCTCTCTTTTTCCTGATGGTACTGAGTAAAGCGTTTGTAAAACGTTGAGATTGCTTAACCTCTCACTTTCATCACAGTAACGTGGTAGTTCCTGGTGTGGATCCCTGTGGCAGGCACATGCTTCGTACATCTCAGAGTTTGCATGTGGGGGCATTCCCATCATTCTGCCTCCCTCAGTTGTGGTCTCTTTTTTCCTTCCTCTTGTCTACAGAACTAAAATTTTAGCAAATTTGTTGATATTGTGTGGTTGAGTAAAAATAAGGTTTTATACCAAAAATATGTTATCTAAAAATGGCATATATATATATATATATATATATAATGCATTTTGTCTAGATTTTAAATTATTCTTTCTCTTGGTAAAATCTATTCCATGTAGTGTCAGTTGCTCAGTTGTGACTGACTATTTGTGATCCCATGAATGTAGCCCTCCAGGCACCCCTATCCATGAAATTCTCCAGCTAAGAATACTGGAGGGGTAATCATTCTCTTCAATAGCTTAAATTTGACTGAAGGCAAATCGGTACTTGGTCTCTTCTCATCTTGAATGAAAGACTGATTGAAGTCGTTTCGGTGTTTGGGAATCCCAGATCTCCTAGGTTGTGTATGTGATCCCTGGTTGGTTGCTTGATAATAAGGTTTACAAATGCCTCTCTTTTGTAACAGTACTGCACAGTTCGTCTCCTCGCTCTGAATCCTAAGTGATCCAGAGTCCCATTAGCATCTAGTATTCTATTGAATGATTGTGTGTCTGGTTAGAAATGGAGCTTGAGATTTTATATTCTTTAATAAGAAGATTGCCATAAAATTAATTTGGCATCTTTGAAAACCACTCTATAATCCAGAACAAAGGTAAACTTTGGTCAAGTAAGCAAGGAAAATAGTTAATCAAAACTAATAAAAAATTTGAAAACTATTAGTTGAATAAACAATATTACCTCTATTTAGTTTAGGACCTTGGAGCTAGTTGGCAAAGATAATGAAATAGCTAAAGTTTGTAATGTACTTTTATATTTTACATGAGTAATGTATTTTTGTTAATAATTATCTTTCTTTGGGGATTTCCCTGGTCATCCAGTCATTAGAGACCACGCTTCCACTGTAGGAGGCCCGGGTTGAATCTCTGGCCAGGGGAAGTAAGATCCCTCATCCTGTGCTATGTGGCCAAAAAAAACCATTTAAAAATAATAATCTTTCTATTAAAATAATAAAAACAGTCTTATATACTTCATCTAGTTTTTAAATTATTCTTCCTCTTGGTAAAATCTCCTATTGCATGCAGGATCATGCTCAACCATGTCAGATTCTTTGCAACCCCGTGGACTGTAGCCTGCCAGGCTCCCCTATCCATGGAATTCTCCAGCAAGAATATTGCAGTGGGTAGCCATTCCCTTCTCCACGGGATCTTCCTGACCCAGGAATCCAGTTCAGATCTCCAACACTGCAGGCAGATTCTTTACTGTCTGAGCCACCAGTTGTTGTTCAGTCACTCAGTCATGCCCTACTCATTATGATTCCATGGGCTGTAGCCTGCCAGTCCATCTTATCCTCTCTCGTCCCCTTCTTCTCCTGCCTTCAATCTTTCCCTGCGTTAGGGTCTTTTCTAATGAGTCGACTCTTTTCATCAGGTGGCCAGAGTATTGGCCCTTCAGCATCAGTCCTTCCAAAGAATATTCAAGATTGATTTCCTTTAGCCACCAGGGATTTCTATTAATGGATATCATGGCAAAATTGAGGAAATGAAGTTAGTCACCCATAACACAAAATATATAGAGACTTCGTCCCTTGGTGCCTAAAGTGATGTTCTCAATTGTTTTACTCCCTAAGAGTTCACACTTCCAATCATTATTCATAAATAATTTATAAACAAAGGAAGCAAACACCTTTCTTGACGTTTTTAAAGAATATCTGGTTAACAGGCATAAATTAGATTACCCCAGAAATTAATTGGTATCTTTATTCTATCTGGTGCTGGTTTGTAGTTAATTTTTATAAATATATATTAGTTTCTTAGTGTGTCAGTTTTCATAATAACAAAATCTTTTGCATTATGCATTTTCTGTACATGCTTTTTTAAAGCACGTGTTGAATAATTTTGGCGTTACTATAAAAGAGCCTTGGTTTCTGATCTTATTTTTAAAAAATTTTGTTTAAAGGCATCTTTCTCATATCAGAAATCCCTCATGCCACTGCAGATGAGCCATGAATCTTTACTGTCTCACTGATTTTAAATAATATGCTGTCACTTCGATGATGATTGCCTCCACTGTGTCATCAACTATGCATGGCATTCAAAATTATTGCACACTTTGTAAGAAAATAAAAGAGTTGTCACAGAAATTTTAAAATGAAAATATGTATGCAGAATTACTATTATTGTGTGTGTGTGTGAGAGAGAGAGAGAGAGGGAGAGAGAGAGAGAGAGAAAGAACATTGCTAAGAATTACAGTAAGAGTCTGATCTGGACTTTTTTCGGCCTTCCGGGTAAGGTGTTTTTTATTGTTCTTTTCTTCCCCAGAATTCATTTAAGCTGCACATTTATGTATCCCATTGTCTCCTTGATGTACTCACCTTACAATCTATAGGGGAGATTTTGAAATTTGACATGGATTGGGCACCCCCTGGGGAGAGCAGAGAATGCTGAAAACAATCCCCATGTTCAGAAAACTGAGGGGAGACTTGGAGATGTGACAATCCCCCTCAGTAGTGTAAGTAGGAGATGGTATGGGCCCTGCCCAGGCCCACACCACAGGCTGGCATACCCATCCCTCTCCCAGCTATCAGCCTTGAAGATGATGGCCACCATAGCTCTCCCCTGCTCTGAAGTGCCAGGGCTTATATGTAATAGAAGATCCATCTTGTTGGAAGGATTACCTTGCTATTTCTATTTCTCTGATATATATATATATATATATATATATATAAAATACTCAGCATATTATCTGTTTCTCCTTTGATGGCTTTTGGCAGTTTATGTCTTTTAGGAAATTGTTCCATCTCATCTAAATACCAAATGTGTAGGCATAGGGATTTTTATACTATTTGTTTAATCTTTCAAGGGGCTTCCCTGGTGGCTCAGATGGTAAAGAACCTGCCTGCAATGCAGGAGACTCGGGTTCAATCCCTGAGTGGGGAAGATCCCCTGGAGAAGGGCATGGCAACCCACTCCAGTATTCTTGCCTGGAGAATCCTGTAAACAAAGAAATCTGCCAGGGTACAGTCCATGGGGTCACAAAGAGCTGGACACAACTGAGCGACTTAACACTTTCACCTCACTTTTAATCTTTCATGTCCATGGGGATAGCAATTATGACTCCTTTTTCATTTCTGACTTTGGTAATTTTTTTTAAATTACTTTTTTGCTTGGTCTGGCTAGAATTTTGTCGATTTTATTGATACTTTCAAAGAATCTACTTTTTTTCATTCATTTTTCATTATTGTTTGTCTGTTTGCTTTTAAAAATATGTAAACACTTATTTTATTTTGCACTTGAGTGAGTTATAATCAGAAAACTTGTAATATATTTAAACATCTTAATTTGATATACAGATAGCATTGTGAAATGATTCCGGCAATCAGGTTAATTAACACATCCATCACCTGACATAGTTACGTTTGGGTGTGTGTGTGTCTGTTGTGTGTGTGTACCTAAGAATACTTCAAATCCATTCTCTTAGTACATTTCAAATATAGTCTCTGTGCTATATATGAGATCCTCAGAATGCATCTGTCTTATAACTGGAGATCTGCATATTTTGATGAATCTGTCCTCATCACCCCCGACCTCAGTCCCTGGCAATCACCACTGTACTCTGTTTCAATGAGTTTAATGTGGGTTTTCTGGGTTTATGTTCCACACATGATACCATACAGTATGTGTTTCTCTGGCTTGTTTCTGATATATTCTCTAATGATTTTTGTTTCTTTCTTCTGCTTGCTTTACATTTAACTGTTCATCTTTCTCTAGTTTAATATGTTAGAAGTTTAGATTTGACTTTTATTTCATTCTATTTTTTTTTCTTATATGTGCCTCTAATGCTGTTTGTTTTCCCTTAAGCACTGTTTATCAGCATGCCACAAATTTTCGTGTTACATTTTTATTTTAACTCAGTTCAATTTTTATAAAATACCATTTGAAATCACGTGTTTTGTAAAAGTAGATTATTTACTTTCCAAAATGATGCATATTTTCCCTAGTTATCTTTCTGTTATTCATTTCTAGAGTAATTCCACTGTGGTCTACGAACATATTTCTTATGATTTTTAAAAAAAAAAAACCTTGTTCAGATGTATTTTGTGGCCCAGAATATAACCTGTCTCCATGAATGTTCCACTGTGTGCTTAAGAATGATTTGTTTTCTTAAGAGTGATTTGTTTTATGTTGTCAATTGATATTTTGTATAAAAGTCTATTTGCGTATGTGTGTTTGGCATTTGTTCTTACTTTTGTTATAGCTTTTTAGATGATTCATTTAGTCAATTTTGTGATGCTGTTGGCCACTGTTACTTCCAATATTTCTTCTGCTCTATTTTCTATCTGCCCCTTTTAATGTTCGTTGTATGATGCAATACTTTTTGAAATTTCCCAGGAATTAAGCATTTTTTCTTTGTTATTTTTCCCCTTTGCATTTCAGTTTGGGATATTTCCCACCGATATATCTTCAAACTCACTGTTCTTTGCTTGATTATGTCATGTTGGAGGACAGCCTTCATTTTAATTATAGAGTTTTGACTTCTATGAGTTCCTTTATTTTTTTTCTTAGAGTTTTAGTCCTTATGTTTATATTGACTGTATGTTCTTGTATGTTATTTACTTTCTTCTTCAGACTACTTGATACATTAAAAAATAATTATTCTAATTCTGTATCTGATCTTTCTAACATCTGTGTCATACCTGAGTCTCAGCTGGGTATTTAGCTTGTGTCCGTATGCCCATTATCTCCTTATTTTTGGTTATATCTTGTAATTTTTTGTTGAAGGTGGGGCCTTGCTTCTGGGAAAGAGTCTGTGTGTTCCAGCTCTTTCCACGTTAACTTACTGTTATTGAACTGGAGCCTGTGCTGTGATGGTAGGGGTAGCGGATCAGAGTGTTCAGCAACAATCTGATTAATTCTCAGTCTCTTAGTGGAGTTGTGTCTCTGCTACTGACTTGAGTTTTTCTCTCTCTTCTTCCCTCATGTAATTTTGTGTCACTTACCCCCTACTCCTTTAGCTGGCTGCAGTATTATTAATTTATATTATTAAAGTCTCAACCCTGGGTTGACAGGTTGTTGTCCCACTTAGAAGGGGCAGGAAGGCTGAAAGAGGCTGGAATGGAGAAACGCTCCCTTCAGCCATCTGGGATGAAGTTTCAGAACAAGCTTCTGTAAGTCTGGGGAATTATTTTTTCCTAGAGCATAGGCTTTTGCCGTGAAGACGGCTCTGGGTATATTTACAACTATTTTTACTTTTCTCCGTGGGGCCTCAAAAGGAATTTTTACATGTGGGATTCATGGAGGGAAAGCCCAGGGAAATGCGGGGTCTCCCCTAAGACTGTTCCTCTAGGAATTTCTTACTTTAGGACTAGTCCACAATCAGCCTCCATCCCTTTGTCAAAATCACCACTTATGTTTTCCCAGCAGTTTATAGCTCCAATGGTTTCCAATTCAGATAAGCCGCATTCAGCTGCTAGATCGCTATGAGTGTACCTGCTTCTCCAGATTTCAGGGTGGCTGTTTGCCTTCCAAACTCATTTCTGTGATGGGTATAAGAAAAGTCATTCATTTTTAGTTTATCCTGCTGTTGCTGGTTCTCATAATGGGAGAGATGGCCTCCCAGATCTTTACATGCAGTTACTGAAATCAGAAGTCTGGAGCTGTTTTTCAAGCTGAACAGTTTTCTTTTGAAAGACATGACCATTCAACAGAATCCTGGGGAGTCTGTGTTGATCCTTCAATTCAGTGTTTTCAGAGCCTCCACATTCTAAGTACATCCGCCAGGACTCCGTATCCTGATCCACCAGCACGGAGGAGTGGTACAGCTGGAATCGCGGCTTGAAGTTTTTCCACAGCTTTCCCGTTTCCTGCTACCTTTCTGAAAATGGCAGTTTCCTGAGTTTTTGGAAAAGTGGATCAGAGTTCTATTCCCAAGGGTGCTGTGGGCTGCTTCCAAAATGTTTGAAGTGCCAGCAAACTCTGTGCCTTGTTATTACTTGTAGAAGGCATGAGGTACAGCATCTTAACTTTTATAAAGAAGTGATGCGCTAGCATGCCTTGGGGAAACTGGGATCCTGAATACTTCAACAAATACGGGTCTTATATCCTACCCCTGGCATCCATGTGTCTTTCTTGCCCATTCCTGTCCACCAGGAATTTGCTTCTCGTCATCAATCTATTGCCTGAAAGACTACATGGCAACCCCCTCCAGGATTCTTGCCTGAAGAATCCCATGGACAGAAGGGGCCTGACAAGCTACAGTCCGTGGGGTCACAAAGAGTCGGACACAACTGAAGTGACTTAGCATGTACACACACATCAATATATTAACTAGCATAGTGTTCTTCCTAAGGTCGGCATAATTAAGATCCCTTTATACCATATGGTTACAGAAAGTAGAAGTACCCCTGAGTCCAGAGAGCAAAGATTTTCTTCTCAGCTTGCTTTTGATCTTCATGTGCGCTGAACAGAAAATATTTACTAAATTCTGCCAGGTGTCTGAAGCCATGCTTCTCTGCTCTCATGAGCATAATGCATCCAGGACACAAGTGCAATTGAGTTATGACCTGTTTACGCTTATCATTGTGCACAGCCATTGAGCAAGATCCATCTGTTTCTACAGTGTCCAGAGAGGTAAATTAAACAGGGGAAGATAGAAGCCTCTCTCACTATGTTTTTCAAATATTCGGAGGTACACTAATTTCTGTGACTTTATTTCTGACTTACTGTCACTCGTGTACATGTGTGTATTAGATGGTGGGTAAGGGGAGGGAAGCATTTAATGGGCTTTCACTTGATGTTTTGCAAGGTAACACCCTTATTTCACAGCCAGAGAATCAGTGTGAGGCTTCCATCAAGTTAAGTGTATCTATGCCATTATACTTTGAAAATAAAATAACTGCAAGGTAGTTTCTTATTGCTATGGTAACTTAATTTGCATCTTAAAACAAGAACAAAGTTATTATTTTACATTTCTGGAGGTTAGAAATTCAAATGGGTCTTATTAAGTCCAAAATTAAGGTGCTGACATCAAGATGAATTGCTTTCTGAAGTTTTTGGGTAATTTTCTTTCTTGCCTTTCTAACTTCCGGAAACTTTTTCCTTCATTCATTATGTAGCTCTTATGAAGCAGAGACATTACATTGCCAACAAACGTCCATATAGTTAAAGCTATGGTTTTTCCAGTGGTAATATATGAATGTGAGAGTTGGACCATAAAGAAGGCTGAAGGCCGAAGAATTGATGCTTTTGAACTGTGGAGTTGGAGACTTGAGCGTCCCTTGGACTGCAAGGAGATCCAACCAGTCCATCCTAAAGGAAATCAGTCCTGAATATTCATTGGAAGGACTAATGCTGAAGCTGAAGCTCCAATACTTTGGACACTTGATGCAAAGTGCTGGCTCATTAGAAAAGACCCTGATGCTGGGAAAGATTGAAGGCAGGAGAAGGGGATGACAGAGGATGAGATGTTTGGATGGCATCACTGACTCAATGGACATGAATTTGAGCAAGCTCTGGGAGATGGTGAAGGACAGGGAAGCCTGTCATGCTACAGTGCATAGTATTGCAAACAGTTGGACACGACTGAGTGACTGAACAACAACAATGTCAGTTTTAACTCTGCTTCCATTCCTTTAACTCTACCTCTTCTGCTTCATCTTTTCCTTATAAGGACTCTTTGAATTACACTGATTGCTCTCTAATAAGCCAGGATAATTTCACTTTTCAAAGACTTTGCTTTAATCACATCAAACAAGTCCTGCTCACCAGGTAAGGTAAGGCTCCACAAGTTCCAGAAATTAGAACAAGGACTTGGGGAGGGGGCATTGTTTTGCCTACCACAGTAGTTATACTGAACCCATAGGATTCACTAAACTATCTACAAACTCCATTTATCTCCTGGCTTATTTTACTTCCACTCTCATTATAAAACCACAATAGAATTTTAGGTCTCCAAGTGTCAGCTCCACATCAGTCCCTGTAGGCAGCAGACCTTGAAAATCTGGGAAGCCTCCTCACCTCAGTGACTTCTACCTTAGTGAGCAACTTTAGAAGCTCTTTGGGAAGGAATGCACACTGAATATATTTATTATGGTTTTGCAACCTCTCACCTCAAGCTGCTCTAGCATTTTCTTCATTCTGGGTCAGTGAACTTGATTTAAATCTGAAACTGGGTAAGCGGTCATCATTCTTCATTGCAGTGTCTGACTCATTAACCTGTCTGCCAGATTCTGTTTTTTGTTTTCTTGTATAAATCACACAACAGTCATTAGCCATTTATCTACTTGAACGCTAGTGACTTCAAGACCTATCAACTACTGCCATAAATTGTTGCAGGTCAAGAGATCCTGCTTCCCACTCAGGCCTGGATGGTCATTTTGAAATGATGTCCACCTTAACTCTACTGTTAAGTGATGCATTTCCTCTCTGTCCTTCTGGTACAGGGCCAGAGGGCATCTTTCCAGCTCCTACTTGGGAGCCTACTTCTGGGACAGAATATTTGGCCTACCTAGGAAAACTAGTCCTAAACTTCTTAAGACTCCTGGTGACTCCCTCAATAGTGTATTGTTTTTTTAAAGCCTTAATAAAAATAGGGGGTTCTCTGGGTCATCCAAATAAGTGTATCAGATGATGGGTTCTCAGGCCAAATATGATAAATCAAGCCTGACAGTCCCACTTCATGAAGTTGAATGCTCCTTTATTGGACACTGATGTAAGACAGCTCTGATTTTTTGTTTAGTTTGATAAGGACTCTCCCTGGATCCATGTTTTAAGTACCATCCAGCAAACTGTTGGTCCAGCTGCAGGTATCTTTGCCAGAACTTTCATGAGCAACCACTTTCATGAGCATCCTCTTCCTCCTCCTTCTCCTCTTTATTCTTTTTTAAAAATCAACAGCATATTCTTCCTGTTGTTCAATTGATAAGTTGTGATCAGTCAATAAGTCGTGTCTCACTCTTTGCTACCCCTTGGATGGCATCATGCCAGGATTCCTTGTCTTTCACTATCTCCCAGAGTTTGCTCACACTTATGTCCATTGAGTCAATGATGCCATCCAATCGTCTCATCCTCTGTCATCCTCTGTCAGCCCTTCTCCTCCTACCGTCAATCTTTCCCAGTATCAGAATATTTTCCAATGAGTCATCTCTTCCCATCAGGTGGCCACAGTACTGGAGCTTCAGCTTCAGCATCAGTTCTTCCAATGAATATTCAGGATTGATTTCCTTTAGGAGGGACTGGTTGGATCTCCTTTATGTAGTCCTTAATTCTGCATTCCATGTATGTTTCCATAAATCCTGCCTGCTTATGGAAGATAGTTTCAGACATTTCTGTGGTGATAAGGTTGTATCTTCCCAGAGCAGGTTTTGTTTTTCTCTGCTTTGGCTAAACTGAGTTATAAGTACTGGCTCTAGCAACAAGGGACAAAAACGGATGGATTTTGAGAACAGGGATCATTTAGACAGCACTTGCTCTAAGTGGGAGTGTGTGGTCCATAGACAAGGGATGTCTGTGCTTCTATAGCAAGGAGAAAGCTGGGATTTCAACATGTTCAGCATCAAACTGTCCTGTAAGTTGTAGATGTAGGAGGCAATTTTGTAAGCTTCTAACTGGTTTCTGTGTAGAAGCAAGAGAAAATCACAAAGTATTCTACAAAAATACATTTTAATATAGATTAATAAAAAATAAATAGCAGTTGGAGAAAACGTATTCTGAAGAAAAGGAAAATATGCCAGTGATTGTGAGGTGGTGTATAATTCTGATGTATCATTAATTGGAAATAATTTAGAATTATTTACTCAACCTTAAAAATAAACACTTCAATATATATATATATATATATTGTAAAAACTGAAATAGTCTTCTAATAAATCTTAGACAGAAGAAATCTGGTGTTAAAGATGCAGAGGAAAATGAATAGATATCAAGGTTAATTCTAAATTTTCCAAGATGGACATTAGATGAATTTAAATATATTTAAGTGTTCTAATTGACACAATTAAGAAACATCTTTTTTAAGAGAGTATAAGAGGACCAGATGGAAGAATCACCCTTCTCTAAAATAATATTATTTAGAAATAATGCAATACAAATATTTTCATTTTGTTAGTTCAACCACTGTAGAGAGAAGTTTTATCATTTGTTTCCAATGCTGTTTAAAGATTGAAAACTTTGTAGAAATTTGAGCAAAGAGTCACAAAAGTATTTTTTAATTAATTATTTTTTTAATTGGAAGCTAATTACTTTACAATATTGTAGTGGTTTTTGCCATGCATTCCCATGAATCAGCCATGGGTGTACATGTGTTCCCCATCCTGAACTCCCTCCCACCTTTTTCCCCATCCCATCCCTCAGGGTCATCCCAATGCACCAGCCCTGAACACCTTGTCTCATGCATCGAACCTGTGCTTGGTGATCTGTTTCACATATGCTAATATACATATTACAATGCTATTCTCTCAAACCATCCTGCCCTCGAGTTAGGCAAAACACAAGTTTAGCAATATCATGAGAATGCCATGGACTTTTGCAAATGTTGATAGACAAGAAGGACAAAAAAATGCTTGGTTACTAATTTATTGATCTTCATATTCCATCTTCTTTTTTGTGATTTTTTAAAATGTGTTTTAATTTTTTATCGGTATCAAACTTAAAATGTTTTGGATTTTGTAATAGACAAATTTCATTGAAATTTTCAACCCATATATATATACTGTTTTATATATATATATATATATATACATATATATATATATATATATATATATATATATATATATACTGTTATATTTAGTAATGCATTTACATGGAGTCAAATATCATAATTTAGCAAGTGTTAGTTTCAAAAATTCCTAGCAGAATAACATAAAATGCAAGAAGACTACTAGCCACCAGTCATCATATAATCATCAACACTTTCAGCCCTATTTTAATTAGTAAAGAATGAGTAATTCTTGGCTATTTTTTGTCTATTGGAAATTAACTGGTGACACCAAAGTTCAACAAACAAAAAGTCTGAAGCAATCAACATCAAAATGCCTGCATATCCAGGGTGTTAATTTTCATGACCAAGGTATTAAATTTGCATTATTATAGACTGGAATACCTAAGAAAGAACTGAGGAAATTTGACTAATTTGATTAAATTCAGTTATAAATTTTTTAAAATAGTCCAAAATTTTAATTGAAGCACTGCCAGTTGCCAGCCATATTTTAAGTCAGATTATTCTCTCCTCTCCCTTTCATTCTATGATAACAGTATTTATTTTAGTATCTCTTTCAAAATCATCTTGCATTGTCATACTTTCATTTGTTGAAAGAGCACTGCCTGGTGGGCTACCGCCCAGGGGGTCACAAAGAGTCGGATACAATCGAGCGACTAAGCATACGGCACATCCAGGTAAATGCTATGACAATGACTTATTTAAATCTATTGTTCTCAGAAGAGATTTTAAATGATTTTAATGATCTGCATTGAGCTACAATTAAGCAAGCTAATTGTGTTATAATTTGTCCTGTCGTAATATAGCTTTGCAAACTTGAGTGATATAGTATAAATCAGGAATGTACATTACAGGCTGAAGGCATATTAAAGTCCTGCAACCTAAGACTTAGTACGATTTTTAATATTTAATAAAAGAAAGAGGAAAAAAATTATTATTCTGTATGCTGTTATCAAATGTCAGATTTAACAAAGGAAGCATAGATGCTGGGGAGGATTTTCCAGATTTCTGTCTTCATCATTCTTTTTTTATGCTTCCTCTTTCTCCATATTCTTCCTAACCATCCTTACATTGGAAGACTCTGCCTCTAACTTTTGTTTTTGCTAGATTTTCTTTCTGTGTGATATTTCACACAAGAAGAATTCAAGTAGCATCTCTTGCATGATCAATTAAACGTTTACACATCTGGTTCTCTTTGGCTTTAAATCCATGTATCTACTACTGTGGTAGAAGCTCTTTCCTGTTATTTCAGAAATACCTTAGAAATCTCCTAATTTTTTTCTTTCAAATATTACCTTTAAAATGCTTTCATAAATTGTAATGTCCTTAAATTGGAATAGTTATTTACACAAAGCATTTAACAGCCTGCACAATCTACCTCCAACCAGTCACTGAAAACTGTCTCTCATGATTCTCTCAACCTATCATGCTGGCCAAACTGTATACATTCATCTATGTCTCAGATACATTTTTCTTCAACTTCTTATTTAGGATGTTAATGCTGAAGACTTAACCTTATTTCCATCACTTCTTGTCTATATTTTAGGACACTGACAATATTAAAAAAATGTAAATCTTACTCTGATAATTTTGCTGAATAAAGATTAATCTCTTTTGATCTCAAAGTCTCAAATTTGACTTTGTACAAACTTAATGTAATTTCCCACAATTTGTTTTGCTTCATATTTCTTCCCTAACACAAAAATAGAAATTCCAGAAGTGAATCCTCTTTTGGCATCCCATAGAGACTTCATGCTTTTCTTTTTATTAACAGATTAAGAAAAATGATTCTGAATTGGACTTGGGTAATTTCTGTAGTACATTCATGACAATGGAAATTTAAGCATATGGAGTTTGAGGTAGTATGTATTTGAGCACAGAAATCCATTTTTATGTAATTTCTTTTAATCTTTAGAAATTACAGAATTGTAAATGTTCTATTAATTAGGCATACCTAGAGCTAAGACATCTGAATGTGTATGAGAATTTAGAATGAATTAAAGTAGAAAATACAGCAAAAATCCATTTTTAAAGTGTGCAGTTTGATTAGTTTTGGCATACGTAACCACTAGCACAGTCCAATTTTGAAATATTTAGTGTCTGTCTGAGTGTGAGTGCTAAATGGCTGTTTTTGCTGAAACACAGAAAAGCAGGCCAAACGCTGAATGCATAAGCACTTGTCCACTGCTGTGAAGGAGAGTGAGCCCAAGATATGCCAATTAGGTTCCTTGCTGTTTTTGAACATATTTTCTGTTTGCTCACAGCCAAACTTTTGTCTATCCTGTTCCCTCTGACAGAATCCTCCTACCACAATACCCAACTGCCAGAATGCTCTCTATTTGTCAGTGTCTAAATCAAATTAGACTGGACTCCTTCTTTATGTCCTCATCAAGAAGTTCTATCATCCAGCTTTGAAATCCCATAGTGTGCTAGAGTATGTCCTTTTTTATTTTTTTATTTTTGGAAAATTTACAAAATACTGTTTTCTGTAGTCATAGTGGATTCATGGTGTCTTTTTAAAGTAAAAATCATTTGGTAATTAGCCACAAAAAGAATAGCTAACTATATTTATATGTAATACTTTTTATGTAAATGAATGTGTGGGTCAATGTGTCAGTCAACTTGGGCTGTCTTAACAAAATCAGGCTGGTCAGCTTAAATTCTGCAGACATTTATTTTCTCATAGGTCTGGAGGCTAAAAGTTCATGTTCAAATTGACAGTAAATTTTGTTTCTGATGATTCCTCTCTTCCAGTTTGTAGACAGCCACCTTCTGGCCATGACCTCACAAGGCCTCTTTTTTACATACAGAGAAAACTTTGGTGTCTCTTCCTCTTGTTTGAAGGGTTGCCTGTGAGGTCAGCTGCTTCAGTTGTGTCCAACTCTTTGCAAGCCCATGACTATGGCCCACCAGGCTCCCCTGTCCATGGGATTCTCCAGGCAAGAATACTGGAGTGGGAGCCATGTCCTCCCCCAGGGGATTCTCCCGACTCAGGGATGGAACCAGGGTCTCTTGTCTCCTGTTTGGTCAGGCGGGTTCTTCAACACTAGCGCCACGTGGGAAGGCCCTGTTCTTAAGAATTGGGGTTTCACACCAATGAGGCTTCATTTGACCGTAATTACCTCTGTAAAGACCCTGTCTCCAAATATAATTATATTGGGAGTTACAGGTTTAACATTTGAGCTGGAGAGAGGGGCACAATTCAGCTCATTATAATTAGCAAAAGATTAACCTCACCATGTCTTTTTTTGTTTTTTTTTTTTTTAGAATTTAAATTATTTATTTATTAAATAATAATTTGTTATTATTTATTATTTTCTCTAGTTATGAGGCAGGGGCCACTCTCCTTGCTTCATGTGGATTTCTCACTGTGGGGCTTCTCTTATTGCCAAGCACAGGCTCTAGGCACCCAGGCTTCCGTAGTTGGGACTCCCGGATTCTAGAGAACAGGCTCAGTAGTTGTGGCTCCTGGGCTCAGTTGCTCCACAGCATGTGAGATATTCCTGGATCAGGGATGGAACCTGTGTCTCCTGCATTGGTAGGTGAACTGAGTCACCAGGGAAGCCTGACCATGTACTTTGATTTATGGATGCATATTTTAACAGCTTAACCCTTTCTAAGCAGAGAGTCATCAAGCCAGAACAGTCTTCCTTTTGTTTAGAGCATGATCCACAGATTTAACGTAACACATTTTTGTGACTGTGTAGTAGGCACTGGTGTACTATATGTCACATCCATTAGTACTTAACGTCTTAGCTGAGAACACTAATGATTAGGACATGTCCTGTGAAATCTAGAAAGGTAGCTAGTAGGTAATACTGGTATTCAGAACAGAATTTCTTGAGCTAAAGGAAATTCTAAGGCTTTATCCCTATATTTTGACTTGATAGTATGAGAATACCAGAGTTAACACTATAATAGCCTGAAGTAAGTTGACATATCTTTTAACAAGTAATTTGTTGCTGTTGTTCACTTGCTAAGTCCTGTCCTGTCCAACTCTTTGCAACTCCATAAACTGCAGCATGCCAGACTACAGGTAACTATTGCTTATTTCAGTTCAGTTACTCGGCCGTGTCCGACTCCGGGTCCTCATGAACCGCAGCACGCCAGGCCTCCCTGTCCATCACCAACTCCCGGAGTCGACCCAAACCCATGTCCATTGAGTTGGTGATGCCATCCAGCCATCTCATCCTCTGTCGTCCCCTTCTCCTCCTGCCCCCAATCCTTCCCAGCATCAGGGTCTTTTTCAATGAATCAGCTCATCGCATGAGGTGGCCAAAGTATTGCAGTTTCAACTTCAACATCAGTCCTTCCAATGAACACCCAATCCTGATCTCCTTTAGGATGAACTGGTTGGATCTCCTTGCAGTCCAAGGGACTCTCAAGAGTCTTCTCCAACACCACAGTTCAAAAGCATCAATTCTTCTCCACTCAGCTTACTTTATAGTCCAGCTATCATATCCATACATGACCAGTGGAAAAACCATAGCCTTGACTAGATGGACCTTTGTTGAAAAAGTAATGTCTCCGCTTTTTAATATGCTGTCTAGGTTGGTCATAACTTTCCTTTCAAGGAGTAAACTTTTTTTAATTTCATGGCTGCAACCACCATCTGCAGTGATTTTGGAGCCCAGAAAAATAAAGTCAGCCACTGTTTCCACTGTTTCCCCATCTATTTACCATGAAGTGATGGGACTGGATACCATGGTCTTAGTCTTCTGAATGTTGAGTTTTAAGCCAATTTTTTCACTCTCCTCTTTCACCTTCATCAAAAGGCTCTTTAGTTCTTCACTTTCTGCCATAAGGGTGGTGTCATCTGCATATCTGAGGTTATTGATATTTCTCTCAGAAATCTTGATTCCAGCGTGTGCTTCCTCTAGACCAGCATTTCTCATGATGCACTCTGCATATAAGTTAAATAAACAGGGTGACAATATACAGCCTTGATGTACTCCTTTTCCTATTTGGAACCAGTCTGTTGTTCCATGTCCAGTTCTAACTGTAGCTTCTTGACCTGCATACAAATTTCTCAAGGGGAAGGTCTGGTGGTCTGGTATTCCCATTTCTTTCAGAATTTTCCACAGTTTATTGTGATCCACACAGTCAAAAGCTTTTGCATAGTCAATAAAACAGAAAAAGATGTTTTTCTGGAACTCTTGCTTTTTCAATGATCCAGTGGATGTTGGCAATTTGATCTCTGGTTCCTCTGCCTTTTCTAAAACCAGCTTGAACATCTGCTTATTTAAATGTCATTAAGTATTTCTGAAGTTACTTTGTCTATCCATAAAAATGATCTTTCATTGTTTTAAATGAAAATTCTGGAAAATAAGGAAATAGGTATAACATTCCCCACCTCCTCAAATGGGTGAAAGAGATGAGTGAAAAAGCTTGCTTGAAACTCAACATTAAAAAAAGAAGAAAAAAAATAACTAAGATCACAGCATGGCAAATAGAAGGGGGAACAGAGGAAGCAATGACAGACTTTATTTCTTGGGCTCTAGAATCACTACATTGGTGACTGAAGCCATGAAATTAAAAGACACTTACACCTTGAAAGGAAAGCTGTGACGAATCTAGACAGCGTATTAAAAACCAGAGGCATCTGTTTACTGACACAAGTCATTCCAGTCAAAACTGTGGTTACTGAGCAAACTCTGCGAGATAGTGAAGGACTAGCGAGCCTGGCATGCTGCAGTCCATGGGTCACAAATAGTCGGACATGACTTAGATACTCAACAAGGACAAAAACCTCCTCAGATAATTATCTGGAAGATTTATGTACAAATACAGATACACTGTTACATAAATGAAATTGAACTTATTTTTGATGGGGTAGTTTAGATAAATTCTAATTTCTCAAGCACTAATACATTTATCCTTACTCACCAATGCTAAAATTGAAAATATGCAGTACATCTGAGTCCATTCATTCCACTGATTTGTTTTAATATAAAGAAAGTGAGTCTATTAATATGTTTAAAAGACTTGTTCAAAGTCCTATCACCTGGATGATAGTAGTTTCCTAAGTCAAAGCAATCAGGTTCACAATCTTTAAATGTTTTAAATTTATTGCATTCATCATATGTGATTAATAGAGTCTCTCAACTGGTTGCTCATCTGAAAATTATTGATCTAAGATACTCTCTATTATAAACCTTTTTCTTTCTCTCTTACCTATTGTCTTTATAAGTTCAATAAGGACAATAACTCTGTTTTATTCTCTACTATATTCTCCAGACACTAGTGTTGGAACAGTGTAAGGAATCAGCCATGATTTGCTGAATGAATAAATTAGTCAGTAACTGCCTGGCTATGGTTTCTATGGTCAGTTCAAATACAAATACAGATTGATTTAGCAATTTTCAGATTATTCAAGTCAATTCTAAATAGTTAATAGGATAAAGAAAGGAACTTTTATTAATAAATTATAAGAATTGCTCTTATAAAGAAATTTCCATAGCAAAATAACTATTTATTTAAAATTGATAAAAAGGTAATCAAAAAGAGTATCCAAGTTAGAAAATATACATAGTATTATAAAATTTGATCTATATGAAAATAACTGTTATAAGTCTAAAACAAGTTTGTTTTTTTTAAATCAGTGACAAACGTGAAAAATTGTGAGCTGAACAATAATGAATATACGGTTACATGCATACAGCCCAAGTGGATGCATTTATATTTAAATATGCACAAGAACTGAGATAAAAGTAGTGGTCAAATGCAAATGTCCACTAAGATACCATAAAGCAATATTAGAGAATAATGATCTGTAAAAGTCATGTTCCTCAGAATATTTTTATGAGTTCTACTTATACATCTAGGACATAAGAATTAGTTCTTTTATTTAACATAACAATTAGTCACCCATGAAGCTTATAAAAGGAACTGAAAGTATTGTGAATGACAGCATTCAAGAACTTGAAGGCAAAGTAGGCTAGCTATTATAATTAAATGTTTTCTGAAGTACTCAGTGATACTGATAGAGTAGCAAAAATGCAAGCAACTGAATGATTATGTTTGGTAGAATAGCAATAGTGTGATAAATACATGAAGCATTTAGAAAAGAATGATATCTTGGTTTTATAAAATAAATCATAAGTGTACATTTCTACATCTTTGTTAGAGGTGATAAGGAAATTATTCAGGGTGCTTTCTGTGGTACTGGAGATCATCAAAAATTCCATCTGCAGCAACTGCCAATTTTAAGATGAGTACAAGTACAATCATCTGTAAGTCTCCCTTAGTTTACCTTTTATAGATATTACACTATAATCATCTTAAACTGGTGTATGATGTAAAAATTACTTTTTTCCCCTTTTATCTCCCAGCTTCTAATCCTACTTCCTCCTAAAAAGAACCAGAAATTAAATCCTTACATGCCTACTGTTTTTTATACAACTAGAATCCAGCTTAGCCTTGCTATCCATTAAAATGTAAACTGGGGCTAATATCTTTTATACAGCTTGACATTGAGTTCAGTTCAGTAGCTCAGTCATGTCTGACTCTTTGCAGCCCCATGAACTGCAGCACCCCAGGCTTCCTTGTTCATCACTAACTCCTAGAGAGTACTCAAATTCATGTCCATAGAGTTGGTGATGCCATCTAACCATCTCATCCCTTTATCGTCCCCTTCTTCTCCCACGTTCAATCTGGCCCAGCATCAGGGTATTTTCCAATGAGTCAGTTTTTCACATCAGGTGGCCAAAATATTGGTGCTTTAGCTTTAGCTTCAGCATCAGTCCTTCCAATGAATATTCAGGACTCATTTCCTTTAGGATGGACTGGTTGGATTTCCTTGCAGTCCAGGGGACTCTCATGAGTCTTCTCCAACACCACAGTTCAAAAGCATGAATTCTTCAGTGCTCAGCTTTTTTTATAGTCCAACTCTCACATCCATACATGACACTGAAAAAAACATATCTTTGACTAGATGGACCTTTGTCAGCAAAGTAATGTCTCTGCTTTTTAATAAGCCATTTAGGCCGGTCATAGCTTTTCTTCCAAGGAGCAAACGTTTTTTTAATTTCATGGCTCCAGTAACCGTCTGCTGTGTTTCATGATGGCAGATAACCATTTGCCCCCAAATAAAGTCTGTCACTGTTTCCATTGTTTCCCTTTGTATTTGCCATGAAGTTATTGGACTGGATACTATGATCTTTGTTTTCTGAATGTTGAGTTTCAAGCCAGCTTTTTCACTCTCCTCTTTCACTTTCATCAAGAGGCTCTTTAGTTCTTCTTCACTGTCTACCATAAGGGTGGTGTCATCTGCATATCTGAGGTTATTGATATTTCTCCTGACAATCTTGATTCTAGCTTGTGCTTCATCCATCCCAGCATTTTGTATGATGTACTCTGCATATAAGTTATGTATAAATTTAAGAATTTATGCAGCTCAACATTGTCCCAGATAATTATATTTCTTAAAAACTTTGCACATGGGGTGAAATCTTTTTGAAGTTGTCATGTTTCATCACTTCTTGATTTTATAGTCAATAAAGCACTGACATTGGTGGTAAATATTTTGTGATGATATCAAAATGACTCCATTTTGTCATGCTGCTAGGAAACTGAGTGTTGAATTTTATTGAAAGCTTTCTCTATGTTTTTTGAAATGGCCATGCCATTGTTCTCTTTACCAATAATCCAGAAAATTTAATTAGTTAATGTTTTCATATTTTATCACATTGAAATTCCTCAGGTGAAATATTTGTCCAGCATGTTAATTTCATGACGAATAAGCATATATTGTGAGAATTTTATTGACTCTTATTTTTCTGCATGTTCATAAATTGAATGAGTATACACACACACAGACCACACAAAATAAGTGTATATCAACTTCTTAAATGCAATTCTTATATATGTACATGTATACCTGTATAATCATATATTTATTTATGAAAATTAGATCTTTGCTTTTTTTACATGAGCGGCAACTCTTTGAATACAGCATGTTTTCTAAAAATGTAACTATTGTAGCATTTTAAACCATTTCCACTTGAAACTCTCACTAGTTAATACCCCAATTCTATGTATTTACTAAAATGAGACAGAATGTCTCTATAATCAATAAATGGATTTCTTTGGAAAAGAAGAACTAGATAAAACTCTAGGCTTAATGATTATAAAAGAACATGAGTTTTATGCACTTAAAATGGGAATACAGAAAGTCTTAGCAAGGCAAAAGCAGCAACAGTTGCCAAAAAGGAATATTCAAAAAATAAATTTTAAACAATGAATAGGACTGCATGTAACAAACATCTGAATATACCTTATTTCCTGACTTTCAGTATATTGTAAAGTAAAAATGCAGACAGCTGTTTTAATAGAATTTATGTAAGTATACAAAAAGTAAATTATGACTGTTTTTAATACCAAATGTAAATTGAAAATAATGGTCTGATAATGTGGTGATGTGCTCTATAGTGTTCTGCTTAGTTTTAACAGATTTTGCCAAACAATTTTCCAAAGTGATATTACCAATTCACAATTTTATCAGCTCTGTATCCATGCTGAAGCTTGGCATTTTTTAATGACTTGAAAATAATTTAGCCATATTGATGGATGTGAAGTATCACACTCTCTATCACATTGTGGTTTTAATTTTAGTTACCTGGTTGCTAATAGATTCAAGTACATTTTTCTATGTTCATTGACAAGGCGAAGGTACTCTATCTCCCTAACAAAGATGGGGGTTTCCTAAAACTAAGAAATATATATATTCTTTTTTTCATCCCCCCACCCATTATCAGTACCTATTAAAGTGCCTGGCTCAGAATCCATATTAAATAAAAATTATATGATTCACTGAATAAAAATAATTTGTGTCAGAGTGGGGATTCCCTGGTAGCTCAGCTGGCAAAGAATCCACCTGCAATGCAGGAGACCTGGGTTTGATCCCTGGGTTGGGAAGATCCCCTGGAGAAGGGAACAGCTACCCACTCCAATATTCTGGCCTGGAGAAGTCCATGGACTGTATAGTCCATGGGATCACAAAGAGTAGGACATGACTGAGTGACTTTCACTTTCACTTTCAAAGAATATATATATAACACTAGCTACTGTGGGAAGAGCCAGAAGATCCAGTAACAATATGTGTCAAATGGTTTTTTGAAGTTTGGAAACATGTTTGTCTCATATCACAAATGTCATATTTAATATCACCTTGCTGAGATGATCAATTTGTACTTGTATTGGTAAGCTCTACCTCTTTAACTATAATGTCTTTGTGCACTATATACTGACAAGAAAATGGTCTTTTTGAAGATCTCCTATTTATAATACCAATATTTTCCATTATTTATTATTATAGACAAATACACTAATTTTGGATATTTCTATCTTCAATACAAAACATTTGTTCACCTTTGAGTCTGTTTCTTCATTCTGTTTAACAAGATTTTTCCATTAACTTTCATGAAAAAGGTCATTTAATATATTTAATATAACTAATTAAAGTTGCCTCTGTAGTGTGAATATCAAAGCGACCACTTTGATTTCAAATAAACCCTGGGACTGTTAATCCTCAAAGCCTCTCTTCTATCCATATGCTTGATTATCTATAGTACATACTGATGATTCTCATCTATCTGGCGGTCTATCTATCAACTACTCACATATTAATCATCTATGTTACCCACAGTTCCTAACAAGCTAAATATGTGTTAATTATTATTTTTACATTTTGCAGCAAGTTTTAAAATCTGGACACTTTTGCATTCCTATTTCTGTTTTATTCTCCCTTGCATACAAATGAGTCATTTTTCTTTAAAAGCTGAGATGTACTCAAAGTTACATGAGACCGTCAAGAGAATATTGAGAAGGTAAATGAGGCCATGTGTTTCTCATTGTAGCTGGAGTAATACACTAAGTACCTGCATTACCTACTACACATTTTAAGACTGGTTCTTTATCAACAATGAGGGATACGTTATATTAATGTATTTAAAATATGTTTTCAAAATTATCAGGAAGTAGAACAATCCTGAATTATGTTCTGATGCTTCCACTGTAAAATCAGAAAGAAAACAATAATATTTACATAAACTGTGGTAAATCTGTTTAATAATAAGGTTGATATATTTGTATAGACTTTATAAAAAACTAACCTAATTTTAACCTTAATGAGTAAATTATATGATGCAACACCAGGAACCATTACAGTCAGAGTTAAATTAATTAAATATTTTAGCTATTTTTTTTAATGAGTTAGAACCACTCCAAATATTAACAGGTCTGAAGCAACGGACAAACAATTAATCTCAAAAATATACAAGCAACTCCTGCAGCTCCATTCGAGAAAAATAAACTACCCAATCAAAAAGTGGGCCAAAGAACTTAACAAACATTTCTCCAAAGAAGACATAAAAATGGCTAACAAACACATGAAAAGATGCTCAACATCACTCATTATCAGAGAAATGAAAATCAAAACCACAATGAGGTACCACTTTACACCAGTCAGAATGGCTGCCATCCAAAAATCTAAAAGCAATAAATGCTGGAGAGGATGTGGAGAAAAGGGAACCCTCTTAAACTGTTGGTGGGAATGCTAACTAGTACAGCCACTATGGAAAACAGTGTGGAGATTCCTTAAAAAACTGCAAATAGACCTGCCATATGACCCAGCAATCCCACTGCTGGGCATACACACCGAGGAAACCAGAATTGAAAGAGCCACGTGTACCCCAATGTTCATCGCTGCATTGTTTACAATAGCCAGGACATGGAAGCAACCTAGATGCCCATCAACTGACGAATGGATAAGAAAGCTGTGGTACATATACACAATGGAATATTACTCAGCATTAAAAAAAAAAAAAATTCATCTGAATCAGTTCTACTCAGGTGGATGGAACTGGAGCCCATTATCCAGAGTGAAGTAAGCCAGAAGGAAAAACAACAATACAGTATATTAACGCATATATATGGAATTTAGAAAGACGGTAATGAGAACCCAGCATGCGAGACAGCAAAAGGAACGCGGATATATCGAACAGACTCGTGGACTTTGTGGATGAGGGCAAGGGTGGGATGATATGGGAGAATGGCATTGAAACATGTTAATTATCATATGTGTAATCAATCAGCAGCCCAGGATTGATGCTCGGGGCTGATGCATTGAGATTTCCCGGGGGAAGGGAGGAGGGAGGGAGCAGGGAGGGGGGTTCTGGAGGGGGAGCATATGTAAACCCATGGCGATATCATGTCATTGTATGGCAAAACTAACAACAACAAAAAAAAAAACTTCCTAAATACTGGACTGCATTTAATATATTATCTGCCAGGGAAAATACTCCATTGCAGGTCTCATCTAAACATATTTAGATACAATCAACAGAAAGACAACTCAGTTTACAAACCATAACCTATCAGTTTTCAAAAGATATATTTTTTATCTCAAGTAGCAAAAACTCAAAATATAATTTAATGTGAGTCGCAAAAGTCACACATTCCTACCCACCAGAATAAAGATACAAAAACGAAAACATACATGATTTTCTAATAGCTATGTTATATAGCCATGTTATATAATCTAACAAACTGCTGTATCTCTCTTTTTTTTTTTTCATTTTTACCTTATATCAAAACCAAACTGGAATGGAGTGAACTGCTCCTAAAGTAATTGATATATGAAAGTGTAATAAATATTAAATGAAAATAATATAAAAGATTAAAAACAGGTCAAAGAATTTCAAAAGCCTGATAAGTTATTTAATATATTAACAGCTGCTGAGAGAAGAAAAATCTATATTCACTGTGGTATTTAGCTTAAACCTGCAACATTCTGCTTGTTATATATTTCAGTCAAATGGAAGTAAGTCTCAATGTTTTAGTTAGTTGACAAAATAGATTTATGTATTGATGATAATTTCCCTTAATAAAAAATAGCAATACCTTTCTTTCTTTCTTTATTTTAATTGGCAGCTACTTACTTTACAATACTGTGATGTTTTTTGCCATGCGTTCACATGAATCAGCCATTGAGCCAATGATCACCATTAAGTTAGGAAAGTATACTCAAAGTAGAAGTTCTATTTACATATTTATGACCATTTAGAAATCCAAACAGTTCAAGTATTTTTAGAATGTATCAATTATAAGTATCAACAGCAAAAAACTTAGTAAGTTAGCAGACATACATAATTTTTTCCTAAATTATTCCTGATTTCCCTGAGAGGAGAGCTTAACTTTGCCCTTGCACTCAGCGCTGTCTCTATGTAAATGCGTTTGTGCTGGTTCTGATTTATGAGTCATTGTGAGAGCTATGCGCTGCAACATACGTCATCAAGGTAATATCTTCTTGCCCATTTAATCCCCACAGGGACTTTGATACCTAATACGTGAACTTTAGATCCAACATCAGAACAGGCAAGAAGATCAAGCAGGAGTCCATAGACTCATTTTCTAATTTCTGTTTTGTCCTGAAAACTGCTATTTTTCCCTAGGAAGAATTTATTCAGAATAGATTTCTCCTTCATCTTCTCTATTATAATAGTTACTTAATTTCCTTCTAATACTGACTACAATTTTTCTTCAAATTTTTATGTTTCTTACTCCTTGCTAGTCATTCTAATGTTCATTTTAGAATGACTATACACTCTTTAAAGTTCTTCTTTTTCTTGTTTAATGATATTATTAGTCATTACCTTTAGTAATCAAAAATATGATCTTGTTTAAAACAGCTTTTTTATGGATCCAAAGTTTCTAAGTACATTAGCATTAGTATTTTAAACTATAGGAAATACCAAAAGCAAACCCCACATTATAATTATGTGTATTAAGAAAATATACACCAGTATTTGTAAATATCAATTACTGTTGTAGTTTTTTAACTACTCTTTTGCCTGCTTGAAGAAATTAAACTTTTCTATTAAAATTTTTAGTGTGTACACACAATGGAATATTACTCAGCATTAAAAAAAATTCATTTGAATCAGTTCTACTCAGATGGAATAAACTGGAGCCCATTATCCAGAGTGAAGTAAGCCAGAAGCAAAAACAACAATACAGTATATTAACGCATATATATGGAATTTAGAAAGACGGTAATGAGAACCCAGCATGCGAGACAGCAAAAGGAATGCAGATGTACAGAATAGACTCGTGGACTCTGTGGATGAGGGAAAGGGTGGGATGATATGGGAGAATGGCATTGAAACATGTTAATTATCATATGTGTAATCAATCGCCAGCCCAGGATTGATGCTCGGGGCTGGTGCAACGAGATTTCCCGGGGGAGGGAAGAGGGAGGGGGGTTCTGGAGGGGGAGCGTATGTAAACCCATGGTGATATCATGTCATTGTATGGCAAAACTAATAAAAAAAAATTTTTAGTGTGATTTTTATTTGACTTTTCAGAAAGTTATTTTCCAGCTGCGGCTTTGGTAATATGAAAGTTCTTTTAGATCTCTGGTGTCTGCTGACATTGTGTTTTGATTCTAGGAACAATGTGATATGTTGGTGGTGGGTCTTGAAAAAAAATAGATATATGCTTTTTCTTCCCCCATCAAAATGATAGTTTCTTTAGTTTAGAGGAAGTCTTGCTCTGACAGAATGAATATTTAAGCTTGGGTTTTCAAGGTTTTTAGATTTGTTTCATTGTATCCAAAAAGGCCCATCCCCAAAAATTAGGGGCCTGTTTGATTTTACTAGATGACTGCAGATGGTGGTTGCAGCTGTGAAATTAAAAGACTCTTACTCCTTGGAAGGAAAGTTATGACCAACCTAGACAGCATATTTAAAAATAGACATTGCTTTGCCAACAAAGGTCTGCCTAGTCAAGGCTATGGTTTTTCCAGTAGTCATGTATGGATGTGAGAGTTGGACGGTGAAGAAAGCTGAGTGCCGAAGAACTGATGCTTTTGAACTGTGGTGTTGGAGAAGACTCTTGAGAGTCCCTTATACAGCAAGGAGATCCAACCAGTCCATCCTAAAGGAGATCAGTCCTGGGTGTTCCTTGGAAGGACTGATGTTGACGCTGAAACTCCAATACTTTGGCCACCTGATGCAGAGTTGACTCATTGGAAAAGACCCTGATGCTGGGAAGGATTGGGGGCAGGAGGAGAAGGGGACGACAGAGGATGAGATGGCTGGATGGCATCACCAACTCAATGGACATGGGTTGGTTTGGACTCCGGGAGTTGGTGATGGACAGGGAGGCCAGGTGTGCTGTGGTTCATTGGGTAGCAAAGATTCAGACACGACTGAGTGACTGAACTGACTGAACATATAACTAGAGTGTGTCTTTAACAGGTCCTAAGAGTCAAGAAGCCAAACCTTCAGGTACTGGATCTAATCATGGTGAGTAATCTCAGGTCTGCACACACACGAAGAAGCACAAAGTTGTTTTTTCTTCAGTAGTGCTCATTGTTGAGAGTTCAAGTCACTGTATGTTTTTTCCTTTCTCCCTTAGTCTTCTAGTACACTTATTTCTAGTAAACTAGTAATATGCTATCCCACTACAAAGGTGAGCATTAGGGATTCTGACCACACTGTTTGATACTGATCGCTAGGGTCACATTTATACACGGAGCAAAAGACTTCCATATGCTCATAAAATTCACGAGAAACATGATCCAGAAATCCATCTGCATGCTCTGCTTCTTGGGGCATCTGCATTCATTATAAAACCCCCATATACCATTTATTTCTTGTCATGGACTTGCTCAGCTTTTTAATTAGTTTTGTGAAAGCCACAAAAACTAAATTCAGGAGGGTAGCTTCTAGCCCCTTTTATGAAAGAGTTTGCATAGGTTTGGTACTATTTTCTGTTTAAATGCTTCTTAGGATTCAGCAGGGTAGCATCTAGATCTGTGGTCCTGTGGGCTATTTTTGTGGAACAGGGTTTATTAACAGATGGACGGTCTTCATGCATCATATAACATGTTTGAATCTTTTATGATATTTTTAATCATATAATTTTTCTGCCAAAATACAACAGTTAACAATCACATTGTTCATAAAATTATACTTTTGATAAAAATACATGGTTTTCTTTTTATCCTAGATCCTAAGTCCATCAATCATTTCATTTCAAAACTCTTTTTTGTGATTTTTGAGTTCTGTTTGTTTTTCAGTTGGCAAGATTATATCTTCAGGTACATTTTTCGAAAAGATTTCCTAAGTATTAAATGTTAGATAATTGAAAATGCCCTCTTCTGTTTTGATATGTGGAAGCCATCTGGTATATTACTCCATTGTTTTTGTCACTTAATGTTATAAAGATTTCAAAAATGAATGTAAAATATTTTACTTTTCCTATGAATCTGATATACTTCTTGCATGTGGCTACTATATGTTTATAAATGTTTTTTGTTGGAATATTTCAATCTTGATTATTTCTATTATTTTGAGTAGCTATGCGTTTTGTGTTTACAGATTTGAGACTCTTTGTATTTACACTGTACTTTTCTTTCCTGTTTTTATTTTTCCATTTTATTTGTTCTGCTTGCTTCTCCAGAAATCCCAATTATTCTCAAGATGGTTCTCTTACATTTCCTGATCCCACCTAATAAGCTTTACATGTGGCAGACCATATCACTACTCTGCCCACATTCCTGGAGATTTAATCATTTCACCATTTCTGTAACCTCCAGTGCTTCAGCATTCCTTAGGAAGCCAGCTTCTCAGCTTCTTTTTCAGAAGACTCGCTTGGGCCCCTGGAGATATTTTGCCAGAAGCCACAGGGAGCTAATATATCTTGGAGTTTACATCTATCTCTGCCCCTCTTATATGGCTTCGCCTGCTCCCTGGGCAGCAGTTAACCGCTGATGGCGCTGCCCTCCTGTGAGATCCTGGCTCAGCTTCCTTGGAAACCAGGAGGTGTAATTCACACTCTGGTTGGTTCTTCTGTGATCAAGCTCATGTTTGCCCTCTGAAGGCCCTGTCCCTGACACCTCTTTCTGGCTTGGCTTTCTACCCTTTGCCTTTTCTGGCTGCTTCTGAAAATTCTCCCATAATAAATCATTTGTGTGGAGCACCTCATCTTAATGCATGCTCAGGAAAATCTAAGTTAAACTTATAGTTCCTCACTTCTGTATAATATTTGTCCTTTTCTGTGTTCTAGACACTAGAATGTCCTAAAGAACTCTCAAAAGGGGAGAAAATAACACATGGAAAAAGTCAATTGACTTTTTTCTTCCCCAAGAGAAATCCATTCTTTAATATATACCCTATATCAGAAATCTCTTAAAATCAGTGGTGAGGCAGGGAAACTAGAGAGAGTGTGAATTAATAGATATGGATGTTCAACTCTCATAACAAAGTTAGTAAAATATAGTTCTTAAACCAAACCTTTGCCTAATGAGCTTGCACTGAGCTGCTAGAACTAATTTAAGATTTCAGTTGACCATTATTGTACTTATAACACTCATTCTTTTTCCCAATGCTACTGGAATGTCAACGTCTTATTTGCAATGTTATGAAGATTGATGAAATAATATGTATATAATACCCTGAGTTCCTAGAGAGAAATTTAAACAGGAAGTAGTAGTATTAGTTGCTATATTGATACTCATTTTTGCCTTATTTTTAGAGTGAGATGGATGGTAGAAAGCTAAAAGGCAAAGTAAAATTAAATACAAGTTGCTTCATCAACAGTTCTTAGGTTATTTTGTAGCGTTCCCTGATCCTTTATACCTCAGTGTTCTTTGAAGTGCACCATGCCTTACATTTTCAGTGACTTTTTTTTGTTCCTCTTCAGATGAAACAGAAAATAGCCTAAATATCAAGAAATCAACATAACACCCAAAGTCATTCACTGGGAATTCTAGATTCTGGATCAGTCTTCCTCTTCACTTCCTGTCCTTTAAAATACCTCTACTTTTCTCATTAATACCCATCAGCCTTGCCTTATCCATAATATCATTATTTCCTACCTTAACTGATCTCTTAACTAATCGTGTGAGATATGATATAATACACACACACACACACACACACACACATCTCCTGCTTCCTATACTTACATTATAGAGAACAAATATCTCTCCGTGGGCTTGATTTTGCCCTTGATATTTTTTCTTTGCCACATTAATTCTTGAACATTCCTTCAGATATTGATTCAGTCACCTCTTCTTCAGGAACAATTCTCTTATTTTATGGGTTTTGTCAGTTAATCCTGTTGTGTTACCTTACGAATAATATATTTCTGCCTCACAGAATATGCTACAAATGTTGTTAATGTATTTGTGTGATAATTAAATGAATGCCTGTCTTACCTCACTACTAAGATATCTAAGAAAAACAACTAATTATTTTACAAGAGTTTCATCTCCATCAATGAACTCAGATTTTTTGTGTTGATATAAGTTTTGTTCTAGATAAAAGCCAATTTAGGGGGGAGTGTTGAAACCCATGGGTGTGATTGATGAGCCCTATTTAAATTTCAAGAGAACTTACAAATTATTTTCAAGACTGGCTATACCATTTTGCCTTTCCCAATTGATATCATAGTTTTAATTTTCATGTTCTTAAGGAAGCATGTACTGAACATCTTTTCATGTTCTATTTTACCATGCATATATCCTCCTTGGTTGAAATGTGCCTTCATAGCTTTTGCTCATTTTCTAATTTGTTTCCTTTTTAATGTTGATTTTTGATAGCATGCATTCTATGTATGAGTCCTTTACCAATGTGTGGTTTGCAAATGTTATTTCTTGCTCTTTATTTTGTCTTACTTCTTTCTCTTAATATCATCTTAGTTTAAATATTTTAGATTATCAGTTCAGTTCAGTCACTCAGTCATGTCCGACTCTTTGTGACCCCATGGACTGCAGCACACCAGGCCTCCCTGTCCATCACCAACTCCTGGAGCTTACTCAAACTCATGTCCATTGAGTTGGTGATGCCATCCAATCATCTCATCCTCTGTTGTCCCCTACTCCTCCTGCCTTTAATCTTTCCCGGCATTAGGGTCTTTTCCAATGAGTCAGTTCTTCACATCAGGTGGCCGAAGTATTGGAGTTTCAGCTTCAGCATTAGTCCTTCCAATGAACACCCAGGGCTGATTTCCTTTAGGATGGACTGGTTGGATCTCCTTGCAATCCAAGGGACTCTCAAAAGTCTTCTCCAACATCACAGTTCAAAAGCATCAATTCTTTGGCTCTCAGCTTTCTTCACCATCCAACTCTCATGTCAACTCCAGACATGACTACTGGAAAAACCATAGCCTTGACTATACGGACCTTTGCTAGAGTATAGTGAAGTCCATTTCTTTTCCTTTTATAGATCATGTATTTGGTACAATGTCTAATAGCTTTTCAAAGCACTGGTTCTTAAAGATTTTTCTCCCAAAATCTTTATAAAGTTTTTTGGCTATCATCAGCAAAGAGGAGCAAGTTTATTCTTTCTCTTTAATCTATATGTTCCTACTTCCTTTTCTTGCCTTTTTGTCTAGTTAGTACTTCCAATACTATGTTGACTTTGAAGCATAAAAATGAATATCTTTATCTGATTCCCCAAATTAGGGGGAAGTCTATCACCATTAAATGTAATGATGGCTGTTTGTTTTATGTAGATGTTATTTAGGAAGTTGAGAAAGTTTCCTTCTATTCCTAATTTTCTGAGAATTTTTATCATGAATGTGTATTGAATTCTGTCAGCTGTTTTTTTGCATCAATTGATATGACCATAGTATTTTTTTTTCTTCAGCCATTTTTTTTATCATGGATTATACGTCAGTCTTGCATTTCTGGAATCATACCCAAATGATTGTGACAGATAATTATTTTTATATATTACTGAATTTGATTTGATAATCTTCTGTTGAAGTTTTTATGTCTATATCTATGAAGTATACTGTTCCATGGATTTTTTTCTTGTTCTGTTTGTCTGGTTATGGAATCAGAAATTAGCCACAGAAAATGACAAGAAACTTTCTCTTCTTTTATGTTTTCTGGAAAAGACTATACAGTTTCATTATCAATTCTGTGTTAAATGGTTGATGGAATCCTTCAGTGTAACCATCTAAACCCAGGTATTTCTTTTTTTAATTTTTTTAAAGTTCAAATCAATTTATATGATAGTTATAAGGCTATTGAAAGTATTGAGTTGTAGTAGCTTGTGCTAGAGGGGAATTGGTGTATTTCAGCTAGTCTGTCAAGTGTATTTCAGTACTTTGGTCATAGCATTCTCTTATAGGAGCTTTCTTGGTGGCTCAGAGGGTGAAGAGTTTACCTGCAATGCAGGATTCATAAGATCTTCTTATGGAGCTTTTTGATATATCCAGGGATATAATGATATACTGTGCTTCATTCCTGATATTAGTAATTTGTTACTACTGTCCATTTTTTCCTTCCATGTGTCAGTCTTTCTAGAATTTTATTAATTTTATTGATCCTTTCAAAGAACCCACTTTGTGTTTCATTTATTTTTCTATATAGTTTTTTTCTCTATTTATGCTATAGATTTCTTCTCTTATCTTTATTATTTCTTTTTTCTGTTTACTTTAGGTTTATTTTGCTCTTCTTTAGTTTCCTATGGTGTGAGCTTATATTATTATTTTGTGATTTTTGCCATTATAAAAATGTATGTTTTAGATACTATTAATTTCTCTTTCAGCACTGCATTAGCTGCACTTAATAGATTTTATTTATTTATTTATTTATTTTTCTTTACATTATCATGTTGGTTAATACGATGCATTCTCAGTCGTGTTTAGTTTAATACATTTTTTAATTTCCCTTGACACTTCCTCATTGACAATTTTTTATCAACATTGTTTTTCTTAGTTCCTAGGAGATTTTTCTGTCACCCCTCTGTTTTTTATTTCTAGCATTTTCCCCATTGTGCTCAAAGAATATTCTGCACATTATTTTATATACCTTATGTCTGTTGATATTTTTTTAAGACAAGAAATTTGGGTTGTTTTAACAAATGTTCCTTAGAAACTTGAAAAGAATGTCCATTTTCCTATTATTAGGTGGAGTTAGGTACTATTTCTTTCTTTTTTTTTTTAAATTTTCTTTACTTTATTGTGTTGATTTTGCCATACAATGACATGAAACTGCCATGGGTTTACATATTTTATTATTTCTTGATAATGTTCCATTTTTCTATTTCTATCTGTATACTATGAGCTGTCTGATAGTTCTACCAATTGTTGAAGAAAATGCTAAGGCAGTCTCAAATTAAAATTGTGGACATATATATTTTTCTTTCATTTCTGGAAGTTTGTTTCTGCATGTAATAGTTCTATTGTTAGATACACATGCATTTAGGATTATTGTGTCTCCTTACTGGACTTTGTTAGTATATAAGGTTCCGTGTAGTAATTCTCTGCTTTGAAGCTTGATCGTAATGTATTCTCCAGCTTTTCTTGGTTAATATATGCAAGTTAAATCTTTCAATTAGTTTACTGAGACTCTCTGTTGTAATATTTGAAATGTACTTCTTACAGGCAGCTTATAATTTAGACAGGTAATTTTTTATGTACTCTCCCATACTCTATTTCATAAAAAATATATTTAGTGTTTTGCCTTCAATATTATTAATGATACTTTAAAACTTAGAACTAGCATTTTCTTTGCTGTTTTATGTTTTCTCTTTGTACTCTTTCTTGTATTTCTCTGCTTATGTTTTTTGTGCCTCCTGAGGGCTACAGAACATTTTCAGAATTGCATTTTGAAGTATTGATAGTGTTTTTTGGTATGCATCTTTGTATTTCTTTGCTAGCAGTTAATATAGATAGCAGAATCTACTGGTGTTATGTTTTACCAGTGAAATACATAAAACATAGCTCACTTTAGATCCCTTTACTCACTCCCACTTATAATAATATTTTCTCAAATATTTCCTTTACATGTACTGGAAATTACATTAGGCAATGTTATAATTTTTGCTTCAAATGCTGAGTATAATTTAGAAAAATCAAGAGAAATATCTATTGTCTGTATTCAGAGTTTTACTCCATTGTAATTTCAAACTTGATTATGCTCCTATATTTCTTCTTTTATTATATCTTTTCTTTTTAGAAAATGTGATTTAACCATTCTCTTAGAGTTACTTCTGGAAATAAGCCTCAATTATCCTTCATCTAAAAACTGTTTGATTTCTCTGTTTCTTCAATACTACTCAAAAAAGAATGTCTCCCTGTCCTCTGTGTTTTTTAATGAGAAATCTTATGTCTGTTGACTAGTTTTTCTCTTAGAGTTTACAGTGACTTGATTATGATATGCTTTAAGGTAGATTTTTTTATTCATTGTTTTGCTTTTTCTTGTTAAAATTTCACTTACTTTTATGAACGTGTAAGTGTACACTTTTGCCAAGTTGGAAACAATTGCAATCTTTATTTTATCAAACATTTTTTTTTAAACTCATGCCCCAACCCTTTTTGGTCCTTCTAAGACTCCGGGACATGAATGCTAATTCCTTTTCTATTTTTATATAAGTTATTGGGATCTGTATTTTTTTTTAAGTGTATTTGTTCTCTGCTTTGCAAGTTGAGTAGTTTCTATTTTCTAGTGCAATGAGTTTTTCTCTACGTATCTATTGTGTTGATGAGCCCAACCACTGGATTTTTTTCCTTGTTTTTTTCTCTATAACTATATTTCTCACTTCTAAAATTTCCATTTTGGTTCTTTCTTATATATATTAGCTTGCTAAGACTTTCTGGTTTTCATTTGTTTCAAAAATGTTCATTGGAGCATTTCATTGTATCTTTGTCAGATAATTCCAGGCTCTGTGTCTTCATGATCCTGACATCTGCTAATTTTCTTTTCATCATCCAAGGTGATATTTTCCTGGATGTTGATAATGATTTTTATTTCTTTTAAATTAATTGATGATTGCTTTACAATAGTAGTTTGATTTCTGCCTTGCATCAACATGAATTATCCATAGGTGTACTCATGTTCTCTCCCTCTTGAACCCCCTCTCACCTCCCACCCTTGGGGCTCTTCTTGTTTGCTGTCCAAGGGGTAAAATTCCATGTTTCCCATTAAGCCACTACCAATGCACCCCAGTTGTGAGCAGGAAGGTCATCTCATCACTGCTCCCTTTGTGGCTTCCACTAAGAGCATGGCGATTGAGGGTCTAGTGACCTCTGAGCAGCGGTGAATGTTCTGGTTTCCACCCAGGCTCCTTGACACTATGTGGGGTGGAGAGGTTTCTTGTCACTGTTGGTTGGATGTGAAAGTCAGGCTCCTTAAATGTTCTCGTCTGTCTGTGTGTCCGTGTGTGTGTGTGTGTGTGTGTGTGTGTGTGTGTGTGTGTGCGCGCTTGCTGGGGGGAGTCTCATTGCTACTGGGCAGGGAAGACATTTCCAGGTGGGGGTTTGTCTAATATCACATTAGGGACACCTCCTTACAGCTGGGCAATGATCAAAGTCTGCATTCCTCATTCAGCCCCAGCTGGCAGAGGCCGGGTTTTCAGCACACTTTTTCCTGGTATTGGTTGGGGTCAGGCTGTTATTGTCTGAAGATTTTCTGCCTTGATAGATTTTCCCTTCCCTGGTCCTTTGGCTAGAGAGAGTAGTCTTTTATTTATTTTAAATTTATTTTGTCTGTGCTGGTATGCTGGCTTCTTCAGCTCTAAATCTGGGATACATGAGGCAGAAAGGAAGCCCAGAGATGCAATTGCCCTGATGTTGTTCAGTTGACAGTTTTCCAAGACAAGATTTTTTTTTAATATCCTTCTCACCTTAGAGTGTTTTTTCTGCACTTATATCATACTCTGTGTGTGTGTGCGTATACACCCATACAGATGTGAGAGTTGGACCATGAAGAATGCTGAGCAATGAAGAACTGATGCTTTCAAATTAGGGTACTAGAGAAGACTTTTGAAAATCCCTTGACTGCAAAGAGGTCAAACCAGTCAATCCTAAAAGAAATAAACCCTGAATATTCAATAAAGTCTTATTTCTGTCAGATTAAATAATAGGCAAATGATAGAACAGGAAACACAGCTCAGAAAAAAAATTCTCTCTATATTTAAATAAATATATAGTAGTAGAAATTATTGGATAAAATTACTGTTCAAATAATTGTGTGAAAAAATATTAATATTTAGAAATATATGACAATTAGATTTTGCTTCAGAGCTAAATAGTTTTGAGATCAATAATGGTCAACTATGAATGTGAAGAACTGGGGAAAAATTAAGGCGATTGTAGCAAGATCTTGAAATATAAAAGGAATTCTTTTTTTTAATTTTGAAAAGATATTTTAATTCATCTCTCCCCCATAAATATAACATAATGCCATGTTCTAAAAGGAATTATTTTAAATATAGGAACAATTAAAGGAATTCAACAGGGATAATTGGTAAATTTTCCAATTATGTGAGAAAAAAACCAAAATACAATGTACATTTAAATGAAATGTTAAGATTAGATAACTGTAACAGCCAAAATAGAAAAAATAGAAGTATTTTTATTATGTAAATAGCTCTAAAAAGCTTAATAAAGATCTGTACTGGTAGTATATAATAAATGAATAAATAATTAAGTAAAGAATTTTTTTCATCTCTCTATAGCAAGTATAAAAATGGCTGGTTGAAATAAATAAAAGTTAAATTTCTTCAAATTGTTTGTGAAATTTTTAACTTTCTTGTAACTGGTTACATAAAATGTACACATAATTCTTTGGGACCTAGTTCAATAATTTTTATATTGTTTGACCTAATTATACAACTTTATACATGATATATTATAGTCTATTTATTAAGGAAGCTAGCTCTGCTAGACACTCACCATCTAGCTGTGTGATATTATATAACTAGTTTATTCCATTTTGATATCTATAAAGATAATAATTTTATTTCTTAATATCTTATTGGATTGCTTAATATGCTTCACTGTCATACTACCAAAAATATCATATGGAACTTAACTATTGAATTATATTTTTAGACACTGTATGGCATGATATTTAGCAAATATTTGCAGTATAAAATTTTCCATTCATTATGTCTCAAATGTTTGATAAATATAAACAAATGAGTTGGATGTAATATGCAGACCACACTCACGAACACAGAAACCTGAATGCCTCAAAATACACTCTGTATTTTGTGATCAGAGGTCATTTTTCATTTTCTCTTTCATGTCTACTATGTTTCTGAGAATTCCAAATATTTCCGTTTCCCAAAATATCCCACATGAGCATGTGTTACTTATTGAGGCAGGAAATAATAAAAGCAATCAATAAGCTTTCCAAAATTTCTCTTTGTTCTCGTCTTTGTTTGCTGTTCGACAATTATGTAGTATGCCAAAACTAAAATTGCCTTGTTTTTTTTCATCATGGGGAGTCCATATTTACTCCTGCCATCTGGAAATGTAGTTTACCTACACCGTCGAGAGTAGCAGATCATAATACAATGAACTACCATATGTGACAGAAATTCAATTTTGTTCCAAAATGTTGTACAGTAAAAATCTGATTGTGTGCAGTATTATACCACCTGCATCCTCACAAAGAAGTATTTCTTTTGATTTTTCAACAATAAGACTGTTCATTTTTTACTTTGTTTTTTCCCACAGATATTAATACTATAATTCATATATTCTCTGGTTAGTTGAACTATCATGCATTGAAATTAGTCTGAGATAATTACTCCCCCTCCCTCCTACACAAAGGAGCAATGTCACTACACACAATAGAAAGTGTATTCCTTAAAGCAATGCAATTCACTTCAGGTTTGATTTCTATTTTATAATTGCACTTTCACCAGAGGAGATAGAAAACATTTTTAAGGATGTTTGCCTATTATGAAGTATGAAATTTGGAAGTTCATTAGGGAAAAATTATCATAGATTCTTTGTCAAAAGGTTCAAATTACATTTGTAATTCAGAAAACTTTTAATGTGTACTTTCTCTTTTGCTTTAATTATTAAAATAGACTTCTCTGTTCTAGGGTGGATAATAAAACTTTTGTTTTCTGACAGTATATATTGAATGATCTCTGCCCTTCAACAACAGAAGTGTTTTTCTTCTCTTTTACTATTTCTTTCTCTTCCAATATACTTGGGTCAATTTCTCACCATCTCTACCCTTGCCCACATCATTGGTTATTGGTAGGCATGCTCAAAAAATAMTGGGYAWATACACCGAGGAARYKAAAATYTYRYWGWYGCTGYCWGCACMRGSRTAA
>ML662445.1:9394290-9472159 GCA_007570785.1 Antilocapra americana | reverse complement strand
TTAYSCYKGTGMKGACAGSWACWRYRARATTTTMRYTTCCTCGGTGTATWTRCYCAGTATTTTTTGAGCATGCCTACCAATAACCAATGATGTGGGCAAGGGTAGAGATGGTGAGAAATTGACCCAAGTATATTGGAAGAGAAAGAAATAGTAAAAGAGAAGAAAAACACTTCTGTTGTTGAAGGGCAGAGATCATTCAATATATACTGTCAGAAAACTGGAGCCCATTATCCAGAGTGAAGTAAGCCAGAAGCAAAAACAACAATACAGTATATTAACGCATATATATGGAATTTAGAAAGACGGTAACGAGAACCCAACATGCGAGACAACAAAAGGAACGCAGATGTATAGAATAGACTCGTGGACTTTGTGGATGAGGGTAAGGGTGGGATGGTATGGGAGAAGGGCATTGAAGCATGTTAATTGTCATGTGTCTAATCAATCGCCAGCCCAGGATTGATGCTCGGGGCTGGTGCAGCGAGATTTCCCGGGGGGGAGGGAGGAGGGAGGGAGGTTCCGGAGGGGAAGCATATGTAAACCCATGGTGATATCATGACAGTGTATGGCAAAAACAATAAAAAAAAAAATTTAAGTAGAAAACTTAAGACTGGAAAATATACATTAGATTAGGCTCTGGGGGAGCACAGTTATTTCCTCTATTGTAATGTAAGGGTATATTGGATGCCCTTTTATCAGAAAAGAGGAAATCATCAAGGCATATCAATCACACACCTATATGTTTACATTGTACATATATTTTCAATTGACCATTAGCAAATTCAGGAATAAACAAAAATAAAGCCATCTTGTACCAAGACGAAACTCTAGTGCTGATATGACTTTCCTGTAAAATCTATGAATAACTATGATCACTGCCATTTATAACCAATTCTTCCTTACATTTTAGATATTTTTTATTTATCTTGTTTGTTTTCCTTGTCTTGATTGTTGTTATTCAGTCACTCAGTTGTGTCCGACTATTGGTGACACTTGGACTACAGTATGGCAGGCTTCTTATTCTATACCATCTCCAAGAGCTTGCTCAAACTCATGTCCATTGAGTCAGTGATGCCATCCAACCACTTTGGCCACTGTCTTCCCCATCTCTTCCTTCCTTCAATATTCCCCAACATCAGGGGCTTTTCTAATGAGTTGGCTCTTCACATCAGTTGGCCAAATTATTGGAGCTTCAGGTTCAGCATCAGTCTTTGTAATGACTGTTCCAGATTAATTTCCTTTAGGATTGACTGGTTTGATCTCCTGGCAGTCCAAGAGTCTCTCAAGAGTCTTCTCCATCACATTCAAACAGTTCAAACGCATCAACTCTTCGGCACTCAGCTTTCTTTATGGTCCAGCTCTTACATCCATACAGGGCTACTGGAAAAACCATAACTTAGACTCAGTTCAGCTCATTTCAGTTCAGTCACTCAGTCATGTCCGACTCTTTGTGACCCCATGAATCACAGCATGCCAGGCCTCCCTGTCCATCACCAACTCCTGGAGTCCAAACAAACCCATGGCCATTGAGTTGGTGATGCCGTCCAACTGTCTCATCCTCTGTCATCCCAGTTTTCTGCCCCCAATCCTTCCCAGCATCAGGGTCTTTTCCAGTGAGTCAACTCTTTGCATGAGGTGGCCAAAGTATTAGAGCTTCAGCTTCAACATCAGTCTTTCCAATGAACACCCATGACTGATTTCCTTTAGGGTGGACTGGTTGGATCTCCTTGAAGTCCAAGGGACTCTCAAGAGTCTTCTCCAACACCACAGTTTAAAAGCATCAATTCTTTGGTGCTCAGCTTTCTTCACCGTCCAACTCTCACATCCATACATGACTACTGGAAAAACCATAGCCTTGACTAAACAGACCTTTGTTGGCAAAGTAATGTCTCTGCTTTTCAATATGCTATCTAGGTTGGTCACAACCTTCCTTCCAAGGAGTATCAGCAAAATAATGTCTCTGCTTTTTAATATGCTGTCTAAGTTTGTCATAGTTTTACTTCCAGGGAGCAAACATCTTTTAATTTCATGGCTTCAGTCACCATCTGCAGTGATTTTGGAGACCAAGAAAATAAAGTATGTCACTGTTTCCATTGTTTTCCCATCTGTTTGCCATGAAGTGATGGGATCAGATGCTTGTTTTTTGAATGTTGAATTTTAAGCCAGCTTTCTAACTCTCGTCTTTCACTTTCAACAAGAGGTTCTTCAGTTCCTCTTCACTTTCTGCCACAAGAGTGGTGTCATCTGCATATCTGAGATTATTGATATTTTTCCTGGCAATCTTTCCTTTCCAGCTTGTGTTTCATCCAGCCCAGCAGTTCACATGATGTACTCTGCATATAAGTTAAATAAGCAGGGTGATAATATACAGTCTTGATGTACTCCTTTGCCAATTTGGAACCAATCCATTGTTCCATGTCCAGTTCTCACTGTTGCTTCTTGACCTGCATACAGATTTCTCAAAAGGCAGGTAAGGTGGTCTGGTATTCCCATCTCTTGAAGAATTTTCCAGTTTGTTGTGATACACATAGTCAAAGGCTTTAGTGTAGTCAATGATGTAGAAATAGATGTTTTCCTGGAATTCTCTTGTTTTTTTCTGTGATCCAATAGATATTGACAATTTGATCTCTTGATTAGGCCACATTTAATAGATTTTGTGGTGTGGTGGTGTCAGAGACATTTCATAGAGTGATCAAGTCTTCTAAATATGTTTTAATTCTTTGGAAGGATGAAATAATCGTCACCAATCAGATGTAGATTTCAGCTCTCTGAGTCTTCTCAGTCCTATGTCTTTTTTGCAGGATATTTGGCCTTAATCTTCATCTCTTTTTGAACAATGTCTTCTCTATATTTGCTAGACTCATATATGACTGATTTTTCAACCCCAAAGAGCAACCAGGCTCCTTGTGTTAAGGAAAGAGTCTAATAAAAGCAGAATTCTATTCCAAATACAGCAAATGCAGTAAAGAATTGACAATCAATTGTGTCATTTCCTTTTGGAAAAAAGTCTACTCAGTTACGCTATCTCTTACCTGTGTGTAATATTTTGAGTCAATGAAAAATGCACAACTTCTTTCAATTTTCCTGTATGCACAAGAATACATTCTTAATTCTAGCAAACTATAGATTTTTAGAGTTTTTAATTATAATTTTAAGGCCATATTCCTTCCTTAACATTCACATGAGAGACTTAACAGATTACCTTGTAACTCTGAAATCCACATAATTAAAGTATCTGACTGATTTACAATAAGGTTGGCCTTGTAGACAGAACAAATAAGACATTCCTTTGGAGCCACTGTGTTGACCTATGCATGAAATCAAGAGACAAAAATAAATATATGTGACCAATTGCTTTATGACCAAGATACCGAGGAAACTCAATGGGAGAAGTATAGTCTTTTAGACAAATGGTTCTAGAATAATTGAACAGTCTTATGAAGAAAACATTAACCAAACTCCCATGCGTACTTTGCAACAGCAACTAAATCTTACTCAACATAAATGGATCATAGATTCATGTTTTCAATAAAGGGATAGTTGGCATTTTTCTATTTAAAATGATTTGCATATCAGTTATTATCTGAGAATGTCTGAATCTTGTCCAAAATGTCAGGAAATTATATTACTTCACTATTTTTATAACTTTTACTATATGCTTCACATTATTGTGAATACTTTAGTATTAACATATTATCCCTATTTCCTTCTCATTGTCACCATATATTCAGCTTTTATGATCAATTTCTTCAACTAAGAAAGTAAGCTTTAACTTCATAGAGGAAAATTCTGGTACCATAAGCTAATCCACTAATTTTAGCTAAGTCAATAATTTAGATTTTTGTGTCTATAAAAAGAAATTCCTCCAAATTTCAGTCACTCTCAGTATTCTAGCTTGCTTCTTTCACACATGTTAGCACCATATCTTTACTATCTGTTCATATTTAGTAGCTCTTACATTTTTCAAAATGATAGTTGATAAACAAAGAAGTGATGGCATACTTATAAATGTGATATTATTGAGCCAAGAGAAATAAGGAAATCCTGCCATTTGCTACAGCATAGATGGACCTTGAGGGCACTATGCTAAGTGAGATAAGTCAGACATGAAGTAAAAAGTACTGGGTAATATGACTTATATGTGGAATCTGAAAAAGCTGAACTTAAAAAGAGTACAACGGTGGTTACATGGGGCTGAGGGTTGAGAGAATTTGGTCAAAAGTATGAACTTGGAACTAGAACATAAATTTTGGAGGTCTAATGAGCAGCATATATTTACCACAAGGAAAGCTGGCCAAAAAACATGGACCCACCTACCAGTTGTCCAGAGATCACCTGGTTCTGTGAGATGAGCTGTGGTCCTGTGCAAACGGAGAACCACCTTGACAAGTAAGGTGTTTGGTACCAAACATTTTACAGAGCAAATAAGAGGCACATCGTAGGTAAGTAGTTAATAAAGTTGGGATATTCAAAGTGAATGTAAACAAACTCAAGGGACCATGATGAGGAAAGATCATCCTGGTGCATATAAATGGAAGGCAAGTACATCTAAAGATGTGTAAGAGTGAATTAGCAGCTCTAATTCTTTGGACACAGTTTATGAAGTCACACCAGGCAAAAACAAAGACAATTACCTTTGCCACATATGGCTAAGTATTTTTGCCAGTCACTTAGTACTGAATGGATGTGACTATTATGTCTTTGCCAAGATTTAGTTACAGAATCTACTTCATCTAGTTTACATGGAAAGGGACTTATTATAGGCTATTTGTTGGCTGACAGTTTTTGGAAGGGCCAGGAAATCACATATTGTGACACACAACCAGGACTTACTTGCGTCCAAATAACACAATTTCTTAAGCAAAATAATCTGATCCACTGCATAACCCTAGGGATTCGAAAGGCCAGGGGCCAGATACCAGACAGCGAGGATCTTTGCCAAAGATGCTGGGCACAAGGCAATAGCCTCCACAGTGAACAGAGCTAAGAGAGCCGAAGGCATGCTCTGTCTTCACTGTAATTTTCAAACTTCTTGTCTTGTGGCACAGCTTCCAGGGAACATAGCTCTTTGATTCTACCTACGGAAGGTATGATAATGTAGAGAAACATCAAGATGAGGTTTTGTGTGAGTACACATAACAGATGGTGACTATAATACAATTTCTCATATTCACATATAGTTATGCCTAAGCTAGTATTGAAATTAAATAGGTATTGTTCTCATACCCAATAGCGAAACTTCCTTTCTTGGTTAGTATAATCTTCATGAAGTCCAGTGAACTCTGTATTTATGATTGAGATAAGTGGACTTGGTATACTAACCTTACTTTTGCCTTTAAATTTAGTCACACTGACTGGGATAAACAAAATTCACAATATCTGTCAGAGAAGATATATTTAGTAAGGCTGTTTCTATTCAGATGAACTGATTTTCACAGTAGCAGAATTTTATGTTATGAAATTTCAAAAGAAGGATGTTTGTTTGAAATTGGAAGCAAGCAAATCTTATGAAGTAAATTCTATCATGTTCTAACAGAAATATATATACTGCTCAGTCACTTCAGTCATGTCCGACTTTTTGTGGCCCCATGGACTGTAGCCCACCAGGCTCCTCTGTCCATAGGATTCTCCAGGGAAGAATGCTGGAGTGGGTCGCCATTTCCTTCTCTACTGTATATGTATAGACATATATAATATTATATTAGATGTTTATTTTTCATATAAAAAGATAATTCATAGCATTACTGCAAACCAAGAATAGCAGTCAAGCTCCTTATAGAATGTAGTGAATTAAATCTTTTGGTCAATGGCACTGAAGCACTGTGGTCTTCAGACATATATCTCATGAAGTTAGAGATTACCATCCAACCTGACTGGCTGTATAAATGCAGTTTACTTTTGTTTATTGTCCAATTGTTCAAGTTTTCCTATCATTCTTTTTGAGAACCCACATAGTTACAGGTCTCATGTCATTTCTTACTAGAGGCCCCTGTGTTTTGAGTCTCAGATATTCAGGACATGTGACAGGCAAGTTTTTATTGCTTGATACTTTTTTTTTTCATCCCCTCCACCAAAAACTCTTGAGAGTCTCTTGCACTGCAAGAAGATCAAACCAATGAATCCTGAAGGAAATCAATCCTGAAATTCATTGGAAGGACTGATGCTGAAGCTGCAGCTCCAATACTTTGGCCACCTGATGCAAAGAGCCAAGGAAAAGACCCTGATGCTGGGAAAGATTGAAGGCAAAAGGAGACGGGGGAAACAGAGGATAAGATGGTTAGATAGCATCACTGACTCAGTGGACATGAATCTCAGCAAACTCCAGGAGATAGCAAAGGAAAGGGGCCCCGACGTGCTGCAGTCCATGGGGTTGCAGAGTTTGACATGGCTTAGCAACTGGACAACAACAACCACAACAAAAAACACCCACATTGCAATAACCATTTTTTCCGCCCCTATTACATTAACCTTGCAAAACCCAAACCCTCTTGAATCCAAAACATCTTCTACTCTGCACATGGATAAGAGTAGCTGAAAGAGAATACTGCAACACATACTTTCTTGCTCTGGTAGAAAACATTTTTATGGGAGTAGCTCCAGTTTCATTGTTATAAATATTGTCTCCAAGCTGATGACTCCAGGAACAAAAGAGTTAACAGCAGGTCTGTAGCTCTTTCCCTCTCTTCTGGGCATGCAAGTGGAGATGCTGATCTCAACAAAAACTACCAGTAAATATTCCAGTGGGATTTATAGTCTCAAGATTACTGAGGAAGTTTTTACCTAAGGATTTTTTTTAAGCAAGATATGCCATTTCTATACAATTATTATTCAAAATAAACATGAAATGAAGAAATGTATATGACAAAACTGGCTGGAGAATGGAAGTCAACTGCAGACTGTACCTGTGTGATTAAATGGAGTACAGAAGCCAGGAAACCTCATACTAAAACTGCTTCCTTGGTGCTAAATTGTCCAGATACGCATAGTATCTGTTTCTTCCTTCAAAATCAAAACTCATCACAGGGTCGGAAACATGCCTGGTTTTGCCTTGTTTTGTTTTGCTTTGCTTTTGGTTTTATTTTGTCTAGGAAGCTGCATCTGTTGAGTTGGTGGCTATCTGAGAGACTAATACTGTGAGGTTACGATTCTCCCTACTTTTTGCTTGTATCTTACACTAAAGATTTGGGAAGTTTGATGCTGAGTTAGATCTATTATATTTGTGCATCTGCTTTGATAATTCAGACATCTGTGATGCCACAAGTACTCTAGAACTTTTCCCTAGATTCCAAGCCTAATGTCCAATGTATCACCTAACCATGAATGTGTTAAAAGTATCTGAATCTCAAACTTCTAAAATCCAACATGGGAGACAACAAAAGGAACGCAGATGTATAGAATAGACTTGTGGACTTTGTGGATGAGGGTAAGGGTGGGATGATATGGGAGAAGGGCATTGAAGCATGTTAATTGTCATGTGTCTAATCAATCGCCAGCCCAGGATTGATCCTCGGGACTGGTGCAGCGAGATTTCCCGGGGGGGAGGGAGGAGGGAGGGGGGACCCGGAGGGGAAGCATATGTAAACCCATGGTGATATCATGACAATGTATGGCAAAAACAATAATAAAAAATAAAAAAATAAAAATAAATTAAAAAAATAAATAAAATAAAATCCACTTTTCACGCATTTTAGAATGTTTCCCCCCTAGACATCTCTATCTCAAGTGTTATCAACTCCACTGAGTTCAGCCCCCAATGCAAAACTCTGGAGACATCTTTGACTTTTATCTCTCTAGATTCAAATCATTTGTAAGGGGTGGTTTTTACTTCAGAAATGCTTCCCTGGTGGCTCAGCTGGTAAAGAATCCACCTGCCTGGTGCACTGGGATGACCCTGAGGGATAGGATGGGGAGGGAGGTGGGAGGGCTGTTCAAGATGGGGAACACACGTACACCCATGGCTGATTCATGTGAATGCAGGGCAAAAACCACCACAATATTGTAAAGTAATTAGCCTCCAATTAAAATAAATAAACAAATATTTGCAGAAAAAAAGGAATCCACCTGCAATACAAGGAGACCTGGATTTGATCCCTGGGTAAGGAAGAATCCCTGGGAGAAGGGAAAGACTACTCACTCTAGCATTTAGGCCTGGAGAATCCCATGGACTGTATAGTCCATTCTGTCACAAAGGATCAGACATGACTGATCGACTTTCACTTTCTACCTCAGAAATGATATATCCAGTTTCTATCCTGTTTGCTCCATTTCCTCCATAACACTCCTAGTCCAAATTGTGATCATCTTTCAACAGATTACAGCAATTGTCTCTTATTTTAAACTGTGGCCATAAAATGTCTTTTAAGAAAATCAGAGCATGACCTATTTTTATTCATTAATTCAATTATTATTTTTTCAAAATGCTTCAGTGGTTCCTTTACTTGGAATAAGTTAGAAAGACAGAAGTAGAAGCTGGCTGTTGGTTGTGGCTTTGACTTCTCTTGCTCTCTAAAGTACTTATGATGATCATTTAGTGTATACGACTATTGTGCTACATTAGTAAATTGCTTATGTGCCAGTCACTATGATAGGTAATCAAGCTTGCATATGTTAAAATATTATATAAGTATTATATGGAAAAACATTTTAAAACTCAAAAACAGGATATATATTTTTAAGCTTGAATGACAAACACATTTATTAAAGTCTGACATATTTTAAAAGACACATTTAAATATCCACTAAGGTTTTAAGAAGTAGTGATAAATAATGAAAATTCAAATTGATTGAATAGCATATTTAGCCACTACCTTAAAATGAGCATTCAAAAATAAATTAGTGAGTTGTTAGAGTTTGATGGTGATGCAATTTTTAAACTAATACACAATCAAAAGTGAATCATTCTTTTTCCAAGCTTTCCTATCAATTTTTAATGAAATTTATATAGGATTTTAGGGGAGTAATTTTCATATCCTAATAGTCACAAATATTTGTTTAAATATATTCTTACATTGTGATTCTTTGTAACTGAGTGAAATTGAAATAAATTGATTTTGACATAAAATGTCATTTACTATTCCTTGTTTCAAATAATACATTTGATGCAACAATTGCATAGTTTTCAAATTTGGTATTTACAGTAGGTAAATGTTATCATCTTACTATTATCAATTATGTATTCAAGAAAATATCAATTATAAACAGAAACCAAATCTCAAATTTGAAAATGTGATTCTGCTATTAAATAAGTTTGATGACTAGTAGCCGAGATGGCAGATAGCTTTCATATTTTACAAGCACACAGCAGTTTTGGGTTACTGTTTGAAACATTAGAATTTTCAGAATTACAGAGTGAATATTAGAATTAAAAAAAGACTCATCAAGAACAAGGGATAAAGAAATGTAATTAGCCAACAATAGACAAACATATGCATCAGATACTATGCCAATATCATACAGATACATATATGAAACACTTTGATTTCAGAAAATTAGTTATAACATTAATATAATGTTAAGTATGTTTAAATGGTATTAAGAGGTATTCAAAAGAGATTTATAAGGATTAATAAGAAATTAAAACATCTATCTAATCATAACTATTCAGAGAAGAAAATTATGTAATGTGGTCAAGTTAATATAAATATGTATTATATAATGTATATAAATATAAGTACTGAAATGTCAAGAATACAAACATTAACAATCGAAAGCAGGGATTTTAGCCTGGCTTGCCTTTGCTCCATATTCCTTTCTCATTTTTGGATTCATTATCTGCATAATGGAGATGATTGAAATATTTAAGGAAGCATTCAGTACATTTACTTCATTTTTCCTTGGTCATTTCCTGGTAATAAAACACAAACTTTAAGGAATTATAAGTCAAACTTAGGATGATGGTTATTGTATTGTGAGGTGCTCAAATGTAAAAGTACAGATTATATGCTCGGTTTTAAATTTAGACTCACACTCAAGATTATCAGCAAAAATGGGGAAAAGAACCTCATCTATTTCTCAGATGAACTGTGTCATCACTACTGACCATATGATTAAGAAGAAATGCTGGTACCTTATCTAATTTTTAAAGAAAAATAACATAATTTAGGTTTGACTTTTGGTGTAATGTTTGAATGTTAAGCAGATTTTTTTAACAGATATTTTTTCTCACCTGTCTCATGTGGATTGTCTTTGATTGTCAAAAGGAGATTTAGTTTGATGGATTTGTGAGTTTAAGGTAGAAGTTTACCTGGTGTTGGAATAACTGGGAGGTGACTGCTTCATACTTTAAAAAGTTACATCTTTTAGGAGAATCTATTATAGGTGAAGACTATATTTGAAGCTTTGAATACAATGAGCTAGAAACTTTAGAAAGGAAACACTTTTATCACTCTCCTGTGTGATGTACTTCAAGTACTTATAGCAAATTCCAGTTATTGACATTGCAAATTGGTTCTAAAAGTGTTTCTTCACTTTTTCAAAATGATAAAGCACTCAAGCCCCAGGTTCTTGAAAATTATTTGAAGGAAAGCTCGGCTCTCATTTATTCTTTCTGGAGGATGTGGTAAGGCAATGTCTCCTTTATGTCATGGTTGAGAATCCTGTTTATAGGTATGTGCTATTATGTCTTTGTGAAAATATCTCATAGGAGAATTTCAGAAATTCCTTTAATTTTGTTTTCAAGGGTAAGTTCTAGAAAAGTACTTTGAAAAATTGTAGTATCTATCTCTTTGCTTACTCCAGGTGAAGTGAGTAGATTGTATGAATCATTATCTCTTTGAAAAAAGCGGAAGTGTTAGTTGCTCAGTCGTGTCTGCCTCTTTTCTACCCCATGGGCTGTAGCCCTTCAGACTCCTCTGTCTATGGAATTCTCCAGGCAAGAATACTGGAGTGAGTAGCCATGCCCTTCTCCAGCACTTTCTCTTTATTTCTATCTAGATCCAGTGATGGAGCTCGTTTCTCTATTTCCAGCTCTGAAGACAAGACAAAGCATTTTACAAATGTTAATGCTGAGGGTTTCATCAGTTGTACCTTATTTTTAATGTCATTATATTGGCTAGCCAGTGGTAAGGGACTAGATGCCACTAAATCAGGTCCACCTGCTTTTGGCTCAAGAATCAGCACTTGAGAAAGACACAAGTGTCAGTAGAAGGGAAAGGTACTTTAAATCAGAATGCCAGCTGTCTGGGAAAATGGAGAACTCAGCCTTCCCCAAAACCACCTCCAAAGATTCTCCTAAGCCATGAAGATTTTAAAGGGAAAAGAGGAAGTAATCTCAGTTAATCACTGAGATGGGGATCAGAGACATCATTCCCCACTGAAGGAAGCCTCCTTGATTTCTTGTGATCTTCCTCCTGGTGTTATCTTGTTCACATGGTTTGGTCAAACAGTTGGTTCATGGGATTACTGAAGGGGAAGCTGGGGAAGTGATCTGGTCATCTGTTAATCATTCTGCTACATCTTTTCTGCATCTTTAATCTATAGGAAGAAGCAACGAGTTAGGCAAGGTGTTGTGGGAGTAAGAGATTTGAAAGGTGTGCTGGGGCCTGAGATGAGGGCTCCTGGTTTAAGGTTAATGACAAGACTAAAGAGTACCTCCTGTAGAGAGTTCTTTCCAGCAAAGAGCTTTTTGCCGCCAAAAACTGCTTTTGGAATAGACACACATGGAGATTCACCTCAAATAGCATAGTAAACAAATAGTAAGAATGAACTATATTAAAACTTGTAGTATAAACATTTCTTACTTTCTCCGAATTTTCTGGGAAATATGTAACTTAATTTGAAAATTTAAATGACATAAATGAGATATTTATCAAACCATGGCATGTTTAAAAATACAGAAAAAACACCTCTCATTTAGTTTTTAACAGGAAAGACTCAGTCACAATATTCATATTAATAACGAGTTTAGTCTTCATATTGAGAAGACGATCTATGAAGTTTCTGTCTAAATTTATATTTCATCTCCCCTTTCTTGCCTCAATTTTTGCTACTTGTCTTCACTCTAATTATCCACTCTTTACCTTCTGATTTCTCTGCAATTCCATTTCTCTTTAATTTCCTCTTTGAGTCACCTAACATTTTCTATTATCCTTCACATTCATTCAATTGTCCTTTAATCACCATTCATTATGTAAGCCTGTCAGGTAGTTGAAGAAACTAGTAATTTTTTACAAACTAAGAAAGCTTTTGGATCTACTGAATTACATCTGAGATAAATTTTCTCTCGTAATATGAGTGAATATAACCCATCTCTCTTAGTTAAAGTATATACTCCTCTTAAAAAGAAATTTTGCCCAGATATAAGCTAACTTTTGAAAATGAATTACTTTCTTATATTGTGAAATGTGGAATATTGAGATATAATTACATGCATAGAGGTTATATATTTGTTTATATATGTAAACCGTTCAGTTCAGTTCAGTCGAGTGCAGTCGCTCAGTCGTGTCCGACTCTTTGAGACCCCATGAACCGCAGCACGCCATGTAAACTGTAGTTATTTTATATACATGTTATTTTATATACATTTTATATTTTATATTTTGTGGATGTGTAAGCAAAATATTCATAGCACTGTAGGATCATTTTACACATAACATTCAAATGCATTATTTAGTATGCTCATTATTAGTTTACTACATCTATGTGGTCTAGATCTTTATCTCCTTAAATCTCTATCACCTTATCTATCTAAATTTGCATTTTTTTCTTCAGCTAAGAGAGCAAGAGAAATGATTTATTGTACACAGGTTGCATTCACCCACAACTGAGAAGATAATTAGTCCAGAATATCACAGGTCCAGGGTAAAGAACCAAACGACACTGCTTTGATGGGAGCAAGGTGGGTCTCCCAAAAGTAGAGGAGGTGATCAGAACGCCCACAGATGTTCAGAACGCCTGAGACAAGGTCTAGAGGGCCGGCAGGTAGTCCGACAGTTGGTACACTGTCTCTGACCCCGGCTTCCCTCGTTCCTGCTTCCGTGGCTCCCGTGGTGTACAAGCCTCCTTGGGCCTCCGCTCACCTTTCTTCAGCACTTCAGCCTGCGTGTCTGCTCCTTCCTCCGCTTCTCTCTCAGGGTACGGAGGTTTCTCAAAAGACGGCGCTAAGGCCGGGACCAAATTTGCATTCAAGTTTCTGACCTGTCATTGTTTTTGTGACCTGCAGCAAATTTTCCGGCTTCTGAAAGTTGCAAAATCTTCCAGTGATCTCTAAGAACATCTTAGCAGCATAATGCTGCTGCTGCTGCTAAGTCGCTTCAGTCGTGTCCGACTCTGTGCGACCCTATGGACAGCAGCCCAGCAAGCTCCTCTGTCCACGGGATTCTCTAGGCAAGAATACCGAAGTGGGTTGCCACGTCCTTCGCCATAGTAGCATAATAATGGAGGTTAAATGGGTAATCTATAAACCTCACAGAAAAAAATCCTGCGTGTTTAGCTCTATAATGTGTACATTTATTTAATTATATTCAAGAATATAATTATATAAATAAATTTATTCATGAATGTTTATATTATCTAATATACTGACTTTCAGAAATTTGATGGCAGACGTACCAAATTTCCCATGATACCTGAAATCATATTTCCCTTCATGTAGATGCAAAGAGCTCTTTGTATACTCAGGAAATTGTAAAGAAAACAAAATATGGTTTCAAGATAAACTTATACTTACAAGCAGGGAAATAATGAAAGGAGAATATATTTCGAGAATAAAATATATCTAGGGAAATTTGTCTTTTTGTTGTTTCTATCATCTATTTTTCTAGTTATTTTAGGAAAAATAATCATAAGTATTAATCATATTTTCTTTGGGCATTTATTTTACAGGTTTTTTCTTATCAAGGTCCTTCTTATTTCTCCTATTTCCTACTTGATTGTGGACTCCCTTTTTCATTCCTCTGCATTTTAAAATGTAATTTATTGTATCTTGAGGACAAAGTTTTTTCTGAAGCAATATACCTCCAGTTTCATAATGAAAATCAATTTTAAACTATAACACACCTGTTAAAATTTCCTCTAAAGCTTTTAGAAGAATATTTACACTAATATTTTCATAATATTGGAAGAATTTGTTATTAAGACATTCTTCAGAGATGCAATTTAAAAATTTAATTACCTTATAATATTTTGTCAACTGCTGAAAAAACAATCTAGTTAAGAAGGGTCTGGAAGAAGTAGTCATATTGAACTTTATTTACATATTGATATAACCTACTGTATTAGTTTTGGGGCTCCCCTGGTGGCTCAGTGGTAAAGAATCCACCTGCTAATGCAGGATACATGGGTTCAATCGCTGGGTCAGGAAGATCCCCTGAAGAAGGAAACGGCAACCCACTGCAGTATTCTTGTCTGGGAAATCCCATGGACAGAGGAGCCTGGTGGGCCACAGTCCATGGGGTTGCAAAGAGTCAAACATGACTGAAGCAACTTAGCATGCATGCACACAGCCTTCAATAAATGGTGGTTTGAGTGTATGATTGATAGAATATGTAGATGAATAAATGAGTAAATCATCTTCTGAACTGAAAAATTAAAGATACAGAAATTGTGCTATGCTAATTTTATGGTGCTATTATTGTGCAGTCAATATACTCTGTATATTAAGAAATGGACCAGTGAACAGTAGGAATGTTTTCATCTTTCTACCAGTGTAAATCTGGTTCATGTTTACTTCCTTCAGGAATCGAAGTCAGTCCTGCTATGATTATTCTAATCTCACTACACTAAGTTAGCACTTGTGAGCTGAGCTTGAACCACACATTTCTTCACATCTGTTGGCATGCTACATAAAGCAAATCCTGAAATCTAGGCGTGGATATATTTTGTCTGTGAAAATTAATCCATAGGATAATCAAGGTCAGAGGCTGCACTTATTTCCCCATATAGTACCTAGACAGGTTTTCTATATATAATGGTAACCCAATAAATTTCCTGCTAACTTACGCATCACCCATTCATGAGTCCTCAGCTGCTATTTTTTGTCTTTTGCTGCCTACAAGTTGAAGTGTACATTTCAATTAGAGCTCCACTTACTGAGAAGACAGATTTGTCACTGAAACCAGAGTATGCAATTTGTCATGTTGTTTTCATGAAGCCGTAAGACAGTATTTCAGACTCAAAGTGATATTTGGGGATTACTATGCCACATCCTGAAATTCATAAAATGCAATATATGTATGCATAACGGATGAGGTGCATTTCAGAAATGAAAATGATTGCAGTACACACAGTCTGTAAATCAATTTGTGAACCACTTCAGATGAAAGGAGCTATACAATAAATATAGGTTTTGGAAGGATACATATTTGTTATGTAAATACAGTCCCCTCTGCCTCAGAACTTTTTAACCCTTTAACAGTCTCTAAACAAATTGTAAAGCTTCCTTTCTTTAATGAAATTTGAACTTTTGGGATTTTTTTTGGATAGAAAATAATTCTTGACCTGCCACAGATTTCCTGATTTTTACTTCTGCTTTCACCTCACATAGCTCACATAACCATGATTTGACTTAACCACCTTTCTTGTCTTCAGAGTTTCTTCTTATCAAATCCTGGTTCTCATTACCTGGCTTTTATAAACTTATAAATAGGCTTACTCAGTAAAATATTCCATTAGAGTGTTTTTGGCTATTACTAACAAATACAACCAAGATAGTATAGGGGGTTACATGGTGATATAAAGAGAAATATGCATTTTTTTCCCAGTGTTAATGACCAATTGCTGTAATTTTCTCTGAATTACTTGTGGATCCTAAGGATATTCATAAAATATAAAAGTATGAAACACTGGAAAATAATGACAGATTGTCAAATCATGCTTAACAATTTAAAAATAATTCCCACACATTATTCAGTGCCCAGCAAATATTTGAATGTCATCAATTATTCACAAAATTTTTTTACCTTTAGAGAGATGCAGTAAAACATATGTTGCTCTTGCAGTATTTCAGGAGAACCTACGTTGTTTCTACTAAAGGTGAAGGAAATGGATAGTTTCATAGAATATTTATAAAGTAAAGTTTATATGATTTTGGAAGTCATTAGTTATTTGGGATGAGTGGATAATGATGAGAGAAAAGATAACAAGGTGAATTCCTTTGTACAATTGGATTTTACAATTTTGAATGTTGATGCTCCTTACTAAAATAAATGATGCTAAAGTAGGACCAGGTCCAGGTTCAACACGTGCTATTTGAACTTAAAGTGTCTGCATGACATTTGTGAGGCTTGAGTCATCAAGTTATGGATGTTTGGAGAATGGAGGCAAGGCATAACTCACCATTAAAGGAAAGGAAGGTGAAGTCTCTCAGTCGTGTCCAACTCTCTGCGACCCCATGGACTGTAGCCTACCAGGTTCCTCCACCTATGGGATTTTCCAGGCAAGAACACTGGAGTGGGTTTCCATTTCCTTAACCAGGAGATCTTCCCAACCCAGGGATCGAATCCGGGTTTCCTGCATTGCAGGCAGACGCTTTACCGTCTGAACCACCAGGGAAGCCCCAACCTACCATTAGGGTATAGATATGTGATTGTTAAACTCATTAGTGTTTATGAAGGAAAGAGAATTCTAGGGAAGGAATTGAAAATGACTGATCAAAGACTTATTTTTGAGGTAAAGATAGAGTCTTTTGAGTAAAATTAATTGATCACAAGTGTCAAAATTTATTGAGAATCCACTAAACTTAGATCAGTGGAATGTCACATCCATACAAGATAAGGGAACTTGTGTTCAAAGACATAATTTTAAGTTCAGAATTCACTTCAAGTCTTGTGAAAAGGCTGGCTGTGCTTAATGTTTGTTTTTTCCTCGTTTACAACTAATTGCTATTATTGGCAACACAATATGTCTCTAGGTTAGAGATAAATCAAAGTGTCAAGAATCATCAAAATTATTTTATCTCAAACATTTTTCTCATTAATCAAGACTTTAAACCACTGTAATAACCATTCCCTATACCTCAGCCCAACAATAACTAAACTAGAAAAGCAAAGAATGAAAACACAAGATCTTGAATCCTAGTTACCATTTTTATTCTTATCAAATATGCATATGATTATTTTAAGGAAAAGATTAATGAGATAATGCAAAGAGAAAGCAGCATGTGAAATTACTTATGAATATCTAAAGAGATATTGGAAGTGATTATGGAAATATTGGGAATGAGGTAGCATGTAAAATAGTTCATGGAAAATTAGTGTGAATTCTATAAATAGAAATGGAAGTGAGAAAAATCATCACCAAGAAAGGAACCAATAACTAGCATTGCAATACAAAGTAGAGGAAAATATGAATTATTGTACAATAAATATCCCATTTTGAGTGTAAGGTGTTTTTAAGAGACGCATGAGGAAAAAAAGAAAGAATATGGTTATGCTTGAATATAAAAGACCATGCATGCTAGACTTAGATGATGTGGCTTTTTATATCAAGTTGTGATTGGCCTAGAAAATACACATTTGGGTGCCCAATGAGGGAATGAGGGCTTCCCACGTGGTGCAGTTGGTAAAGAATTGGCTTGCCAATTCAGGAGCTCCAAGGGACACAGATTCAATCCCTGGGCCAGGAAGATCCCCTGAAGTAGGAAATGGCAGCCTGCTCCTGTATTCTTGCCTGGAAAATTTCATGGACAGAGGCGCCTGCTGGGCTGCAGTCCATGAGATAAGGAGAGTCAGACAGCACGGAGCAGGCACAACCATAATGAGGAAATGAGGCATCGGCAGCAGTGTGGGAGGGCCTGTGAGAGAAATTCGCAAAGTCTTTAGAGTGCCATAAAACAGTCACTGAGGATTCCAGACTCAAACACCAGCACAGCTGGAAATGCTAGCGTCTGGGCAAGTCCGCTAGACAATCTGGGGAGGCAAGGTGGAACCTGAGAAGCATCTATGAAGTCTGCCTTGACTGTGAGAGGGCTTCAGAGGGGAGTGGGGGCGGCCCCCACGCTGAGTCAGCAGCTGTGTGGGACCACCGAAAAGGGTCAAGAATGACCACTGCTCCCTCACAGATTCTCTGTGAGCATCTCTCATCGTCAAACCACAGTGGAATATGACTTCAGAAAACATACATGCGAAGCTACTCCATAGGGAGTGCTAGTGCTGGGCAGACAAAAGTCAGTCAGTGCTGAGCAGGCGTCTGGTCTGCAGTCCCCACACAAACCAATCTTGCTATGAATGAGACCCTTGAAAGGCATGCACATAAAAGTAAAACGATTACGTGCAGCTTCAGGGCAGATGACATGGCAGCACGTTCTCACCCTTATTTCAAATATGGAGGACACAGAAGGAGAAACAATTTTCACTTTTAAAAATGGAAAAAATTAAAGTAGGGGAGTAGAATAAGGAAACTAAAAGAGAGCATTCAAAGATCACTGCTGGGAAGCATTGGAAATCTATTTTGTACATACTTTTTTTTCCCCCCACACATTGTATATTATCAGATATTTTGTGTCAGGTTTTTAAGAATATATATATATATTCTGAACTCTGCTACTAATATCACAGTATTTCTGAATGCATTTGGGACATAACATGGTACACAGTCATCAGTACAGTTTAACAAATATTTACTGCTCTGTTTTTCCAGGCTAATGGAAAAACTGAAGTCTCCAGCACTCTTCAGAGTTTGTAGTAACTATAGGAACTGCTTTAATCAATGTCCTGTAAACAGAAATGTGCTCCTTACCCTACTAAAACTTAAAGGACCAGAATGCCTTTTACCATATTTTCTGCTCACTGCTGTGATGATTCAGGAAATCTGTCATACTCATTAACAGTGTCCCTCTATTAACCCACACAGAAGCAAATGATAAACTTCTGTTTAGCTATTTACCGAGACTGAGCAGTTGTTGGAGTCTACACTAAAAACTAGCCCATCCTAATACAATGATATTGAAAGAAAGGCCACTCGGACAAGGTCACTATGAGTTTCAGTCCTTTATACATTTTCATGTGTGTAACTATAGGAGATTCTGTACATTCTCTGAGTCTCGGTTTTCTAAGGATTGTTCTTATTATTGGTCATGGTACACAGCTAATATGCCTTCCCAGGTGGCTCAGTGGTAAAGAACCTGCCTGCCATTGCAGGAGACACAAGAGAGACGTGGGTTCAATCCCTGGGTCAGGAAGATTCCCCTGGAGAAGGAAATGGCAACCCACTCCAGTACTCTTGCCTAGGAAATTCAATGGACCAGAGGAGCCTGATGGGCTACAGTCCATGGGGTCACAAAAGAGTCAGACACGACCTAGTGACTAAACAACAACAGCATACCCAGTATACACAAAGCACTTAGTACAGAAGACGTTCAATCAGATGTATCTATTAGTAGTAGAAAATTGTCTACAGTATAGCCCTAGACACATACATTCAGTAAAACAGACTAGAGTGTGGAAGCAGAAGATCATGTTAGGAGTCTAAACGTGTACTTCTATGAAGAGTTGATGTATCCTTTAGAAATCTGAAATGGGCCTAAGGAAAAAAAAAAAGAAAAATCTATTGTTCCCCTGAAAATTTGGTTTTCCAAAAACAAAGATTAGCATTCTCTTCACTCATATTCACTTTTCAAGTAAACCATGGAAATTAAATGAAACAAAGTAAAATAGCTGTTTTCTCTCCTAGAGTTGCTATCAGTGTCCAGGGTGAGTAACACTTCATGAATAACACATTGAATCATTAGCATATCAAAGCAGCCTCCCTTTTGCTATATTTCACCAAATGTCTGAGGTCTTTAATTTGAACTAAATGACATTTAGACATGGTATTACTTCACAAAGGATTAGTTAATGCAGAGAACCTAATCTCCTATCATTTGGGACATTTTGTATTAATTCAAATACTTAGAAAACAAGTCCGTAAGTGAATGTTATGCAAGAAATGCTGCTGCTCCAATCTGCTTCTTTCATCCTTAAAATAGCGAGTTTGATTATGACCCACTTTAGATGAAGGATTTTTTTGGTCAGAAACAATTTCACGGTTAGATACACATTTTGTTCAAAATCACTTGGAAAATCAAGAAGGAAACACACATTCCATGTAGAAAATTCTGCCAGAAAGTAGCACTGGGACAAATCAGCCTAATTCACTAACATCCAGGGATATATCCATTTCTTCTTTTATTCAGTCAACGCACTGCATCCTAACAGCATCTAGGGATATGCAGGTGACTAGGACATGGAATCTCCCCATAGTTATTTCGTATTCTCTTAGAAATTCAGTCAGGTAAATAAATTGTTGTAACTTAATACTGGATATGTTCAATGGAGCCATATATGTATCGTGTAAGTGCTCAGAGAAGAGAAGCAGATTGTGTTGCCTAAAAAAGTCACACAGATAATTCAGCCTGTGAGCTGGATTATACATTCAGACAGGGGAAAAAAAATTAAAGAGAGAGAGGAAGAGGGAGGGAGAAAGAGAGATTGGAGCATGTTGTCTTTGGCTGAAGGAACAGCAAGTAAAATGTAAACAGATGTAAAGGAGAAAACACTGGATGCAGAAAAAAATATGTAATTGAGCAGTTAGGTACATTTGCTCGACAGAGGTCTGAGGGAGCATAAATCCTAGTTTGAGGGCCAGGCAAAAAATTATCTTGGACACCATGTGAAGAATGAGCTTTTTGTGTGAGGGGTGAAGAAGGGGGTAATGAGGTAAAAATAAAATATTTTAAGTATTAAAAATTAGATTAGATAAGATTTCTATAAAAAACATTGTATGAAAGCTTGCAAGATTATATTTGGCATTATGGAATAACTATATTAACTTCTTATATAGTCTACAGAAAAAAAGCACAAATATTTAAAAATTTCTAAGTAGTAAGTACAAGAATTACTATCTTAATTAACTTTCATCATGTATGAATGATGAATAAATGGTCATAGCATAGAACTTTGAATTGGTATATCAGAATTATAACCTTGGGTGTTTTTAATATAAGGTCTTTAAAGAACTTGCCACATTCCTAGAATCTGAAAGGAAAAATATGACTCAAAATGAGTAAATGACTCAATGGTTGGACTCAGGTTCAAATGAAATGAAAGTACAATGTGAAAATCTACTGGAGCATAAATGCCGGAGCATAAAATTCTGGATAAAATTGTTAAAGAACAAATTTCATTAGGATCATTAAGATAGGAAAATATAGTATTTATATCATTATGAAGGTATTTTTGAATATATATATATTAAATTATAAAAATATTTAAAGTTCTATATCTTGCTCAGCATTATGTGAAATGCAAATTCATCATTATTAATATATAATTTAAACTTGAATATTTTATTTTGCATAAGTTATATATCAATAAACATGAAAAATACCCATAAGGGAAAAAAATTAAATGCAGTGAAACAAAAAAAAAATGAAATGAGAGCACTAGAATAAATATGTACAAATCAAAAAAACCCATCTATTAATCTGGAAATACTCACACTTATTTATTTGCATATTGTTGTTGTTGAGTAGCTAAGTAATGTCCAACTCTTTTGAGACCCCAGGTTCCTCTGTCTATGAGATTTCCCAGGCAAGAATATTAGAGTGGGTTTCCATTTTCTTCTGGAGGTGATCTTCCCGACCCAGGGATTGAACCTGGGTCTCCTGCATTGGCAGACGACTTCTTTACCACTGAGCTACCAGGGAAGTCTTCTATATACATCAAATAGATTATGTCTAACAAGTTGGAAGAGGGTGTTTGCAATGACCAGTGCGTTCTCTTGGCAAAACTCTATTAGCCTATTAGCCTTTGCCCTGCTTCATTTTGTATTCCAAGGCCAAATTATAGGAAAGGAGTATGCCAAGGCTGTATACTGTCACCCTGCTTATTCAAATTACATGCAGAGTGTATCACAGGAAATGCCAGGCTGGATGAAGGACAAAATGGAATCAAGAATGCTAGGAGAAATATCAATAACTTCAGATACACAGGTGACACCATCCTTACGGCAGAAAGTGAAGAAGAACTAAAGAGCCTTTTGATGAAAGTGAAAGAGGAGAGTGAAAAAGTTGGCTTAAAACTCAACATTCAAAAAATGAAGATTGTGGCATCTGGTCCCATCATTTCATGGCAAATAGATGGGGAAACAATGAAAACAGTGAGAAACTTTATTTTCTTGGGCTCCAAAATCACTGCAGGTGGTGACCGCAGCCATGAAATTAAAAGATGCTTGTTCCTTGGAAGAAACGTTATGACCAACCTAGATAGCATATTAAAAAGCAGAGACATTACTTTGGTGAGAAAGGTCTGTCTAGTCAAAACTATGGTTTTTCCAGTAGTCATATATGTATGTGAGAATTGGAATATAAAGAAACCTGAGCAACAAAGAATTGATACTTTTGAACTATGGCATTGGAGAAGGCTTTTGAGAGTCCCTTGGACTGCAAGGAGATCCAACCAGTCCATTCTAAAGGAAATCAGTCCTGAATATTCATTGGAAGGACTGATGTTGAAAGCTGAAACTCCAATTATTTGGCCACCTGATGTGAAGAACTGACTCATTGGAAAAGAGCCTGATGCTGAGAAAGATTGAAGGGAGGAAGAGAAAGGGAAGACAGAGGACAAGATGGTGGGATGGCATCACCCACTCAATGGACATGAGCTTGAACAAGCTCTGGGAGTTGGTGATGGACAGGAAGCCTGGCATGCTGCAGTCCGTGGGGTCGCAAATAGTTGGACACAACTGAGCAACTGAACTGAAGTGAACAGTATCTTTCTTTCAGTATATAAAAATTGTTACAAAATATAATAAGAATGCTATAAATAAAAGAAAAAAGGAGATTAGTGATTAATCTACTACTTGTTTAAAAAAAGAACCAGGAAGAGAATATAATTATGCAAAGGTGGATAAAACTCTGCATTTGCAGAATAATTGGAATACAGCCAAATGAAAGAATAAATTAACAAAAAAAAAAGACTTCAGAAGAAATAGTTGCAAAAATAATGTGACTGAGATTGTATGATATGAGAGGGACAAAGGAAAAAGTACAAGGCTGAAAGCAGAACAATAGGGCACTGAGAGTGTAGTTAGGATTATAAGAGATCTCACAAAGCCAGGGCTGGGTTGGGGAAAATGGTAGAAGAAAGAGTGGGTCTTGGAGAGAGATCGGGGGGCACTTTATTCAGCCATAAGAGGGCTTCAATAGGTATTTGACAAGCAGAATGTATGATGCTCTTCAAACTTAAACAAGACTAGCTTAATGCAGGTGATTATCACAGACAATTAGAACTGGAAATTAAAGAAGGATTGGTCGGTACTAGCAATAAGGTAAGAAAGTGACATAAACTATCTCCATTCTTTCGCATTCTGCACAGCCTATATTTGGGATAGGTTATAAACTGGCTTTTATTTTCAGTTTATGTGAGAGAATGAATAGACGATGAAAGGTCTCAAAGCATGTAATTCACTGTGAAATAATAAAATAAGCATCATTGTAACAAGGACAATAAAGATGAATACTATGGCGTGCGGTTCCTACAGAGCCCAGATGCTCACCGACAGTTTCTCCCTTCAGCCTACATTGAGCGTTTTTCAGTTTAAGGGGATTTAACTAATGAGTCTGCAGATAAATAAGCTCCCAGTTTCCAATTCCATAACTGGACAGCTCTGGGAGGCACGATGTATGTTTCTCAGAAGTCGTGAAGCTGAACTTTTTTTTTTTTTTTGCTTATGACATTTCCTATTGGTTGTTTCTCATTCCTTGTTTCACCACCTCATTCCGTGATTACTCCCTAAATAAACTTCCTGCTCTTAATCATCTTTAAGATTTTTGGGGGGAGAACTCATGTTAAGACATAACTGTTATTTATTTTTATGTGTAGAGGACAAGGTTCAGATAGATTCTTTGATTTACCCAACTGAGCCCAGTTCAAAGCCACTTTTGTAGAGCGGAAGCCAATATACTCTTGCCTAACAGGCCAGTCACAACTCTGTTAGACCAGTGAGAGGTATGGGAAGAGAGATGAAGTAGATGCAAAAAGAGAGCCCACCCTTTCTGTTGGCTGCTCACAGGGAGGCATGACTAATACCAACTAGTGCCAGTTTTGTATCTATTTGAAGGTCGAGGCCCCCATAGACAGGAGTATATGACCTGTTGGGAGTGTTGTTTTCAAATGCTCATCTTCATTGGGGTCTCAACAGGAAAAAGTTATCAGAGTCAATATTTGATCCCAGATACATTCTCCAGTAATCTAAGCTTGTAATAAGCATCCTTATTTGACTTACTTAAAAGACTTGCAGTTACACTGTTCTATAAACTTCATAAACTCTCCTATACTCAACTCTACTGAGCCCATATATTCAACTCTTTTGAGCCTCTCCTCAAGGACCTACTATCAAAAAGAGTTAAATGCAGCCTTTTGCAAAACTGTGGAAGACCATCATTTTGGAAAATATACTTTTATTAAATATTCAAGAACCACAAAAAGTTTTACACAGATCATAATGAGACTGTTAGTGTCAAGTAATACAAATCTCCTTTCACTTTGACCTCAGTGAGCACGACTTATTTCCGAATATATGTCTTTGATGTTTTCTAAGTTGATTTCTCTAGCAGTTACCGTTATGCAAAGAAACACTAGCAAAATGACTTTTGTTGTAGCATTTATTTCAATACTATGGCCGTGTAAGAGAGCCTTTCATCACTTTATGAAAAACTGTGTAAAAGAAAGCTTCTGAAACCAACAGTTTGTGTGCATTTAATTACCGTTCTGCTAATTTAATCACCTCAGTGGGGGATGTGTTACTTGGGGGTGATATTTTCTTCACACCACGAGATGCACATTACCAGTGGTTGCCTCCATTAACTGAATTAAGAAATTACAATTAGAAAAAGAGAATTTCTTTTCCATTGAATCTTTATGGAACACAGAGAGAAGAGTAATGGGAAGTAAGTACATTTGATGGAAACCTATTGTCTATGTAAAGCTTTGTGAATTACAAAATCAACACCTTGTATTTTAATTGTTGTTCAAGGACTTTGTTATTGTCTCTCGCACTCTGTGAACATGAGCAGAAATCAATCCCTGAAATATTTTTAAAAATAGCTATGAATAAATGCAATGCTCTTTAAGGGTGCTAAAGGGATATGACGTGTATATATGAAAAAACACGTTCAACATTCCTTTGCTGCTAGAGAAAGTGGTTGGGATTATGTTTGATGAATGAGTGACACCTGCCTAATTCCATCCCACCCTGTGTTTTTCTCTGTTTGGGGAAAAAAAAAAACTCACGTATTCTTTCAAATAAGAAAAGTTATATGTTTATTCTTCAAAGCAGCCATTCAGCAATACATCCCCAAAGGCAAATTTACAATAACATCCAGATGTTAGTCAAACTCTACACTAAGATGTTCATGCTAAACAATCGCATCAAAGCAGAAGAGAGAAAAGTACTTATTTTTATTTTTATGTTGACTTTTAAAATAAAAGTAATTTTTTGAGAATACAGGATGAGTTAAGTTACACACTTAAAGAGCAAATAATTTTGGATATAGAGGTAAAATGAAAGTTACTTAATAGGACAGATATCACCTGCCTCAGCCCGAGTGAGTGAGGGAATGTTAGTTGCTCAGTCATGTTCACCTCTTTGGAGAAATGGACTGTAGCCCACCAGTCTTCACTGTCCATGGAATCTTCCAGGGAAGAATACTGGAGTGGTTTGCCATTTCCTTCTCCAGGAGATCTTCCCAACCCAGGGATTGAATTTGGGTCTCCTGCATTGCAGGTAGATTCTTTACCATCTGAGCCACCGGGGAAGCCTCCAGCCTGGGCCCTCCACATTCCCTCAGAATCATTCACTGTGTGTTATGCATTAAATTATATCATAGAGAATTGTTTCTTTAAAAATCCTCTTGTTTTTCCTTTTTAAACCCTCTTGCCAGTGCCTGAGGATCACTGCTCTTAGGTAATCTATAGTTTTCTCTTTATAGACTGTAACTGTCATCCTTTCCAGTTTGACTTATATTACTTAGCAAAGGGCATTTAAGAATCATTCATATCTTTTTGCATCTCATTAGTTATTGCACAATAATAAATAATTGTCCAATAAAAATAATAAACCACTGTATAATAAAAATACACTGAACAAATGTACTAGTTTGTTTAGCAATTCTCTTGTTGAAAAACTTCTTGGATGCTTCTAGTTCTTGTTCATTATGAAAAAATATGTAACTGTTAGGTGCAGATATTTGTGTGAACATAAATTTAAAAAACAGTTGGGTAAATACCTCAAAGTACAATTGTTAGATCGTAAGATACAGATTTTCAAACTGCCAACTTGTCTTCCATATTTGCTCTGCCATTTTGCATTTCTACTAGAAATGAATGAGATTTTTCTTGGTCTGCTTTCGCAACAGGATTTCATATTTTCAGATGTTAGGATATTAGCAACTATAATAGCTGTAGAGTGGTACCTCATCTTTTATTTTTAAATTCTTTCATTGCAAATAACATTGCATATCTTTTACTACACTTGTCATCTATCTTATCTTTGGTCCATTTTTAATTTTTAAAAATTTCATTTTTTTTAAATTTCATATTTGAAATAGTTAATGTATTTTCATTGTGTGTTGTTATTCAGATGTGTATTTTGAAAGTATTTTCTCATTCCGTGGCTTGCCTTTAACAGTATTATTTATAGAACAGAAGGTTTTAGATTTCTTAATTTTTATTGGAGTATAGTTGATTTACAATATTGTGTTACCTTCTACTGCACAATAAATGAATCAGCCATATAAAGCATATGTCCTCTCTCTTTTGACTTCCTTCCCACCCTGCTAGTTGCATGGTCCAGTCAAAAAAAAAGCAAATAAAGCTAGAAGTTTTGGTTTTAATAAACTTCAAAATATCAGTTCATTTTTCATGACTTGCTCATTTGATTTGTATAATCAAAGCCAGACTTATACAGTTTTGTCTTATATTTTCTTCTAGAAGCTTTGTCATTTTTCATCTTACAATTAGTTCTTTGATCCATTTTGAATTATTTTCTGTGAAAGTGTAAGACCTATGTTTAGATTGTTTTCTCACATATAATTATCGAATTTTTCTGCCACCACTGGTTGAAAAGAATATCCTATATCATCTCACTGCCTTTGATCTTTTGTCACAGCTCAGTTGTTGATATTTGCATGGGACCCTTTCTGGGCCTCTGTCGTATTCTGCTGAAATACGTGTAGATTATTTTTCTAATAAAATCCCATTATGATCACAATTACTTTCAAAGTGAGTCTTGAAATCAGATAATATGAGTCCTCCAACTTTGTTCTTTTTCAGTACTGTCTTGGCTATTCTACATCTTTTTATGTTCCATACACACTAGAATCAGTTTGTCAATGTATAGGAAATAGATTTCTGGAATTTCCATTGGAATTATATTGAATCTATAGATCAAATTGGAATTAATTGACTTCTTGACAATGTTGAGTTTTTAATCCATAAAGCATGGAAGAGTTCTCCATTTATTTAGACAAACTTTGGTTAAAGTTAGACATGGGGAATTCTCCTTATCTCTCTCTCCGTTTTTTAATTTGTGAGAACCTAGTGGTTCATGGAGGAAAACCCCACAAAAGTGTAGGAGTCCTTCTGAGATTGCAAGCATCAGTAGTTTCTTACTTTTATTCAGGTAAATGTTGAGAACTAAATTTTAAAAAGCATTTCCTATCCTCAGAATTTATCAAGAGGGTAGCATTGAAAATGCATCAATGGTCCATTTAAGAATTAATGCCATGGTCTGCAGTGAAACACATCTCAGAAAGCATGCTGACTGATCAGCTTTGCTTTCGTCCATTCTATTACTTGCCTCACTCACTTTCCCCTTGATGTCAGAGATACTCAAAATACTCTAATTTATGTTCCTCTTTAAATAACTTCACCATCTTTGACACTGTGTTTTTCAGTTGCTAAATCATCTCTGACCCTTTGTAACCCCATGGACTATAGCAGGATGGTCTCCTCTGTCCTCCACTATTTCCCAGAGTTTGTTCAAATTCATATCCACTGAGTAGGTGATGCCATCCAACCCTCTTGTCCTCTGTCATCCCCTTCTCCTCGTGCCTTCAATCTTTCCCAGCATCAGGGTCTTTTCCAGTGAGTTCGCTCTTCACATCAGGAGGCCAAAGTATTGGAGCTTCAGCTTCAGCATCACTCCTTCCAGTGAATATTCATGGTTGATTTCCTTTAGGATTGACAGGTCTGATCTCCTTCCAGTCTAAAGGATCTCAAAAGAGTTTTCTGCAGTATCACAATTTGAAAGCATCAGTTTTTCAGTGCTCACTCTTCTTTATGGTCCAGTTCTCATGTCCATGAAATCAAATCAGTCATCCCTAAAGGAAATCAGTCCTGAATATTCATTGAAAGGACTGATGCTGAAGCTGAAACTCCAATACTGTGGCCACTTGATGCGAAGAACTGACTCATTGGAAAAGACCCTGATGCCTGGAAAGATTGAAAGGAGGAGGAAAAGGGGATGACAGAGGATGAGATGGCTGGATGGTATCACTGACTCAATGGACATGAGTTGGAGCAAGCTCTAGGAGTTGGTGAAGGACAGGGAAGCCTGGTGTGCTTCAGTCCATGGGATTGCAAAGACTTGGACAGGACTAAGTGACTGAACTAAACTGAACTCTCATGTCCATACATGACTACTGGAAAGACTATGACTATTCAGAACTTTGTTGGCAAAGTGATTTCTTTATTTTTAGCACACCGTCTAGGTTTGTCATAGCTTTACTTCAAAGGTGCAAATGTCTTTTAATTTCATGGTTGCAGACACTGTCTGTATACTGCGTACCAGCCCACAACCTTACCCTGGTTTACTTAGTTGTTTTTAAAACATCTGTGAATCAAAAATAATGCTAAACTTCCCAGGAATTCAAAGCAAAATTTTAAATCATTAGCATCTTTAATTTTATAGTTAAGAGGTGATATAAGATTCATCACATTTATTTTATTTGTAGATATTGAGAAAAGGGAAAATGAATCAACCATTGTAGAGTATTATTCTCCCAGAGTGTGGAAGAACTTTTCACATTACTGCTTTCCTTTCATCCAAGAAGCCTGTAAAACATGTATTGTTAGCTTTATTTCACAGATGGAGAAAAGGTTGCACATTCCGACTGTAGCTCATGATTTGTACTTTGTTCAGCTTTGTTGCAACGCCTCTGCACTTTTCACTAAAGCAGTGTGTTTGCTGATCTGTATGGATGGTGCACAACAGTTTCATTGTGCAGTGTACAGATGGAGACAAAATTGATCACAACAATGGAAGCCTGCCCTTGCTTTTAAATGGCATTTTACTCCACATATTTTTGGCCTCTCGGGTTTTCCAGCTTCCATATAATCACAAGTCACATTATAAGTGAGTAAGTCTAATGGTTTAATAAAGCATATTATTTCACCTCCATGATTTCAAAATATGGAGACTGAATTGGTGTCAAGTCCTTTCCCTCATCTAGGCATCTATAATTCTTTGAAATTCGTAGGGAACGAAAGACATACTTTGCCATCGCTTTGTATGGTTCAGATATATGATGAATAGACACACTCAGCTGTTCAGTGCATCTCTTGAGTTGTTCTTTCAATGAAGAAATCATTCAGGCTCTGAGCCACCACCACGTATACCCTTTAGTCCTGTAAATGGCACATCCCCAGTTATTCTCCTATAAAGTCATTGTTTAATCTAGAACTGTTCTTCCCTGTTTTTCCATCATTATTTGAATCCTACCAGTCGTGGGTGGCAATGTTTCTTGCCACCAGCACTGCTGATTAAGAACAGAAGCTATTTGTGCTCATGCTTGTCATTAGAAAACCTTTGTATTATGGAATTTAGCTGCGCATTCTCTATGCCACTGAAGCAACCAAAAAGCCTTTTAATGTAATGAATACAGTTTTTATTAGATTGACAAATGCTTATGTATATGCTGTGCATCAGATATTATGGTAATTTGTTGCATTAAAGTCATTTTCCCTGGAATAATATCTGTGATTGAAAATGATTTATATTTCTCCTTTTTAAAATTGTCTAAATCAATTATATTGGGAACATGTGGATAAAAATAATTAAAGTATTATGTGGCATGAGCCTCGCTGATAGTTGTTCAGCTACTTATATCTTGGTTGGTATATTAAATGCTGGAGGTACTATGGGTCCACTAAATATAAATAAAAGAGCTGACTTCAGCTAACGACTCACTTTTGAGCATGGCTCTTTGACAGTTTTTATTGGTAATTGAAAAAAATGGCAAAGCAATTTTATGGCTGTGCTCAGAGAAAAGAGCCCAGTCCATAACATGGAATCAGCCAGCAAAGCATTTTTGCTATGATTACTCCAAACCCCAGAGCGATAGGACAATGCATTTTTACAAGTTTCCCTGTTACTTATTTATTTTTAAACTTCCTTGGAAAACATCAGAGTCCACAGAAAGCAAGATGCCCGTAGTACATCCATAATCAATCATTTGAACAACTTAAAAAAAAAACAAAAACAATCAAGGCTACATGCCGGTATTTAATCTAAATACTTTTACAACAAATCTAACATCTGGTTTATGTATTATGTATGGAAGGAAGGCGAAAGAAAAAGAGTGAGAGAAAAAGAGAGAAAGGAAAATTGAGTTGTGTTACTGTTGTTTCAAGAGCAGAGTAGAATTTGTATGTTTATAGAGGTTACAATGTTGGAAAAAAATAAAATGTTTGGAAGTCAGAAGAAACACACTGGGAAAAATATATATTTATTTTGCAAGCAACTGACCATTCTGTTGTTTGCATTAATTTAATATTTGGACTGCGCCTTGTGAACTTATGCTTTAGATTCAAAAGGAGAAGTTTTTGCCTTTCTTAGCACTTAAGATATTTATTTTACAAAAATCTGAGTACTCTAAAAGTTGGCTTTCATCAGTCCTTGTTTCAATATAAATTTCCTATGATATTTTAGAATATGATTAAATGAATTTATTCCATCCCAAATTTATAGAATGTTCTCTAATATCAATCACTCTTCTCCACCTTACTTACTACACTTCATTTTCCCCTAATATATTTTCCACAAGTTTTCTTTCCCAAATCCTCTTTTTGTTTAAATCCCTATAGACAGAGGAGCCTGGTAGGCAACAGTCTGTGGGGTCACAAAGAGTCAGACACGATGGAGCTACTAACACTACACTGCTACAACTTTTCCAGAAGTTTTTCTTTCCCAAATCCTCTTTTTCCCCTAGTACATACTTCTTTCTCTGGTCATATGGCCTTTACATTCCTTGCTATGGTTTACCTTAGAGCATCCTGTTCCTCATATATTCTGGCATTGCTTCTTTTTTTATTTTTTCAGACCTCAAAAAAATGAAGAGTATAGAAATTATTTCAAGCAATAATTATTTCAATTATTTTTATTGTGGTATAGTTGGTTGACTGTCCTCTGAGACTTAAAACAGATCATTTTTCATTCATGAAATATTAGGTTGGCTGGGATTGGATGATCTAGGGTAACCCCAATATAGAAGCTCTGTTTTATGCTATGTGCCCTTCTGGGCTTAGAAATTTCAAGAGATTTTTCTGAGTTTGGGCTCAGATCTGCTCCAAATGTTCATAATCTGGGGCTCAAAATGAGTTCAGGGGAGCAACTTTGTGTAAAGCTCCATGGCAAAGATGAAGAAGTTAAAAGACAAGTGGAAACACACAAGTGTTCCTAAAAGCTAGCGTCTTAACCACGTCATTCTCTTCATAATATAAAGGTGGTAATTTGGCACTTTGGACAACTTGCGCCAAAGGACTAGCAGGCAGGAAGGTGCAGCATTGGGAGTCACCTGATACTCTATTGATTAGAGACAGGGCTGCTCTTGCACAATGAAGACAGGGGGGAAAAAAATGGTTGGTGCCATTTTGGTTAATTTGGATGTCCTTGATGCTCAGTTGTCCAAGTCTGATGGTAAAGCACAAGTGCAATCATCTTGGCCTGGGAAAGACCAAGCTTGAGGTTCAGAGCCACAGTACCAGCTAATCCCAGAGGCAAGCAGAGGTATTTGTCAAGAGGTTCGGAATTCTAGAATGGACGATAGAGAATGGGTAGGAGGAGAAACTCTAAGGACATATGTAGGGATGTGAGCAAGATCTAATATGCTCCTTAAATCTTTCTTGGATTACTGAACTTATATTTTTAAGGGTACATGTCAAGAGATTTCTGTGGGTTTTTTTCCCTTTGAAAGATTTTGTTTTTTTGTTGTTTTATTCTATCTGGGAACAAGATTCTTTAAATCTACAAAAGATAAAGTTGTGGAGATGGCTGCACAGAATTTTATATCTGAGACTGTATTAATTTTCTCTCCTGAAGATATGGTAACAAAGATACCACATCATGGTACCTGCCAGTGAGTGTACCTGTCGGTTGTCTTTGTGAAGCTACATCCACAGTTCCCTTCGTGGACATCTTGGTTTTGTGGTGGATTTATTTGTGATATTGTAGATACAAATTCAACAGCCATTGGTTGACATTTCATAGAGAGAAATGAAATGTAAAAAGTATATTAACATACTTAGCATTTATTTAGTCTTATTCCGGATCATGTCCCACGCCGCTGTTTTCTATGAATTATGTCACTTACTAACAAGCCTGTACGGTGGGTACCACACCCCTGCCTTCCATAGACCTTTAAGGGTGGGATTGATTCCTACCATTCCTTCTAGATTTTAATGTTGCTTTTTATTTACTATCTTGGTGGAAGTGGAGAATTTTAGAAAATTCCAATTGGTGTAAAAGAGTACTTTTCAACTAAAAATAGTATGATCTATGCTAAGTCACCAGTCATGTGCAATTCTTTGCAACCCCATGGACCATAGCCTGCCAGGCTCCCCCTCCATGGAATTCCCTCAGCGAGAATACTGGAGGGGGTTGCCATGTCCTTCTCCAGGAGATTTTCCTGACCCAGGGATTGAACCTGCATCTCTTACATCTGCTTTGACAGGTGGGTTCTTTACCACTAGCACCACCTGGGAAATCCATTATGGTCTGTAGGAAGGTTTAATTGAAGTTATCAAAACTTTAAATTTTGAAACAAAAAAAATGAATCATTGGTATTATTGTTTATTTTTCTTTTAATGAAAATAATATTTGATATTTTAAACAATATTATTTTAAAATACTTCAGCAGTTGTTTTATAGATCTGTATATGTAATAAAATCAACATGTCAGTTAATACACAAATATTTCAGTTACTTGATATTAGTGTGCATAGCATCATTTGCATTCTAAACAGTTTTTGATTTTACAATGATGTGTTACTATTTATAGATCACACACCTTTTTTGCATTTTGCAACTCCTATTGGTATTACATATATAATTAACAAGTCATAAGAGCCTTTAAAAAGTGCATTATTGGCCAGAAAATCATTATAATGCAAGTTCTGATTTTAACTCCTCGAAAAACTACATACCTTGATGAGTTTTTCAAGGACAGTCTTTGATAGGAAGTTTAATTTATCTTCCTTAAAAATGATAAACTAGTCTCCCTAGATCGCAGACTCTGGTAGACTGCTAAGTAACTACTTACCATTCTATACAAGTTTTCTTGTCAACTAATCAGAGGCATGCCTCTAAAGCCAGTGTGCTTGAGAAGCATCGATTTTAAGCTTGTTACTCATCCCCTTGGCCTTGCTTGGTGGCTCCGTCAGTAAAGAATACAACGGCCAATGTAGGAGATGTAGAAGAAAGGAGTTTGATCCCTGGGCCTGGGAGATCCCCTAGGGAAGGAAATGACAACATTTCAGTGTTCTTGTTTGGGAAGCATCATGGACAAGGGAGCCTGGCGGGCTGTAGTCCATGGAGTGGGAGAGAGTCAGACATGACCGAGGAACTAAACCACCACCACTCACTCATTCCCTCACTATTTTCTGGATTTATATTAAAATAGAGAAGCTAAATAGAGCATGATCACTGAGATATGACACATTTATTTACTCTTCTCTGTGCAAGTCTTTCCCATCTGTTATGTTGTTACCTAGAAAGCTGTTACATGAGATCTTGTATCTTTGCTTTACCAATGAGCACGTTGGGGCAAGTTAAGTAGAATTCCCATGCTTCTAAACATAGGGAATAGTAAGCTGGGTGTCAGACATAGGGCTGAATGATGCCAGAGTCGGTGCTGAGAAAACACAGCACTCAATTTCCTATCACCGCACAATTTTCTATCCACAGTACACCCTGAAAGTTTGAACAGATTTTTTTTCCCAGTGGTCAAACCACTGTCAGTTCCACCAAACTTCCTCTTTCTTCACGTGGTTTGGCTGAACACTGCATCTCATTTCCAGTATTCTTGAACCCCATGCATTGATAATGACCAAATTCACCCATCAAAAACACCAGCTCTGAGTAATTTATATCACCATCCATAAAGTTACATGTGGTCATGGCTTTGGGGAATTTTTGAGACAATAAGATGTATCCTATACAGGAAAGTTTAAAAACTGTGAACCTCACCCACTTGGTCCATTGATATGTTAAGCAGACACAAGGAGGAGTAATGGTATCACTGAGCTCCATCTGTGATCTGTTGCTAGGCTGATTAAACATAAAAGAACTGTCCCAAATTTTCTCTTCAATCTTATTTTTTGCTTTAAATTTTATAAATGATTTCAATGTGCAATTTTATTAATTGTTCCTTAATACAAACCAGAATATTTATACATGATGAAATAACAAATTTCACTTCAAAATTTTCAAGTGATTCACAAAACTTTTATCAGCAGTGATATAAAATAGGAATTGTTGAATTTATTTTTTTTCTCAAGCTGAGTTTATTTGTTTTTTAGACTGAGACCAGTGGTATAAAGAATCAAACGGCTGAAATTTACTCAATAACACTTTTGCATTAATGCAGAAGTGATTGACACAATTCATGCAAAAGTGATACAAATTGAATGAGATTCTAACTCTGATAAAATTATCTACTTGACTTTCAAAATTAATCACTTTTTAAAAGCCAAATAGGCATACCTCTTTCTACTAACAATCTGTAATCTACCCACTGAGAATATTCCAGAATATAAGTGTCTATGTTATTGATACTTCTCCCAGCAGTCTTGATTCCAGCTTGTGCTTCATCCAGGCCTGTATTTCATATGATGTATTCTGCATATAAGTTAAATAAGCAGGGTGACAATATACAGCTTTGACGTACTCCTTTCCCGATTTGGAACCATTAGGTTGTTCCATGACCAGTTCTAACTGTTGCTTCTCAGCCTTCATACAGATTTCTCAGGAGGCAGGTCAGGTGGTCCGGTATTCCCATCTCTAAGAATTTTGCACAGCCTGTTGAGACCACACAATCAAAAGCATTGGTGTACTCAATAAATCAGAAGTAGATATTTTTCTGGAACTCTTGTTTTTTCAATGATCCAGCAGATGTTGACAATTGATCTCTGACTCCTCTACTGGATTTTCTAAATCCAGCTTGAACATCTGGAAGTTCATGGTTCACATATTGTTGAAACATAGCTTGGAGAATTTTGAGCATTATTTTGCCAACATGTGACATGAGTACAATTGTGCAGTAGTTTGAACATTCTTTGGCATTGCCTTTCTTTGGGATTGGAATGAAAACTGACCTTTTCCAGTTCTGTGGCCACTTCTGAGTTTTCCAAATTCACTGACATATTTAGTACAGCACGTTCACAGCATCATCTTTTAGGATTTTAAATAGCTCAACTGGAATTCCATCACTTCCACTAACTTTGTTCATAGTGATGCTTCCTAAGGCCCACTTTACCTCACATTTCAGGATATCTGGCTCTAGATGAGTGATCACACCATTTAGGTTAACTGGGTCATGAAGATCTTTTTGTATAATTCTTCTGTGTTTTCTTGCCACCTCTTCTTAAAATGGTCTGCTTCTGTTAGGTCCATACCATTTCTGTACTTTATTGTGCTCATCTTTGTGTGAAATTTTCCCTTGATATTTCTCATTTTCTTGAAGAGATTTCTAGTGTTTTCCATTCTATTATTTTCCTCTATTTCTTTGCATTGATCATTGAGGAAGGCTCTCTTATGTCTCATTTCTATTCTTTGGAACAGATGACACCACTCTTACTTACGGCAGAAAGCAAAGAACTAAAGAGTCTCTTGATGAAAGTGAAAGAGGAGAGTGAAAAGGTAGGCTTAAAACTCAGCATTCAAAAAACAAAGATCATGGCATCTGGTCCCATCACTTCATGGCAAATAGATGGGGAAACAATGGAAACAGTGACAGACTTTATTTTTTGAAGCTCCAAAATCACTGCAGATGGTGACTGCAGCCATGAAATTAAAAGACTCTTGCTCCTTGGAAGAAAAACTATGACCAACATAGACAGCATATCAAAAAGCAGAGACATTACTCTGCCAACCAAGGTCTGTCTAGAAAAATCTATAGTTTTTCCAGTAGTCATGTATGGTTTGAGAGTTGGAACATAAAGAAAGCTGAGCGCTGAAGAATTGATACTTTTTAACTGTGGTGTTGGAGAAGACTCTTGAGAGTCCCTTGAATTGCAAGGAGATCCAACCAGTCAATCCTAAAGGAAATCGTTCCTGAGTATTCATTGGACAGACTGAAGCTGACACTGAAACTCCAATACTTTGGCCGCCTGATGAGAAGAACTGACTCATTAGAAAAGACGCTGATGCTGGGAAAGATTGAAGGGAGGAGTATAAGAGGACAACAGAGGATGAGATGGTTGGATGGCATCACCGACTCAGTGGACATGAGTTTGAGCAAGCTCCAGGTATGGTGATGGACAGGGAAACCTAGTGTGTTTCAGTCCATGGGATCACAAAGTGTCAGAGATAACTGAGTGACTAAACTGAACTGATCTGAAGTGTCTATGTATTTATCTTTAAAGGTCAATACAACCTTTCTAATTTCAAGTGGTACAGAATTTAAAAGAAAATTAATAGTCATATGCATGCCTACTAAGTTGCTTCAGTCATTTCCAACTCTTTGTGACCTTAAGGACAATAGCCCACCAGGCTCCTCTGTCCATGGGATTTCTCAGACAAGAATACTGGAACAGGTTGTCATTCCCTTCTCTAGAGGATCTTCCCCACCCTAGAACTGAATCCATGTCTCCTGCATTGTTGGAAGATTCTTTAACATCTGAGCCAACAAGGAAACTGTACCCCCACCCTGCACAAAAGTTTGTATCTTAATCAATTAGGAATTCCAAGACCTTATGTGTTGTCAAATACAGTTTCTTTCAATATAAATATAATTACCCTCTTTGTCTCCAGACCCCCCCCAAAAAAATAATGTTTCATGTTTCAGATATAATACCCTCTATAGCAGGAAAAATTTTTATGATTGCCCCTGATTTTATTTCTTATGTGTTACATTTTGGCATAAATACCTGCTTGAAAACCTAACTAAATTTCTTCTTGTTTAGTTATATATCTCATTCTGATTGTCTATATGTGCTAAGGGTCTGGACTCAATACTCAACTCTTTCACATCCAGAGAGGTAAATTGATGATTACAATATACTTTAATCTCCTTTATATATTCAGAGATTTTTATGTGAAAGCAAAGGAAGCAACAAATAAAGTTTTCTGGAAGATTGGTAAGTATGCTGCATCTTTAAGAAATTAAACCCCAATAACAACAAAAGGAATAAAATAGAGAAAACCCCTGTAGCAACAAATACATTTTAGTCCAGATATTGATTTCTAATACCACCCCCCCTCAAAAAAAAAAAAAAAGGAAAGAGATTCCCTGAAGAAATGGTGAATTCTGAGACATGAGGATCATCTGCAACCTTCTGTTCACTTCAGTTCGGTCGCTCAGTCGTGTCTGATTCTTTGTGACTCCATGAACTGCAGCATAGCAGGCCTCCCTGTTCATCACCGACTCCTGGAGTTTACTAAAACTCATGTCCATTGAGTTGGTGATGCCATCTAACCATCTCAACTTCTGTTGTCCCCTTCTTCTCCTGCCTTCAGTCTTTCTGCAACCTTACCCTGGGGCATTTTATAGTTGCCTAAAGCAAAAAAAATGAAAGGAAAGATAATGATGAGAGATGTAGAGTCAACTGAAAGAGCTCTCAATAACAAATGCTGGAATAATTTGACCCAAAAAATGTAGTATTAATAAATTATAAACAGAAGTATTAAAAAATCCATAACTCCATTCTCACAAGTATAAACAATTTAAAACAAAAATCATAGTGAATAGAAAAATCTATGCACAGACCTCTCTTTGCAACCCTATGCACTGTAGCCCAGCAGATTCCTCTGTCAGTGGGTTGTCATTTCCTTGTCCAGGGGATCTTTCCAACCCAGGGATCGAACCTAGGTCTCCCACATTGCAGGTGGATTCTTTACCATCTGAGCCACCAAGAAATCCATCAAACTTCAATAATTTACACAAATATTCCATGTCTAAGGGAGGTAGCACAACCCTCCATTCCTTGAGGGCAGGCTGTATCTAGTGATTTCCCTCCAGAGGGTACACCATGGAACAGGAGATGAACAAGAAAGCAGTAACTTTGCAGTGGAGAAACCTGACAAACTGTACCTCAGCCAGTGATGTGGATAGCATGTACTTGATATGATGCAATGAAAGTAGCATGCTGGCTTTATAGTCTTTCTCCCTCACATTTATAAGCCCAGTCTAATTATAGGAAAACATCAGACAAATCCTAATAGTAAGACATTTTACAAAGCACTTGACCATTCATCCCCCAAATTATCAAGGTCATTGCAAACAAAGAACAGTGAAAAACTGCAACAAGTCAGAAAGAGCCAAAGGAGACTTAACAACTAAATGTCATGTGTACTCGACTGGGACTCTGGAACAGAAAAAGTACATGTTATTTTTTCCTACTTTTATATGTTTTCAAATGTTCCAAATAAATAAATACATTTAGAAAGAAATGCTTCTTTTTGAATATATATTAATTCTATATATCATAGAGTTGTGTAGTGTGGCATTGAATTCCCATTTAAGAAAAAAAAAAAAACGACTTCCCTTTGTCTTCTGAACACTGTCTCTGAGATTATTGTCATGATCCAAAGATCCAATATTTTGATATCGTACTTGAGGATAGCCAATTAGTAGCTATCAAATATATTATGAGATTTTTTATTAAAGTATAATTGATTTGTAATATATTCATTTCAGGTGTACAATATAGTGATTCAATACAGATTTTCTTTTGTAAGCAGGGTAGTTTCTATTCATATTATTTTTCCTTAAGAATGAAAGTTCTTACAATATCTTACAATTGGTAATTAAGAGCTGTTGTCAAAAGTTCCAGAAAATGTCAGTATGATATTTAACTCACATGAAACAACCCAGATTTCTTTAACAAAATTAATAAGAACAGTATAATAGTGTGCACTGAAGGATCTATTGGGGAGGTAATGGAATAATGCTAGGGGGGAAATTGGCACATCTAAAAGACTTTTTTTTAATGTCATTTTTCATCTAAACTCTGTATTTAGCCTATCCTAAATCACCTTAGTATATTCAAGATTTTGAATCTGTTAAGATCAGAAACTCTTTCTATATTATTTCCTATTGTATGTCTAGTAGCTAACAGGACACCTGTCACATGCTCATGATTGTTGAATTATCGATATGAAATCAAAGCAATGAACAGAAAGTGTCCCCTAGTATATACAGTAAACACTTGAGTATATAATGCTTTATATTTTACAAGTAGTTTTCAACATTCATCTCTATTTGTAGAGATGCAGAAATGGTTATTCTTTATATTCAATATGTGTTCGTACTAAAGCTTTGTGAAGTGGAATGTCTTATGAAATAGGTGAAGTTGAAACTTCCTTTCAAAACCTAGATTTTCCTTTTCTTTTTCTATGCTGAAAGTTGGCAAAACTTCTCTCCTAAGACTCAGTTAGTAAATATTTCTACCTTTGAGGCTCAGCAATCTCTGTCATAAGTACCCAGCTTCACCATTTTAACAGAAATGTGGCCCGAGAAATATGTAACCAAATGGACGTGACTGTGTTCCAATAAAACATTATTTTTTAAAAAAAGGTCCACATTTACTGACCCCCTGATAGACATTTATGCCACATCTCCAACAACATTTTTAGATACTTAATGTTTCAAGTACCCTGAGAGGAAATACTTCTTGAGTGAAAAATTCAGCAAACACTTAGAGCTGAAGGTCAATTGAGAACAATGACAGTTAAACTGGAATTCAAATGCAAGTGTCTTCTTGAGTTCAGTGTTGTGCTTCTTATAGTTGCACAACACAAAGCCCGCCCTGTTGGTTCTAAGGGGAGAGAGTGGCGTGACTCCTCTGAAGTTTTATGAAACCAGCTCAGGGTATGCTGAGTTTATGAGATGTTGAGAATACTAGAAGGAGAGCCGCTGACACTGCACACCACGGATATTTGTGGTGTGCTGACAACATGATTCACTCATTTAGGGCCTGGGAAATGGCTGCCTGCTGTTCTCACTTCCTATTAGAAGATGTGCGTTGACTGTAGGAAGATAAAACCCAGTTGACACAGCAGCTGTAGATGGAACTGCAGATTTCTTTTGACCCTTGGCTTTTATGCCTATAAATCTGTAATCTTCTGCCTTCCACTTGCTTATCTCTTAGTTTGTACTATCTGCTCCCCCAGTACAAGGAACTGATGCTCTGATTCTGGTATTTGGGTATTTGAATCAGAATTATTTATCATAATTCAGACAACCTCTTATTTAATTCTTTATAATTAAAAATTCTATATTGGAGTATGGTTGATTGCAATGTTGTGTTAGTTTTGGTGTACAGCATAGTGAATCAGTTATACATGTAGCCACTCTTTTTTATTTTACAAAAAAAAAGGAGCTATTTCATAATTTTGTAGGATAAATTCCTGAGATACCACTATTTTATAGCATTCAAAGCTATTCAGAAATTCATACTAGTTAAATCGATTTAGTGGTTCCTTTGATAATATAATATATAATAGGAAACTTGTTAATTTGCTTTTATTCTTTAGAATGTATCTTTCAATAACTTTATGCTGTTAAAATTATGTTTACGCTTGCTTGGGTATCACTTGCTAATTCCAGTCTTGATCAAAAGCAGATTTCTTCAGAAACTACACCACAGTAAAAATTACTTTTTTTGCATGTTGACAAAACTTCTTCTAATTTCAGTACACAATGAAGCATACATTTTTATATGTATGAGTAAAAATATATAGTATTTCTTATACAAGGGCTTCCCTGATTGCTCAGTGGTAAAGAATCTGCCTGCAAAGCAGGAGACCTGGATTTGACCGCTGGGTGGGAAACTCCCCTAGAGGAGGGATTGGCAGTCCACTCTAGTATTCTTGCCTGAAGAATCCAATGGACAGAGGAGCCTGGCGAGTTACAGTCCATAGAGTCACAAAGAGTCAGACATGACTGAGGCGACTTAGCACACATGCACCCATTTTTATATGAAGGGACAGCATTTACATATTGTATATATTAATATATAATTTCAGCTACTACGTGACTTAACACTTGTAACTTAAACTTTTGAAAATTGAGAATTCTGCCAACTCAGCATAATAAATTTGTCTCGTGTGGAAATCAACTCTTAAATTAAAATTTTTAACAATTTCCCTGGCAACAGTGGCTGGTGCCAGCAAATGCATTTAGCCACAGCCTCCTAGATGAAATGTGCATTCTCCATTACATTCTTCATTCGGGCACATATGGTCTGTTTTCAAAAATAGAACCGTATATGCTCATTGCCCTTGGACTGGTATGATAGCTGAGTCTTGGGGTATAAAAAATGGAGATATAAAATGACATCATTTCTATATAGTTTTTCATATATCTTTAATAAACGTTAAAATTATGTCGGAGAGTGTTTTGCCTATGTTATCCTCTAGGAGTTTTATAGTTTCTGGTCTTATGATTGGATCTTTGATCCATTTTGAGTTTATTTTTGTGTATGGTGTTAGAAAGGGTTCTAGTTTCATTCTTTTACAAGTGGCTGTCCAGTTTTCCCAGCACCACTTGTTAAAGAGGTTGTCTTTTCTCCATTGTATATTCATGCCTCCTTTGTCAAAGATAAGGTGTCCATAGATGTGTGGATTTATCTCTGGTGCACCGAGATTCTCAGGGGAAGGGAATCAGGAGGGAGGAGCGAGGGGGGTTCTGGAGGGGGAGCATATGTAAACCCATGGTGGTTTCATGTCACTGTATGGCAAAACCAACACAATAAAGTAAAGAAAATTAAAAAAAAAAAAGAAATTTAAACTAAGAAATAAATAGATAAATGTTAAAATTAGGTTCCTATTGAGTGTTCTTTTACAAAAAAGCAAAATAAATGTTTGTGCAATGTGTATGTGTGTGTACACACACACACATATAATATGAATAGATAATATTTTTATTGTACACTAATGCTCCATCTTCCCTGTGGAAGCAAGGTATGATATTCTTAAGCCTGTATAATCAATACTTTGATAGAAAAGTAAGCTTTTGCCTTGAAGAATTAATGGAATCTCTGAGACCATTTTAGAACCTAACATGAAACATCATATAAGGGCTGAAATTTAAGACTGGATTTCTCATTTTCTTCTTTGCAGAGTATTGGATTAGCTTCAATGCACCTTTCCTCTTGTAGCCAATAGATTTATTTATTTTCCCACACTTCTACAGATTTTCTTTTACCAAATATTCAGTTTAGTTTAGTAATTATATATTATTCCAGGGAGTATGTTTGCTTAGGCTATTCTTAACATCTATCTCACATTTTCTTGATGTTTCAAAACTAATTTAACTAATTTTTGTCCTGTATTTTGTGTTATCTTTGCTTTTGAAATTCTTCAGTTTTTCTGCAATATTTTAAAGCCAGTTTCATTTGAGATGAGTTCTTCTTTATCTGAAATTCAAATCTGAACTGTGTTTGAAGATGCACTTCTGGTGACCTGAGGAATAGTTTATTTTTTCTTTTATTGCTCAGAAAATAAACAGCTTAGAAGTTCGCTCCGTGAACTCTAAAATACACTGACATACCTTAGAACATAGGTGTATACAAGGACCATCAGAGTCTTTTTATGTTTATACTTCTTTTCCCACGTTTCTACTTGAAGAAGTTAAATATTTTTTCACTTTGTGCAAATACTATCAATTATATGGGCTATGTGCACGTCATCAGTTATCCTAAGGCAAATTTCAGTTTGCCTCAGCTTTTAAAAGTCAGGGGGCTGTCTTTTCACCTTGCTTATAGTTTCCTTTGTTGTGCAGAAGCTTTTAATTTTAATTAGGTCCCATTTGTTTATTCGTGTTTTATTTCAGATATTCTGGGAGGTGGGTGGGAGAAAATAATAGCCAATGAAGCAACGGACAAACAATTAATCTGAAAAATATACAAGCAACTCCTGCAGCTCCATTCGAGAAAAATAAACGACCCAATCAAAAAGTGGGCCAAAGGACTTAACAGACATTTCTCCAAAGAAGACATAAAAATGGCTAACAAACACATGAAAAGATGCTCAACATCACTCATTATCAGAGAAATGCAAATCAAAACTACAATGAGGTACCACTTTACACCAGTCAGAATGGTTGCCATCCAAAAATCTACAAGCAATAAATGATGGAGAGGATGTGGAGAAAAGGGAATTCTCTTACACTGTTGGTGGGAATGCAAACTAGTACAGCCACTATGGAAAACAGTGTGGAGGTTCCTTAAAAAACTGCAAATAGACCTGCCATATGACCCAGCAATCCCACTGCTGGGCATATACACCGAGGAAACCAGAATTGAAAGAGCCACGTGTACCCCAATGTTCATCGCTGCATTGTTTACAATAGCCAGGACATGGAAGCAACCTAGATGCCCATCAGCTGATGGATAAGAAAGCTGTGGTATATATACACAATGGAATATTACTCAGCATTAAAAAAAAAATTCATTTGAATCAGTTCTACTCAGGTGGATGGAACTGGAGCCTATTATCCAGAGTGAAGTAAGCCAGAAGGAAAAACAACAATACAGTATACTAACGCATATATATGGAATTTAGAAAGATGGTAACGAGATCCCTGCATGCGAGACAGCAAAAGGAACGCAGATGTATAGAACAGACTCGTGGACTCTGTGGAAGAGGGCAAGGGTGGGAGGATATGGGAGAATGGCATTGAAACATGTTAATTATCATATGTGAAATCAATCGCCAGCCCAGGGTTGATGCTCGGGGCTGGTGCACCAAGATGACCCAGGGGGAGGGAATCGGGAGGGAGGAGGGAGGGGGGTTCTGGATGGGGAGCGTATGTAAACCCATGGCGGTTTCATGTCAATGTATGGCAAAACCAACACAATAAAGTAAAGAAAATTTTAAAAATAAATAAATAAATAAAATTCAGGGGGCTTCCCTGGTGACTCAGACGGTAAAGAATCTGCCTGAAGTGCGGGAGACCTGGTTTCGATCCTTGGGTTGGGAAGATCCCCTGGAGAAGGAAATTGCAACCCACTCCAGTATTGTTGCCTGGAAAATCCCATGGATGGAGGAGCCTGACAGGCTACAGTCCATGGGCTTGAAAAGATTTTGTTCTCATTTTTTTAAAAACAGTAATCACTTTATTTGGGACTTCTTCCATGGTGGCTCAGACAGTGAAGAATTTGCCTGCAATGGGTTCGATCCCTGGGTTGGGAAGATCCCCTAGAGGGAATGACCAGCCACTCCAGTATTCTTGCCTGGAGAATCCCCATGGACAGAGGAGCCTGGTGGACTACAGGCACGACTAACTGACTAACCACATATGTATTGAATTTAAAAATAAAATTAATAGACATTTTAAAAGGGTTTCGCAAAGGTTTCACAAGGTTTATTCGCAAGGTTTTCTCAAAGTGCACATGCACACACACACATATATGCACGCATACATTTCAAAACTGCAACTTTCAAACTGCAATGACTAACTTTGGTTATGCCTTTGAGGAGAGCAAAATTGAATTTTTTTGTAAAAGTAAAACAACAATATATTTTAAATATTTTGTTAATTATCTTACCATGTATACTTTCATATATATGAAATATATTATCCTATAAAGCACATATGATTATTTTTCCTGAACAGTTACTTCCGCACTAACAACTTGGAGAGCAGAAACCTGATTCTTAGTAACAGAGATAAATATATGATACATTTGTAAACATGTTAAACTAATATTTTCCACAAGTTGAAATTTTACATTTTAATTGCATACTATGAGACTAGCTCTGCCTATGTTTGAAGTATTTGCCACTTAATGCTCATTTTACTTCATATATGCATGCATCATCCTTATGGTTGCTCTATTTATCTGATAAAATAGTATGCTTGCAACCAAACCAGGAAATAATGAATATCAAAGCCCAAATACTATAGTAGTCTATAATTTTATAAAATATACCAATAGTTTCTCCAGAATTTTGGATGCGTATTTCAAATTTGTCTCATTAAGTGATAGAGATTTTATACCATGATATTCAGTTTAAATCCACAAAGACAAAAGCAAACATTGTTTAAAAAAACACAATGAGTGAACATATATATATATTTATATATATAATTTTTACAAGAAAAAGCATTGCTCTTTTGTTATGTATTTTTGTTACTATATTGTAATCAGTGCCTTATTGGCAGTTAATATATAATGCATATTTCTAATTGAAAATATAAGGAATTAACTGAGACTCTGAACTTTATTTTCAAACTTTCTTTAACTTTGAAGCATATTCCCATTATTCCAGTGAGGATAGATTCATTTTAACATTCTAGCCCATTTCAGTCCTTGTAATGAGCCTAAAGTAGCTGCCAGCTTGCAGTGCTGAAATTAATGATAATTAAATGTAACACAAAATGTATTTCCATATTTTGTATTGCTCAAATGATTTCATCTCAGATGTAGTATGATTCTTTTTAGAGATGACTACTTCTATTTAATCTCTTTTTCAATTTTAATTTGAATTTCATATTGTTCCTGACTGTTTAATGAATATTTTGGGAGATGGCCATAGTATTGTTAATTATACTGGAGACTGAGTATAATTAATTCTTTTGGACCCAAAGTCAGCTAGTTAATCGATTTCTGATGAAACTGGAGATTAAACACAGATAGTTCACCTCTTCCTTCATTCATTTTAATTCTTCTCTCTTTGAATTCAGTCAGATACTTTGAAAAGTCATTGCTGGAAAAGCAGTTTGTGGAGCTGTTTTAGATATTATCCAGATGTTAATAAATGGATGATCTTTCACATCATGGTAGCTTAATACTGATTTTGAAAAATTAAGAAATTTTAGTTTCAGTTATTGGGAACTAGAAGCCACTGTTAGTCTTTATAATTCGTATTTAAATAATGTAATAATTGTCTATTAACAATACTCTCATGTTATCATATATACACAAAGTTGTTAAATGGCATTTCTAAAAATCCTAAAAGAGTAAAGAGGCAAATGTTTACAATATTCCTAAATACATTTCCTACTATATAGTACTTCCAATAATGAGTTAATAATTCATGAAGGAGAAACTGATTTCTTAAACAATTCAGTGCTTTTAGTATTCTTTGAAAAGCATTGTAGCATGTGTCACAGTCTCTCATGTTCAGTGCGAATGGCATACTATATAATGATACTATAACGTACCTTTACAATTTAAAAAATAAAATGAGAAAAACCAATACAATATTGTAAAGTAATTAGCCTCCAATTAAAGTAAATAAATTTTTATTAAAAAAAGAAAATGAGATATAATAAACTGACACAATTCCTTTTAGTCACAGAATAAAACTGTAAGGATCTTTTTCCCATTTCTTATATTACTTGAGATAACTTTTAGGTATGTTTTGAGAAATGCATATTTCAACATCTTAACAGAGATATCCTCAAATAACAAGTCCTGAATTTGATGAATTATTATTTCATACTAAATTATATCAGTTTACTTAAGCTAGTTTCAGTAAAAGTTTTCCATTGGAAGATGGATTCTTCTGAATACTTTTATTAGTTTTTCAATTTCTAGATTCTGCCAGAGAATTCTGGGAATAACCCAGTAGCCTTAAAGTCCAACAATGATTGTACATAAAAATTTTTTTAATCTGACCACTGAACTTTCAATTGTGCTACTAAACTTTACTGATAATGATACCTATAAGATGTAGTTAAATATTAAGTATCTCATTTATTATGTATAAATAACCCATTGGGTAATATTTCTTCCGAATGAACTTTGAATTTGCACAGCTGCTTGTGAATGAGTAAGCATCTTAATACTCAGCACATGATAGCAGGCAAGGAAGTCATTTCATTTTCATAAGAAAGTGAACTGTATTTTAGACATCAAAGAATTTGAAGTGGAGTCAAAAAAATGTGACGTGAATTTCACTTTTTAAGTATATATTTAAAAAGCAAAGCAACATTAGGCTCTTCATTATGCTGAAGTTTTAAATGGCATTTTATTTGCATTAGCATAATAACATTTTAATATTCAAATCTTATCTCTGTATAATTTTTAACTAAAATGTAGCACACTTTCTTATGTGCACACTATAATGTGATTAAAAAAGTTATATTTATAATCTTATTTTTTCAGGTGATTATACTTGAACTTTCTGAGATAGTGCATATTAACATATTAATTCATTTTATGTGACCTAGAATCGTTCACAAACCTCAAATAATATACCATTTTACCCATTCATTAAGTTTTAAACTTATCAGTGCACAGTGCTGATATTACTTGGGTCTTGTTTTATATTTTCATATAAATAATATTTCTCAGACACTTCCCTAAATCTTCTTTTTTTTTTTTTTTGCTGAAATATCAGGAGAAAGACATAGAATTTTCTAGTATTTCTAAAAGCAGAAACAAGAAGCTTAGCCAGGAAAAAATGGATGGACAATTGAAGCATGTGATTGAACAAATCTAATAAATAGCCATTATGAAAACAAAATGATGAACAAGGCTACAGGACAACTCATCTAAAGACAGCACCTTTGGTCAATGAAAATTTGTAAAGTGTAAGGAAGGTAACTAACAAATCAGTTAGTTTCACTATTTCTTGACTTTTGGGTCAGTCTTTTCCCTTCAAGCTAACTCTCAGTTGTGGAATCACAGTGACTCTACCTTTGAAGTATAAGCCTTTTTTCCCCAGATTTTAGAGAAAAGAAAAGCTATTATGCTCAGGGTAGGAAGAAATAGGGCAGCTGGAAATAAGCACTGGCTCCTAAAGCTTGTCCTTGGATCTGATAAAAGTGTCATCTGTTCGCACATGATTGAGTCTGAAGGTTCCCTGATGGTGAGTAAGAATCTATTATCTTCTCACACAGAAAAGGGAGTGAATCATAGGGAACAGTAACACAGTCCCTGACAGTGCTTTTGTTAACATCCCAGTTGGCAGGTATCATTTCTAACTTAAGCAGTCCTATACATCTAGGAAATGGTAGAGTCCAGATTTGAACCCAGGAAGTTTGGCTCAAAAGCCTTGAATTTTAACCACTATATCACACTTCTTTTAATACTAGGCAGCATTTCTAGTCTATGTGACTCCCAAGTCCATGCTCTTTAGATTCCGTGGATAGATTCCTATAAAATCTATCAATGTTGTATTACCTGGCAGACCAATATTAAAACCAGTATGTCTACTCAGCATAATGTTCTGCCATTTATCACAACCTTCTATACCCCTAAGGATCATATCATCTTCTGATATGAATGTCCTCTCCAGGCTCTTTGTATGTCCTCACATACTCCCTGAGTTTCTTCAAATAGTTTTGTTTATTTGTTTTTCAATGTCTTCTCTGAGTCATTTTCTCTGTGAGACTACCTTATACCACTGCAAATTGACAAAATCCTTTCTTCCTTTGTGATCCCACCATGACTCAAAAACTGTATCTATGTAATGCCTATCATATTATAATAGCTCACAAAATAGTTTAGAAAACATTAATTTCTTAAAGTAGTGAGACGGGTTTATTCATCTTTTCCCCCACTAACTCAATGCATTGCTGGTCAGGCAGGTGGAATTGTTATGTTTGCTGAATAAATGAATTCACCTTAGAAGCAGGTAAAACAAGAAATTTGAGTTCGCTGTTTCACACATATATGCTATTATTGGTCTGATTCTTGTATATGTATTTACCATTAACTCTGTGAAAAGCTAAGTAAACTTTCACTGTATATCTTGGCAAAGTGGACTCCGAATCCCAACATGTTTTCGTCTTTGTACAGGATGTCTGTTCTCTAAATTGATCTGAGTGATTAACTGGACTTTCAGTAACTTCTGACATAGGTGGTCCTTTCCATATAAAGCAGAAAGCTTGCTTTCATTCAGAAGGCTTTTACGGCAAACTGTTTATGGTCGTTCTCTTGTAAGCATAATAAGGCCACAGTGATTTTAATTGAGGTCATTACTAAGATTCATTGATCCACATTGCTAATGTTGAAATTTAAAGGTCAAGAAGCCATCACACTGACACAAATGCCACTTTTATGGGTTTGCTGCCAGACACAGGGTCATTTTAAAAAGACAGCCTTGGTTCTCTCAAATTTCCAACATACCCACCATGAATTGTCTTCCTCTTATCATTATAAAAATGCCAATGTCTCATTCCATCTCGCTGTTTTATGAGATTTGGAAACATACCAGTATATACTGCTATGACTGGAATCAGATGTTTTTAGACAGAGCAAGAAAGAATTGTAGCAAATTTGTGGTTGATGTTTTACAAAAAACTCCCATATTTGCTTGTATGCAGTGTCCAACATTGACAACATATGCAGGTAGACGGGCATGTAAATATCCTAAGGCATGTGGATGCTTGGTTGTGACTAGCTTGTGTGTGTGTGCATGCTAAATCCCTCCCGTCAATTCCAGCTCTTTGCAACCCTGTGGACTGTAGCCAGCCAGGCTCCCCTGCCCATGGGATTCTCCAGGCAAGAATACTGGAGTGGGTTGCCAAGCCCACCTCCAAGGGATCATCCTGACCCAGGGATCGAATTCTGGTTTCTTATGTCTCCTTCATTGGCAAGTGGATTCTTTACCACTAGCACCACCTGGGAAGCCTGTGGCTGGCTTAGTGATGCTCAATGTCTAAGCTGATTTCAGTCTTACTCTGTTTTATTTTGTGAAAAAATACCAAGGAAGATAAATGATGTTTAGTTCAGTTCAGTCACTCAGTTGCAACCCCATGGACTGCAGCACACCGGGCCTCCCTGTCCATCACCAACTCCCAAAGCTTGCTCAAACTCATGTTCATCAAGTCAGTGATGCCATCCAACCATCTCATCCTCTGTTGTCCCCTTCTCCTCCTGCCTTCAGTCTTTCCCAGCATCAGGGTATTTTCAAATGAGTTAGTTCTTCATATCAGGTGGCCAAAATATTGGAATTTCAGCTTCATCATTAAGTCCTTCCAATGAATATTCAGGACTGATTTCCTTTAGGATGGACTGGTTGGATCTCCTTGCAGTTCAAAGGACTCTCAAAAGTCTTCTCCAACACCACACTTCAAAAGCATCAATTCTTCAGTGTTCAGCTTTCTTTTTAGTCAAACTCTCACAACATGAGTACTGGAAAAACCATATCTTTGACTAGATGGACATTTGTTGGCAAAGTAACATCTCTGCCTTTTAATATACTGTCTAGGTTGGTCATACTGTTCTTCCAAGAGCAAGCATCTTTTAATTTCATGGCTGCAGTCACCATCTGCAGTGATTTTGGAGCCCAAGAAAATAAAGTCTCTCATTGTTTCCAGTTTCCCTGTTTATTTGCCATCTAAGCCACCAAAGAAGGCCCATAATACCCTGTTAGTGCTTTGTTTATTACTATTATGACTGAAGACATAATGCAAATTAAGAAACGTTTCATAGTAATGTCTTCTTAACCTAAAACAGACCAGTAAGTCAGAAATTAGACAGACTTTAGGTCAGAATTACTTCAGTCAGCAAACATTTATTGCCTTCCCTGTGCCAAACTACTCGGTATGTAGAAAAATAGATAGCTAAATAAAGCTCTTTCAGATTCCTATATCTATTAGAGTGATATACTCATTATCAGAGGTTTCCCTGGTGGCTCAGTGGTAAAGAACTCACCTGCAATGCAAAAGATATGGGTTCGATCCCTGGGTCAGGATGATCCCCTGGAGAAGGAAATAGCAACCCAGTATTTTTGCCTGGGAAATCCCATAGACAGAGGAGCCTGGTGAAACTGCAGTCCATGGGCTCTCAAAAGAGTTAAACATGACAGACACTAAACAACAACTCATTAGCAGATATCTTCCATTTAATGCAGTGAATTTTACTAGCATTTGGCCTTAAGTTCTAAAGAAACAGTGAGGGTAGGCATTCAGCCAAACCTGTACAAGGTCTCTTAGAAAAGGAAAATTCTACATTAAAGCTTAAGGCAATGTGCAATCAGCTCTGACACAAATACCATAAAAATATATATTTAATATGAAGTAGGCTATGGCCTTTCAGATGATGGACGTTATACTGCTCATTGGGAATACCTTCAGATGTTTTATAGATAAGATGACTTTTGAACTAGGTCTTGAAAGTTAAAAGGATTCCAATTATCAGTGTTATCACATTTGATGATAAATCATATTTGATGTTAATTTTCCAAGGGGTAACATTCCAAGAACTAAGCACAAAACTATTTTTTTTTCATACCTTCCATTAAAAAAGCCATCTTGCATGAAGATCATTACTTAATATATATATAACTTAATATATGAATATATATGTATGCTTGCTCAGTTTTGTCCATCTGTAGCCTGCCACGCTCCTCTGTCCATAGAATTTTCCAGGCAAGAATACTGCTGTGGGTTGCCTTTCTCTTCTCCAGGGGGTCTTCATGACCCAGGGAATGAACACAGAATGGAACCATGATCCTCTGGAAAGTGGATTCTTTACCACTGAGCCACCTGGGAAGATTTAACTGCATGAAAGTTTAAGAGGACAAAAAAGAAGAGACAAGATCATTTAAGAAAAAAAAAGAATAAGTCTGAATTACTGAAAAAAAGTGGTTCAACTAACAGATTGTGATGATTAGTTCTTTTGAAACATCTTTGCAAAGACTACGACTGATGTATATTGAGACACCCAATAAGAAATTTGTGTTGAATTGGTAAAATGTTCATTGAAGTCTAAGGTGAATTCTTGTAATATTCTACAAAGTAGTCCTAGGGAAACTTTTAAAAATTAAGTTACCTTTGTTTCTGATGTCTTTCTAAAGATAATTATCTATGAGGACTCTTCTTTATTTTCACATTTGAATAAGGGCTTTCCTGGTGCCTCAGTGAGATCCAGAGACATGGGTTGGATCTCTGGGTTGGGAAGATCACCTGGAGGAGGAAATGGCAACCCACTCCAGTAATCTTGCCTGGAGAATCCTATGGAGAGTGGGACCTAATGGGCTATAGTCCACAGGGTTGCGTCAGACTAGACTGAGTGACTAAAAAACAACAACATATAATTATATTTCTCTGTTTAAAGTGTTTCTCACTCTGCCACATCTGACTGTTTGAGACCTCATGGGCTGTAACCCTCCAGGATCCTCTGTCCATGAATTTCTCCAGTCAAGAATACTGGAGTGGGTTGCCTTTCTCTTCTCCAGGGGGTCTTCCTGACCCAGGGATTGAACATGGGTAACTCTCATCGCATTGCAGGCAGATTCTTTACCATCTGAGCCACTAGGGATTTCATAACACCTCACTTTTCTAATACTCAACCCTGCAGACCCTGCTCCATAGAAGCACTCTGTACTCTTAAATTCTTCTCCTTACTAAAACCGTAATTTTCTGCATAACTCTGATTTCCTTATAGGTTTTGTGATTATGCTTGCTGATTTATTCCTGTGATACAACACTTAGGTAACAATTTTGGCAATTGCTTCCAGGTAAAACTTTAATGGAGGTGAGATTAACTGCCGGAGACAGGTTTTCACTACTTTGGTTTTTATTTTGTTACCTTTTTTTTTTTTTTAAGTACACCAACCACACACACACATATACACACACACACAGAAAGAGACTTGGTTGTGGCTGTTCATTTCTTAATATCTTGGATTTAGATTCCAGATAGGAATTACTATTTCTAAAAGAAACTAACTTTTAAGTTAAAATTATCTTTTGGAAGTCTATCTCAAGTTAAATTCAACTTCTAAAATGTTATTGCCCAATTAAAATAATTCCTTTGGTTTATTTTCTTCCTATATTTTCTTCCTTTCTCCATACTTTTTCCTTTTCCTTTCCTTTTAAATAACCAATGTATATCTAAAAAGAGTGTATAAAATCAAAATCAATTTCTACAGGTCACATAATAACAAGGAATGTCTTGCTACCGAACTTAAATGAACTGAATTTGGCTAAGTATCCTATTTGTGTACTCATCATGAGGGATGTTTTGTTATATGTTTGACGAACAGTTGGTGATCTTTGAGTAAAACTAATTTGAAAACATATCCAGATATTTATACTATGCTGTTACTGCTTATGCTATATAATTTTCTATTAAATTGCTTTGATATTATAAAACCATTATGAGCATCTACATGAAAGTGAAACTGTTAGTTACTCAGGCATGTCCAACTCTTTGCAACCCCATGGACTGTAGTCCACCAGGCTCTTCTGTCTATGGGATTCTCCAAGCAAGAATACTGGAGTGGGTAGCCATTCCCTTCTCCAGGGGATCTTTCCAACCCAGGTATCAAACCTGGGTTTCCTGAGTTGTAGACAGATTCTTTACCATGAGCATCTATACAAAATATATTTAATTTGTAAACCATGTTATAGGTTTAGCCTTGCTCAAAATTTAAATGCAAAGTATAACACATTAGAAAGTTGTCATGTTTCTCAAAACATTTTAGAAGGTATACTGTCATAATAAAAATTAATCTATGTTTGGTAATAAAGCAAAAATGTTTATTTGTTAAGTCTATTAATCTTTTATTAGTGTGCTCAACAAGGCCCTAGAGAAAAATAAACTGACTAAAAATTTAAGAGAAAAAATTTCAAGGATGAGGAGAGTATTGTATATGGTTGAAATCATAGATTGATCAGCAGTGAGTCAGGGAAAAAAATAAAAGCTTTGTCAACAGAAGTGGATCAAAATACTGAATTATTAATTTGGCCTGACAGCACTCAATTATTTACTAAGTATTATCTTAACACCATTTAAATATTCATAATCACTTTATGAAATCCATTTTTGAGGAAAATGCTTAATATCAGAGGGAAAAGAAAAACAGTTTACATGATATTCCATCTATTCTTTGAAAAGAGTAATTTGTATTCTTTTCCTCTGGATGGCTGATGTAGTAACATATGAGGGATATATTTTTGTAGCTGACATCACAGTGGCCAACATGATGGAAGAGCGGATGCTTTTATAATACATTTTCACTGGAATACTGCTATGTTGGTCTGTATGTTCATTTTAGTTTCCTTGTTATAGACCTTCACATTGGAATCTTTCTCCTGCAAGTCAGGTATACACTATTGTTTTCCAGAATATGACATTACTGACTTTATGTTTGCTCTTATGCCAGACACTCAAAGATAATTTTAATAGCTATCCACTGACATCAGTCATAGTTAAAAATTATAGACACATTGAAAAGTCTGAGCCAGTAGGAAGAACCCTTTAATTTTTCATATAAATACAAGCAGACAGATGTGAATGGCTCAGTAATGTCTACTATTTTTTAAATTTTGTATTTACCCTCTTGCTAACTCATGCAAAAATTATTTCACAATATCAATTATAATTTTGTTGCATAATTTGATTGTGATTCAAAGATTTCTGAAACCTAAATCTAAAATCTGCATCTACAGTTTCAATGAATGTCCTGTGTCACAGATTGCGTATTTATATACTAAGAAAGGGGATAAAATAAACTAAGGACACTTTGATATGTGACAGCAGCAGCGCTTGGTACAGCTTTTCTAAATGATTTTACTTTAAATTTGTCTTTTCACTGCAGTAAGAATCTGTATGTTTTTTAGAATTGTTTTAACAAAATGATATTAAATACATTTAACTGATCCTCAACATGGAGGAAAATTTGTATCCAGAAAAAAAAGGTCCTTTTCTATATAAGTAAGATGTAATTAATTACTTTATGTTGTTAAACATGATTCTCCCCCTTATTTAAAAAAAATTACATGTCTGTTCATAGTTCTGCTGGGACTTGATAAAATTTCCCAAGATAAGATTTAACCCAGAAGCTATAACTTTATCCTAATTAACACCAATAGCATGTATCCTTAATCTTTTGATCCTTGTTCATTTCAGCATTTTTAATGTGTCTGAAATCATTTTAATTAAAATATGGCTTTACAGTGATACACTGCGCACAGCCGTAACAACTTAAAAATGGCATATATAGAAATGATTAAATATGCAATCAGTCTTCCCCAGTGGCTCGGCAGTAAAGAATCGAGCTTCTAACGCAGGAGACACAGGAGATGCAGGTCTGGTCCCTGGGTCAAGACAATCACTGGAGGAGGAAGTGACGATCCCCTCCAGTATTCTTGCCTGAAAAATTCCATGGACAGAGGAGCCTGGTGAGATACAGTCTGTGAGTGAGCAGCTGAGCGTGTACTTCTGACAAATAGGTAATCAGCCTAAGTGATAAGACTTACATGAAGAGATAATTTAACATCTCAACAGATTCTATGTGGAAATAAAAATATCCTCATTTTGCAGTAGATTCTTTCAAAAGTATGGATCTTTATTCTCCTTTGCCTGGAAATAGTATAATTAATATTCATAAGGAAAGTTTAGGATTTTATTTCAAATATCTTCAACAAATCTAAATGCTACATAGCTGTCCTGTGAATTTATTATATTATATAGAAACAAATTTCACTAATTTAAAGAAATGTAAACTGGTCAAATAAACTTATCTTAGACATTTTAAACACGTTCTGTAAAATAGCATATAAAATATTAGCCACTCAGTTTGCATTCTTAAACATACAGAGCTCCATATAGTTAATTTCATATGTGTGTAGTTGTGAATACAACACAAGCAGTCAAATACATTATAGCAAGGGTTGTATTGTGATAACTATATCAATATCATTTGTTTCATCAAAAACATGTATAGTGCCTCAAGTCCTAATCTTTTTGTATTATTATCTTTTAAATTATTCAACTCCCAGTATGTTTATCAAGTTGAAGTGCATCCTCTGTGAATATAAATGCCATGAGGCCAATAACTTTTTTATTTGAAACTGGGAAGTTTATTCCAGAAGAATAATAGTGAATATAAAAAATATTATTTTTATTTGGATTGTGCCCAGCTCCACTGACAAACAAAAATAATTATAATGAAAAGAGTCAGAACCCTGTTTTGATAAATCTAGGTAAAATATAGTAATGTCTAGTTGGTATGATCTATGCATAAATGCACAGAGCTTATTCAAAATTTGAATATTTAAACCTAAGTTTTACATATCAGAATAGATATTACATTATACAGATGAAAAGTAATTATGATTGAGCTTTTTACTAAGACCTAAGTGTACTGGAATATCACACCGTAGCATTTTTAACTAAGAGTTAACCTTCCATGAGAACTATTCTATAGAAAGGCAGAAAATAATAAAGAAAAACTTTAGATACATGCAATGCTGCTCAAAGTTCTGTTTTAATTCACATCATCAGTAACTCAGCAATCCTTTCTCTCATTTCTAATGTATTCAGTATTTCATAAAATTGGACAAGGAATGCAATTTATCAAACTAGGACTCAGTGCATCACACACTGTTGAAATAGTAAAGTAGTTCACTCTTAGAAGCATCACTATTATCATTATACATTATGACTTTTTAGACAATGAAAAATACTGCTTTTGTCTCCACAGGTGCAAAGTGCTTTCAGGGCAGAAAGACACCTCTGTAGGTTACTTTTGCCAATACACTGCAGCTTTGGGGTGCTAACAGTTTTGATTGCAGTGTAAAGATAAAAAGCAAGTGGCTACCTTTTCTCCATTGATATGGGGTGCCTTCCAAAGGATTGTAAAATCAAAGCCATTTCTAGTTTTGTTCTATGCAATCTTGCCTCTGTAGTTTGTATAACAAGAAAATGTAATGAAAATGGTACCATTTAGACAGTGCATGGGGGAAATGTGTGCTTTCTAAAGAAAATATTTGAATATTCACCTATCTTGGATAATATGCTTCGACATCATAGCTTTCAATGGGGCCCAGAGAAAAAAATTATCCTCGGCTGAAAATATTTTATATATTTTACCAACAGTTTTAATTTTTATTAAATGTTCTTCAGGCAACCAAATTTTCCCTTCCAGTTCTATATCTTGCAACTGACTGGTGTCTGTTCTGTTGCTTTAAGTGGCAATCTTTTGTAGTCACCAAGTCCTTCTGTGAAAATCCTGCCAAAAATTATATCCTGTTTTAATTCATCAAAAAATACTTGCCAGATGCTTAGTCTATGAAAAGCCACTCTCAGAATGACAACAAATAATGATTAATGGAATAAAATACATCGTGTTCAATGTTTCCTAATCATCTCAAAAACGGTAGGTAAGATACGCTTATGATTTATTTCTACATTTATATTTTTATGCATCCAAGGTTAAAACCACCAGCTTATAGCTGATTTAAAATTGTATTGAAGAACCTGTATTAGGGTTGACAGTGTGTAAGTGGAGAAGAAAGAAGAGATAACTGATTCATGTTTGATGATATATATTTCACAATATCAGTGAAGATGTATGTAATTAGCTACACTAAAGAGAATTGATTGTGTTATCAGTACATGTACACTAAAGTTATAGCAAGGAGCATCATTGTTGTATTCACATACTATCTCTACAGTGAATATCAGATAGCTAATAAGCATAAAAGCTATAGATTTCAGTAATCTTGGTGACCTCACCATCATATAACCTTATGTACTCATTAAATTTATTTTTACCTATTAATGTCCTACACTATTTTAAGTGCTGGGAGTTAAACAGTAAAAGTGCATCCTATACACTTTTGGAAAATAGTTACAAAATACTTTTTTTGCTAAATTCCTACTAAGCTAATCATTTTTGTTGTCTAAGTCTGGCATCCCGAGTTTGCCATCAGCCTTCCTCATCCTGACCCCGTAGGTACATCAGGAGCGGCTCATTAGGAGACTGGAAGGCAGAAAATGCCAAGAGACGCTTAGCATCCATCTCCGTCTTTAGTCTGTGTTTACCCAGATCATCAGACAGTTTACCTTCGGCTCTCCCAGCAGCTAGCCTTGCTGTTCCCCATGACAGGTGCCAACCTCACCCATACAGCATCGACTCTGCACCGTGAGAACCTGTTCAGTGTTTCTCCGACACCTGCAGTCCATGGCTCCTCCTCAGAGGATCTGTTAATGTTGATGTGCTGGTATCTTAGCCTTTCTAACTCCCAGCCTCATAGGCACCTTTATTTTGATATATTAATGCCTTATAATACCATATCTTCTCTTTGATCATTACGAGGGAAGGAATTCAATTGATAGTTACAGAGAAAGAAGACAAGGAAAGAAGCAAATTTGGAAGGAAATATAAAAAGCTTAATTTGTGCCATGATAAGTTTGAGATAATTATTAGTGGCATTTTTCAACTCATTTTACAGACAGACAAATTGATTCTGTTTTACATCCTATTAGATGTGGTCCTGGACAAAAATGAGTCAGTGTATCAGGTTTGGTGCCTCAAACAGAGCTTTAATTATTTTCATTAAATTGCTCTTCAAATGCAATGTGCCATGGAGAAAAATGCCTTCAAATATTGTCAATAAAGCTTGTTTGAAAGTATTTATGTTTTCCTTGGAGATTCTATAGTAGTTTCCTTTTCAGTATGTGAAGGTTAAAGTAAAACAAACAAGTTTTATCTTCCAAATTTACATGCTTCTTTGTTATATTGAAACCCCACTGATGATTAGAGCATATAGCTGAAAATATATTATCACATGTAACTATGAAATATGTTTTACAATTTTTCCTCAAGAATATTATCATTACTTTCCCTGTAATAAAGTGTCAATTTATTGGTGTTATATGTGTTAAATCTTTTTTTAATTCACAATGCTATAATAGATACTTAAACGTATTATTGATGACTTTAAATATTTAGAAGTCACCTTTAACTTTTTGAAAAATGTGTGTTTTTTTCCCTTTATAGACTATAGCTCCTTGTTAGAAAAATGTGCACATTTTAAATCATTTTAACATTTGAATTCAGTTCCTGCTCACCTCTGGGAATGAAAGCCATGGCCTCATGTATAAAATATGAATATTTCTTAAAAATTATTATTAGCTGGTGAAGTGCATAAATAATGCTAAATAATAATGAATAAATATTCCTGATGCTTCACATTCTCTCCAGAATATGGTGCTATCAATGTTCTGGGTTTGGGCCATCCTGATAGTTAGGTAGGGTTTCCTAGGTGGGGCCCTAGTGGTGAAGAACTGGCTTGCCAATGCAGGAGACATAAAGAGATTTGGGTTCAATCTCTTGGTCTGGAAGATGCCCTGGAGGAGGGCGTGTTCACTCACTCCAGTGTTCTTGCCTGGAGAATCCCATGGACAGAGAAGCCTGGAGGACTACAGTCCATGGGGTCACAAAGAGCCAGACATGACTGAAGTGCGTGCACGCACACACACACACACACACACACACACACACACGATAGCTGTGTAGAGGTATCTTGTTTTAATTTTGACTTGTATTCATCAAAGTTTTGTAGTTTTCCTCATTTAAGTCTTGTATGTATTTCATTAAATTCATACCTAAGTATTTTATTTTATTGGATACTAATATAAATAGTATTGTATTTTCAACATCAATCCAATTTGTTCATTGCTGCCCTTATAACTTTATAATCTTAACAACTTGCTCTAATTGGTAATTAGTTCCAGGAAGTTTTAGTCAATTCTTTAAAATTTTCTACACAGTCATGCTAGTTTCAGATCAAACAAGCTTTATTTCTTCTTTCTTAATCTACATACCTTTAATTTTATTTTCTTGTTTCTTTCATTAGGTAGAACTTTCAGTATGACATTGTAAAGTAGTGTAGAGAGGGATGTGCTTGCCTTCTACCTGATCTTGGTGGAAAACTTTGTTTTTCATCATTAAATGTGATGTCAGTTGTAGGGTTTTTGTAGATATCCTTCATCAGATTGAGAACATTTATCTCTATTTCTGGCTTACTAAAAAAAAATTTTATTAATGAGTATTGAATTTTGTTAAATCCTTTTTTTTGCATCTGTTAATATGATCATGTGATTGTTTTCCTATGGATTTGTTACATAAATTGATTATTAAATCTTGAACCAGCTGTACAGACCTGCAAAAAATCTTACTTGGTGAGATAACTCTTTTTATACAATATTGGGCTCAATTTGCTAATATTTTATTAAAAGAGAATTTTTGCATCTGTGTTTGTGAGATATATTGGCCTGTAATTTTCTCTTCTTGTAATTTGTTTGCCTGGTTTTGGTATTTTGGAAATGCTGGCCTCTTAGTATGAAGAATCATGTGTAATTTCTTCCTTGAAAGTTTGGTAAAATTCATCACTGACCTGATCTGAGCCTGGTGTTTTCTTTGAGCGAAAGTTATTAATTATTAATTCAACTTATTTTATAGATATAGGCCTATTGAGGTTATCAGTTGATTTTGCAAGATTTTGAGAGATCTTGTCTTTCAAGGAACTGGTCCATTATATCTAAATTATCAAATGTGCAACCATTGAGTTGGGTTTTACATAAAACATTTTGTTAACTCCCCATATATTAGAGGATTTTCCAGTTTTCTTTTTGTTATTGACTCCTAGTAAAATTCCATTGTCAATCCTGTTAAATTTGTTATGGTTTATTTTATATGGCCAGAAATTGGTCTTTATGAATGTTCCATGTGGGCATGAGAAGAAAGTCTATTCTGGTATTGTTGGATAAAGTGATCTATAGGCTTTAGTTATATCCAGTTGACTGATGGTATAATTGAATTCAACTATGTTGTTAGTGATTTTCTGCCTGAGGGATCTGTCCCTTTCTGATAGAGAGGTGTTGGTCTCTGAATATGCAAGTGGCTTCAGTTTCCCCTCCATGAAATTCTATTAGATTTTGGCTCACTTAGTTGGATCTTCCATTATTAGGTTCATACATGTCAAGGATTATTATGTATTTTAGAGAATTGGCCCTTTATTATTGCTTAATGATAACTTTCCTTGCTTTGAAATCTGCTCTGTCTGAAATTAATATAGCCTCTCCTGCTTTTTTGATTAGGTTAGCATTATATATTTTTCTCCATCCATTTACTTTTGAGTTATGCACCTTTATGGGCTGGTGGCTCAGATAGTAAAGAATTCGCTTGCAATGCAGGAGACCTGGGTTCGACTCTTGGGTTGGGAAAATCCCCTGGAGGAGGGCATGGCAACCCACTCTAGCCCACTCTTGCCTGTAGAATCCCCAAGGATGGGGGAACCTGGCGGGCTGCAGTCCATGGGGTCTCAGAGATTCTGACACAACAGAGTGACTAAGGACAGCACAGCACTAAGCACAGCACTTTTATATTCAAAGTGAATTTCTTATAAACAACATGTAATTTATCCTTTTGTTCTTTGATCCATTCTGACAATTTCTGTGTTTTAATTGGTGCATTTAGACCACTGACTTTGAAAGTGAGTATTGATATAGTTGGGTTAGTAGCTACCATATTTGTTACTGTTTATTATTCAGTGTCCTTGTTCTTTGCTAACATGTCTTCCAGTCTTTTTCTGATTTTTGTGTTTTAATGGACATACAGTTCCATGTATTCTCCTTTCTTATGATATTAGTTTTACTTTTGTTTTTCACTCTGTTAAGTGGTTGTCCTAGAATTTGCAATATACATTTCCAGCTAATGTAAGCCCACTTTCAGAATACCTTTTATAACAAAATAATCCCAATCCCTCTCTTTTCCTTCCCCTTATATCATTGCTGTTATACATTTCAATTTATAAGCATATGTATAGATATACACACATATTATATATAAGTACGTAAATATACACAATCAAATATATTGATATTATTTTAGACACCAGTATCTGTTAGACCAATAAAGAATAGAAAAAAATTTTAAAGTTTTTATTTTGCCTTCACTTAAGCTTTTTGTATTCTTTGGTACCTTACATAAATCTAGAGTTTTACTTACATCATGTTCTTTAAATAACTTATTTTAACATTTTTTTTGCAAGTCATCTCTACAGACAACAAATTCCCTCAGTTTTTGTTTGTCTGAAAAAGTCCTAATTTCTCCTTGACTTTGGAAGTTTAATTTAAAGGGTACTGAATTCCAAGTTGCTGTTTATTTTCTCTCAATAGATCAAATTTTTCATCCCTTCTGTTCTTGCTTGTATGGTTTCTGAATAGAAGCTGAACATCATTCTTCTCTTTGTTCTTCTATAGGTAGTTTTTTTCTATTTTATTTTATTTGCTTTGTGTAGTTTGAAAATAATATGTCTCTGTGTAGTTTTGGTTGCAATTTATCCTGTTTGGTGTTTTCTGAATTTTACGGGTCTGTGGTTTGGTGTCTGGCATCAATTTGGGGAAATTCTCAGTCATTATTATTTCAAATATTTCATCTCTTCCACCTCTCTTTCTTCCTCTGGCAACCCCACATGTTTCTACCTTTTCTACAAACTGGGTTGGAGCTGAGTTTGTCCCACCTCATACGTGGAAGGCCAGAACTAGGTAGTTCCCTTTCCCTAGGATAGTCAAGTTCCCACAGTTTTTGATCTTCAACATTATTTCTTTTGGTTCATTCTTAGGATTTCCATTTCTCCACTTATAATACCCATTTGCTCTTGTATATTGTCCACTTTATGCATTAAAACTCTTAGCATATTAATCAAAGTTATTTTAAATTCCCAGTCTGTTAAGTCTAACATTCCTGACATGTCTGATTCTGATGCTTGCTTAATTTGAAACTGTGTTTTTTGCCTTTTGGTATGTTTTTCAATTTGTTTATTCATTTTTTCCCCATCCTGAACCCCCCTCCCACCTCCTTCCCCATTCCATCCCTTTAGGTCATCTAAGTGCCCCAGCCCTGAGCATCCTGTCTCATGAATCAAACCTGGACTGGCGATCTGTTTCACATATGATAACACACATGTTTCAATGCTATTCACTCAAATCATACCACCCTCGCCTTGTCCCACAGAGTCCAAAAGACTGTTCATTACATCTGTGTCTCTTTTGCTGTCTTGCATATAGGGTCATTGTTACGATCTTTCAAAATTCCATATATATGTGTTAGTATACTGTATTGGTGTTTTTCTTTCTGACTTACTTCACTCTGTATAGTAGGCTCCATTTTCGTCCACTTCATTAGAACTGATTCAAATGTATTCTTTTTAATGCCTGAGTAATATTCCATTGTGTATATGTACCACAGCTTTCTTATCCATTCATTTGCCGATGGACATCTAGGTTGCTTCCTTGCCCTGGCTATTATAAACAGTGCTGTGATGAACATTGGGGTACACATGTCTCTTTCAATTCTGGTTTCCTCGATGTGTATGCCCAGCAGTGGGATTGCTGGGCCATATGGAAGTTCTATTTCCAGGTTTTTAAGGAATCTCCACACTGTTCCCCATAATGGCTGTACTAGTTTGCATTCCCACCAGCAGTGTAATAAGAGTTCCCTTTTCTCCACACCCTCTCCAGCATTTATTGTTTGTAGACTTTTGGATGGAAGCCATTCTGACTGGTGTGAAATGGTACCTCATTGTGGTTTTGATTTGCATTTCTCTGATAATGAGTGATGTTGAGCATCTTTTTATGTGTTTGTTAGCCATTTGTATTTATTCTTTGGAGAAATGTCTGTTTAGTTCTTTGGCCCACTTTCTGATTGGGTTGGGAGGGAAGTGGGAGAGGGGTTCTGGAAGGGGAACACATATATACCCATGGCGGATTCATGTCAGTGTATGGCAAAACCAACACAATATTGTAAAGAAAAAAAAGTCTTTCTTGAATTTGTTACAATAAAATAAACAAATAAATAAAGACAATAAGTGATAGATGGTCAAAAAGAAAAAAAATTAAAAATAAAAAAATAAAAGTGCAAAACATAAAAATAAAATGTTTCCTTCTCTTCTGCAAAAACCCAGATTTTTTTAAATCTGATATTTACTGTGGAAACCTGGTTGAACACTTGGAATGACTCTCTCACCTTAGTGGTAACCCACCCCTAGCTGGCAGCCCTGGAGTAGTCAACTCCAAGACTTGTCCACAGGGATTCCTTAACAATTTGTCAACACAGTTCAGGTTTCTCTGTCCAGCAGTGATGTCATACATCTCTGCTCTGGTTAGCTGAAATTCCCTGTATCTGCCTGTCTGTCTCACTGATCTTGGTTGAAGCAATTTGCCCATGTCTTTCATCTCTCATAGACAGAAGAAGAGTTGTTGGTTTTCAGTCTGTTCAGTTTTTTATCTATTGTTAGGATGGAGTGGTGACTTCCAAGCTCCTTACAGGATCAGAAACCAAAAATCTCGACTCTAGTTTTAATAACTTTTTGTCTCTAAATATTAGCCTCAGTTTACTATTGTATATGAAAATACATGCAAAAACTTGAGGAGGAGTGGCTTGGAGGAATAAAGGTAGGGAATTTTTGCAGTTTAGAGTAATAAATTTTTCAGAATTTCTGAGTGGAGATGATGCTAAATAAATCATTTTTGTGTTGTTTTGTTGTGTTTTCTGACACTTTTCAACCCCATGCACTGCAGCACACCAGGCTTTACTGTCCTTCACTGTCTCCCAGACTTTGCTCAAACTCATTCCATTGAGTCAGTGATTGGCTCATATATAAAAGGCAGAGTTGATGTAACAGTTAAGACATGTATTTATTTTAAAGGATTTAATTTTACATTTATATGCAAGTTTGGCAATAAAATTTGAACTGGAGAATGCTGGATAGCTAATCAAATAATTTCTATATATCTAGTCAATATTAACATTATAAATATATATATAGTCCCCTTATTTTGAATTACTTTATTTGTCATTCTATAATTCAACATGCTAGACTAGAACACCATAGACTAAGTGACTCATAAACAAAAGAAATATGTTTCTTGCAGTTCTGCAGGCTGAGAAAAGTCCAAGATGAAAACATGTCTGGGGAGATCTTACTCTTTCTTCACATGGCAGAATGAACAAGGGAGCTCTTTATAAAAGCTAGGGCCTCTTTTATAAGACTGTCAATTCTATTTATGGGTGGTCCACCCTCATGACCCAGTCACCTTCCAAAGCCCCCTCCAATACCATCACACTGAGGATTAAGATTCAACATATGAATTTGAGAGGAAACAAACATTTAGTCGATTGTACTGTAACTGAACCATGAACTTCCAGATGTTCAAACTAGTTTTATAAAAGGCAGAGGAACCAGAGATCAAATTGTCAACATCCGCTGGATCATCAAAAAAGCAAGTGTTCCAGAAATACATCTATTTCTGCTTTATTGACTATGCCAAAGCCTTTGACTGTGTGTCACAATAAACTGTGGAAAATTCTGAAAGAGATGGGAATATCAAACCACCTGACCTACCTCTTGAGAAATCTGTATGCAGGTCAGGAAGCAACAGTTAGAACTGAGCATAGAACATCAGACTGGTTCCAAATAGGAAAAGGAGTACATCAAGGCTGTATATTGTCACCCTGATTATTTAACTTATATGCAGAGTACATCATGAGAAACGCTGGACTGGAGGAAGCACAAGCTGGAATCAAGATTGCCAGGAGAAATATCAATAACCTCAGATATGCAGATGACACCATCCTTATGGCAGAAAGTGAAGAGGAACTAAAGAGCCTCTTGATGAAAGTGAAAGAGGAGAGTGAAAAGTTGGCTTCAAGCATAACATTCAGAAAACTAAGATCATGGCATCCAGTCCCATCACTTCATGGCAAATAGATGGGAAAACAGTGGAAACAATGGCAGCCTTTATTTTTCTGGACTCCAAAATCACTGCAGATGGTGATTGCAGCCATGAAATTAAAAGATGCTAACTCCTTGGAAGGAGTTCAATATGCACCTAGACTGCATATTGAAAAGAAAAGACACTACTTTGCCAACAAAGTTCCATCTAGTCAAGACTATGGTTTTTCCAGTAGTCATGTATGGATGTGAGAGTTGGACTATAAAGAAAGGTTAATACCGAAGAATTGATGCCTTTGAACTGTGGTGTTGGAGAAGACTCTTGAGAGTCCTTTGGACTGAAAGAAGATCCAACCAGTTTATCCTAAAGGAGATCAGTCCTGGGTGTTCATTGGAAGGACTGATGTTGAAGCTGAAACTCCAATACTTTGACCAGCTGATAAAAAGACCCTGATGCTGGGAAAGATTGAAGGCAAGAGGAGAAGTGGATGACAGATGAGATTGTTGGATGGCATCACTGACCCAATGGACATGAGTTTGAGTAAACTCTGAGACTTGGTGATGGACAGGGAGGCCTGGAGTGCTGCAGTCCATGGGGTCACAAAGAGTTGGACATGATTAAGCTACTGAACTGAGCTGTAACTGATACTACTTGAATCCCTATGACTTTAAAAATACAGAATTTTAAAAATTAGACTCAATTAGCTTTGACATACAAAATAATGCTTTTTTAAAAAGTGTGTTTTCCAGGCTAGTATGGGGATTTCAAGTTGTTAAACTCAAGCCAAGTTAAAGTGATAGCAAAAGGAAACAACCCAAACACCTGAGTCAGCATGCTTCTATTCAGTATAAGACAGAGAACCTTGGGGCAAAAGATTATTACCTGCTGGAGGAGAACTATATTAAATATTATCTACTCAATTAAAGTTAATATTGAAAAGTGAAGGTGGAATTGCCCTTTCCATCTCAGGCATTCTAATGCATGAATCAAAATCCGTGCTGAGCAAAAACATATATAAGCTGGTGACAGATCTGATCCCCAGAAGTGTAGTGAGTGAATGGTGTTTAGTGATTTCTTTATCAAAAAGATTTTCAAAATCAGGTTTAAAAAATGAAACCAGAAAGGAAATAGGAAATGAGGTGTGTAAAAGAAAAGACTTGGTAAGAAACCCATGGAGAAGATTTTTTGTCATCAGAGCTGCACTTAGCTATTTCAGATTTGTGGTGGGTACTGTACACTGAGTAGCAATGAGTTTAGGTTTACAATAATGTCTTTTTTTCTAGTTTGAAAAGCACATAGAAGTGCTAAAGAAATTGGAGTTTTCTACCAAAAGCTCCTAATTTCTAACAACCTAACAGCATGAAATTTTCTTTTGAGTCTCAATGTTTGACTAGTCTGGTTGGAGGAGAAAATCACAGTAACTGCCCAAGTGTATTTCTCCTTGAATGGAAGCAGCCTTTATTCAATACCAGTATTCAATTATCTCAGAACTTACTGTGAAATAATATGAATCATATGAGGGGTATAAATACAAAAAGACTTCATGTATATTGGGAGACTTGGTTTACCAAAGAGCAGATTACAGTTAATAGTCAATCAGTACATATGAATTTATCTTTTATCAGCCATTTGTTAACTTTTCTTGATTGTTAAAATAAGAAAAATTGGCAAATAAGTTGAAATGACTTCTGTATTTGTGTGCTATTTGATCTCAATCTTCTTGTGATTTATTTATGGATCTCTGAATTTTAGCAAGATATCTTTAAAAATTATGAAATATAGTGCACAGGAATTGTGATAAACCTCCTAACTTCTACTGTGCACTAAAAGTTTAGAAGATACTTTAAAATATATTTTCATGAATTTTTCCTGCAGCACATAAGTTGGAAAAAGAAGGGAAATGATGAGTTAAAGGTAAAACCCTGATGGATTTGTTGTGAAGATTAAATGAATTTGTGTGTTTGTGTGTGTGTGTGTAAATTCTTGAAAAATTGCCAAGTACATAACAAGTACCACTAAAAGTATCATATTTTTATTATTACACAATGGTATTATTATTGATGTTATTAGTTTTATTATTATTTCAACTAGATATGAGTATCATGCTTATAACAATATCAATCTGATTCTTCTTTTTACACCCTGCGTTAGTGAGGTGCATTTGTTACAACTGATGAACCAGTACTTAAGTAGAAACTTAACAAACCATTGTATAGAATCTTTGTGCTGAAAATTATAATATGCTAATAAAAGAAATAAAACCAAAATGGAGAGATATACTGTGCTCATGGAATGGAAGATTCAACATAATAAAAACATTATCTATCAGCTTTTAATGCAGTTGTTATTAATTCTTGGCTTCCTTGGTAGTTCAGCTGGTTAAGAATACACCTGCAATATGGAAGACCCTGATTTGATCCCTGGGTCAGGAAGATCCCCTGGGAGAGGAATAAGCTACCATCTCCAGTGTTTTGGGGCTTCCCTGTAGCTCAGACAGTAAAGAATCCATCCGCAAGGTAGGAGACCTGGGTTCTACCCCTGGGTTGGGAAGATCTCCTGGAGAAGCGAACAGCAGAGGACTTTTGCATATATAGACAAGCTAGTTCTAAAACGTTACTGAAAGTAACAAGCTGTAGAATAATTAGAATGATCTTGAAAAAGAAATATGAGGTAGGAAGAATCACTCAACTAAATCTTAATGATTATTTTATATCTAAGATTCATCTGTGTGGTGCCAGCACAGATATAGACACAGATTAATAGAGCAGAATAGAAACCCAGAAATAGACCCATACATGTGTGATCAACTGATTTTTGATAAAGGTGAAAAGCAATCCAAAGGAGAAAAGACTGGGAAAAGAATTTGTAAACTTGACAATAAAAACAATATTAATTTTTAAAAATTATAAATTTGATTTAATCAAAATGAAAACTATGCTTTGTGAAAGTCACCACTAAGAATATGAAAAGATAAGCTACAGGCTAGAGTAAATATTTGTAAGATACATATTTAGGAAAAGATCAATATCTGGAATATCTAAAGAACTTTCAACTAAACAGTCCTTAATGGTCTAATTAGAAAATGGCCAAGCTACATAGACATCACAAAGAAGAGGATCAGGAGATGATAAATAAAGCACTCAAAAGCATGTTTAACATTGCTACCAATGCTACCATTGCTAACATTGCTACCAATGTACCATTGCTACACAAAACACAAAAATGACGTTTTAAATTAGTGAAAGGCTTATTTTCTGGCAAGGGTGCAGAGAAACTCCATCATGCATATATTGCTAATGAAAATGTGAAAATGATAAAGCCATTTGGAAAACTTCAGAGGTTTCTTATAAAACTAAATATGCAATTTCCATATAACCTAGCAATTAACACCCCCACCCCGGGCATTCATAAAAAATCCTATACAGGAATATTTATAGCAGATTAATTCATTGTATTAGTTTCTTGCTGCTGCTGTAACAAATAACCAGAGACCTGGTAGCTTTAAACAAGAGAAATTTATTCTATCACAATTTCAGAAGCCAGCAGTCTCACTTGGTGAAAATCAAGGTGAGAACTGCCATATTTAAGATGGATAACCAACAAGGATCTACTATATAGTACATGGAATTCTGCCCAATGTTATGTGGCAGCCTGAATGGGAGAGGGGTTTTCGGGAGAATGAATGCATGCCTATGGATGGCTGAGTCCCTTCACTGTTTACCCGAAACTGTCACAGCATTGTTAATCAGCTATACCCCGATACAAAATAAAACATTCAAAAAAAAGAGAAGAAAATCAAGGTGTCAGCCCATCCTCCCTCTGTAGTCCCTGGGGGAGAATCTCAGCCCTGATGTTTCCAGCTTCATTAGGCTGCTGTGTTGCTTGTCCAGCATCCGGATCACCTATCCCCCAGCTCCCTCTGCGGTAATATTGTGCTAATCCTTCTCCTCTGTTGTGAGTTCCCTTAGTATCTCTCCTGCCACGTATGACTCAACCAGGTAAACCATGATAACCCTTCATCTCAAAGTATTGAATCACACCTTCAAAGTCTTTTCCACATAAAGTAACATTCCCAGGTTCCTGGAATTTAGACTTGTGCATTTTGGTATAGGGAGCTTCATTCATCCTGCTGCTACTGCTGGCGCTCGGTCACTTCACTCCAACTCTGTGGCTCCATGGCCTGTAGCCCACCTGGCTTCTCTCTGCATGGAATTTTCTAGGCAAGAATACTGGAGTGGGGCTGCCATGCTTTCCTGCAGGGGATCCTCCTGACTCACGAAATAGAACTCCTGTCTCCTGAACTGCAGGCAGATTCATGGCTACTGAGCCCCCAGGGAAGCCCCATTATTCATCCTTCCACACTCATAGTTGCTCCAAATTGAAAACAAGCAACATTTTTAAATTCTGATTTTTGGAAATAAAGGAATAAATGTATAGCTTCATAGTATCATCTTGAAATTGTATATCTCTATGTTTTGTTTTTTTTTTCCTTTTAAGTGAGTAAATGAATTTATATAAAAATAGTAATTATATAATCATTGGTATTTATTCAGTGCTGACTAATGTCAGACATTTAGGTAAAACTCTGCCTGTTACTGGTTTTAGTCCTCAGAAGTTCCCATCAGGAAGCTAAAAATTATATCCCCATTTTATAGATGAGAAATCTAAAGAAAAGAAATTATATGTTACTTTCTGTTTATGAAACTATGTGGAATGACTTCAGGGTCCACATCTTAACTACTACACTGTAATGTTTCACTATAAGCATTTTATATATAGTTTTTATTAACATTATAAAATTTAATGGTTAATCATTAATATTCTTATGGCTGTATAAAATTCTGAATAATTTACAAAATATATTGTGAAAAGTTACAAAAGGAAAACATCACGCTAGCTTCTCTGTGACTATAATTTTAAGTGTCCTTTCTGTGCTTCCATTGAGATTCAGTAAATTTATATAGCAAAGAATAATTGGCTCATTATGATGTAAATGACTATGATAGGAAAAGCCTTTTAATTATTTATAATAAATTATTTTTGGTTGCCAGTTTTAAATTAGCAACTGGGGTTAATTACTGAATGATGTCTGTGCCTATGTCCAGATTCATTTACACTGAACAGGTTATTTTAGTAAACTTAATGTCACAGTTATTTTTCCTAACATTGTTAAATTTCACATTTCTTCATCTTTTATATAATCTTTTCCATTATCTTATTTGCCTAAACTCTATCACTATTGTCAGAAATTCTAAAGGTCATACTTATAGATGCTCTATGAAACTGAGCAGTTGATATACTTTGAAACATTAAAGGAATCAACTCTGATCCTGAGATGGGGAATCAGTATTCATAATATTGTGTTCATTTAGCCATTCAATTATTCAACAATGTTAATGAAGCACCAATACTAAGTGTTAGAGAAAGTTCTAATTATTGTGCCAAATGAAAGTGCAAATATGCCGTGGTCTCTGGAGTAATGCATAATCTAGTGGAGAGAAGCCTTTATAAACAATTAAGCATAACACTAGCTGATAGATAAATATTAATTTTTCAAGAATGTTAGCAGAAGTACATCCAAATATTTATTGCTGCTTTGAATGGAACTCCTTGTCCAATCAACAACCGTATGACTTAAATTCTATTATTATAATCATTTCTTCAGATGAGAATTCTGGGCCTGGAAGTGATGTATTAATAACTCTCTTACTATCTTATAGTCTATAACAGACAGAGGTCAAATGCTGGTTGTCTCACCTCAAAGGCTGAAGCTCCTAATACCTCATATCATATTAGGTGGCTTTTTAGCGATTTAGTTGCATGAATTTGCTCATTGTTTAACATCTTTGTGCTCATTATCTCTTTTTGTTAAATGAACAAAATATTCACCACATGCCTATAAAAGAGGAAAGGTATAGAATGCACAAATAATAAACAAAACACAAAAAAGCTGTATTCATACAGTTTGCAGACTCAATAACTGTACTAGTAAAAATGCTATTATAAATGTGCAAATGCATTTGACAGTTCAGAATATTTTCAGCAAGAGCCAGAGTGACTCTGAAAAATTACAACCATTGCTCGCAGCATTGCTGAAAATTATAGACAGTTGACCTTGAAGTCGTGGAAGGATTTGAATATTAAGTTTTTCTCTGTTCTCTTCTATACTTCCTGCTAGCAATTCAGCTTAATTTCCTTTTTGTCCTACTAATTGGCCTAGCATAGTTAAAACAGCCTATGTGTTTATACCTAAATCTTGATAAGTCTTCAAGGATGTAAAAGATCCTAAACTTGTATATTCTTGATGTATGTGTTTCTTAATTCTCCTGACTTCTTCTGACTGATCTTTGTATAATATATTCTATAGGCTTAGTAAAATTTATTGGTAGACTTTAGACATCAAACCCAATTTATGGATGAGAAAATTAGTTCTTTGGGTACTTAAGTGACTCATGAAAAGTCACATACCGGAAGTAAACTTACCCAGTTGACTTAAATCCCTATCCACCTCTTATTTCAGATTTAGCTTGACTAAAATATATATGGAACTTTTTAGTTCATCCTTAAAGGTCATAGAGTTTTACTTTTTCAACAGCCGCCTTAAGTAACTGATTCCAGGGAGAATGTAATAGTACTATTATCATCAATGATTTCAAGAATGCAGAAATCGTAAATACAGAATATCAGTGTGCTCCAAGGTGTTTTGTTTTTCTTTTTCAGACTGTAATGTAAAGCTTCTCTGTTTGGAGAAGATAGAAGGAGTGCATTTCATCCCCTGGTTCACATAGCCACAACAACATTTGTCACTTCTTTCACTCTAAAGGGGCTGTCAGAGAAGACGTTGGCAGGATGTTACAACACACCATCTTATGTCAAGAATTTTATCTTCTAGAATTAAATATGATAGATCTATATGGCACATTTATAACAGTCAGGTTATTTTTGACAACACAATTGAAAAGTGAGTTTCCACCATTAAGATCTAATATGAAAGGTGCCAGCAAAGTCAGTGATCTCTAGAAATACAGAGTATCATGTTGTAAACAGTGATTTTCCATAGAAAACAGATAGAAGGGGAAGAGTTCTTATTAGGAAAGATTCTGGCAAGGAGAGTAGCTAGAGAGGTGGGATTATATTCACTCTACAAAGGATGTAGGAAAGAAAGCTGAGCACTGAAGAATTGATGCTTTTGAACTGTGGTGTTGGAGAAGACTCTTGAGAGTCCCTTGGACTGCAAAGAGATCCAACCAGTCCATCCTACAGGAAATCAAACCTGAATATTCATTGGAAGGACTGATGTTGAAGCTGAAACGCCAATACTTTGGCCACCTGAAGCAAACAGCTGACTCTTTGGAAAAGACCCTGATGCTGGGAAAGATTGAGGGCAGGAGGAGAAGGGGACGACAGAGGATGAGATGGTTGGATGGCATCACTGACTCAATGGACATGGGTCTGGGTGGACTCCGGGAGTTGGTGACAGACAAGGAGGCCTGGTGTGCTGCAGTTCATGGGGTCACAAAGAGTCAGACACGACTGAGCAACTGAACTGAACTGAACTGAGGATGTACCATCCTGGAAATGACCTACCTGCCTGGGTTCAACCTGCCTACAACCTCTGACATAGACACGGCATCTCAGACTTCCAGTTGCAGCAAGCAGGCCTCTAACAGCACAATCCCCTCTTCATACTGCCTGTGAGCCGTAGCCAACCTGCATCTCCCTATGCAGTTACTGTGCACGCAGACTCCACACCACCCAGCTGGCGAGGGGGCTCCCAGTTCTCTGCAGGCCCACTGACCAGAACAGGCTAGCCTGCCCACAGTCATGGACCACCTCTGGCTGGGGAAACCCTGGAAATGCATTGTCATCTAGAGGGCCCCAGTTATGACTTTAGCAATAAGGGCAGAATCAGAGGACTGAGAAGGTAGCCTATTTCAAAGTATGTTCCTTTTTGTCCAGTATAAAAGTCTCCAGCAATGTCCCCCAGCAAAACCATATTGAAAAGAGTTTTGGATGACATGCTTTACGAAGAGAGCAATGAAATTCAGAATGTGCAAAAAATGTGCAACAAGATGACAGTAACTTGGTAAATGGTTTATTGTCTTTAAAATAATACCTAAGATGGGAGACATTACTTTGCCAACAAAGTATTACTTTGCCTAAACCATTACTTTGACTAAGGCAATGACATTACATTACCTAAAGCAGAGACATTACTTTGCCAATAAATGTCCATCTAGTCAAGGCTATGGTTTTTTAAGTAGTCATGTATGGATGTGAGAGTTGGACTATAAAGAAAGCTGAGCACAGAAGAATTGATGCTTTTGAACTCTGGTGTTGGAGAAGACTCTTGAGAGTCCCTTGGACAGCAAGGAGATGCAACTAGTTCATCGTAAAGAAAATCAGTCCTGAATATTTATTGGAAGGACTGATACTGAAGCTGAAAACCCAATGCTTTGGTCACCTGATGTGAAGATCCAACTCACTGGAAAAGGCCCTGATGCTGGGAAAGATTGAAGGCACATGGTTGGATGGCATCACCAACTCAATGGACATGAGTTTGAGCATGCTCCAGGTATTGGTGATGGACAGGGAAGCCCAGCATGCTGCAGTCCATGGGGTCTCAAAGAGTCAGACACTATTGAGTGACTAAATTTTACTGAAGATGGGAGAAGAAAAGGGGGAAATACAACCATAATGACCCAGAATGAAAGTCCATTTAACATTTAGATGGAGTCCAGATAATGTTGGCATTGTATTGTTGAAACAACAGACCAGAGCACATACTAAATTTATTTTCATATTAGGAAGGAGATACATAATTTTAAAAATATAGTGTAAAGAGTTTGAAAGCCATTAAAAAATAAATCCAACTTTAATAGTAAGCTTAGTTGTGTTAAGAAAGGTCCAGACTGCAATAATTTTGAAAAAGTAAATAAAATTCTAACCTTATTCATTAAAAGACAAAGATACCTCTTACAGATAGTTAAGATACATCTTACACTCCACTGTTCCTGTAGGAATAGCTAGACAAAATGAGTAAACCACTTTGTACACGAGGATGCAGAAAAAAATGTAAGAATTAAATTTCAAAAGAAAAGAGATCCTTGTAGGAGACTAGAGACAAATGGCTTTCTATCCAATAGCCCAGATGTCATATCTGGGCACACCTGGACAGATAGTTAGGTATGTCACAGAATCATCTGATGTAATTAGCAAGGAAACAGAGAACTTTAATTCTGTGCTGGTTATTCCTCTGTGTTTCTGTAGCGGTACCATCTATAGACATATTCCTATTGATGAAAACATCCTTAAGGCACATTTACAAATTTCATGGTGGTGTAGAAAGCTAGTGGGTATTCTGCCAAGAGGTCTGTGTATTCTTCTGACGCTTAGTAAAAATACTGGAAGAAGAGACATTAACAAGTGTTGTAGGAAGACCCATTAAACAAATACTGAATTTTTTTTTCTTACTTAAGCAAGCATAAGCTATGAACATTAGACACAGCAAAGCATACACTGGGGAAGTATGGAGTTTAGAGATTTGAGGGTGTGTACTTTTTGTTTGTTTGTTTGCTTTTTTAGATTAGAATGTGTACACATTGATTGATCATTGACTGTGGGAAGATCACTAGATTGTGGAAGTTGCTGAATGACTGAATTTCAAAGTTTAGATATTGAAGTGAGGCTTTTGTAATTGGCTGACTTTCAGAAGTTCAAATCTGTCACTGGTAGATAGGCTGTCATAATTGAGCTGTGCTTGTGAGAAAACTGTGCTGTTGAGATGCTGGTTTAATCAATTAAATTAATTTCATATTTGCTATTTGGTTAATTGTTATCATGGCTACAGAAAAATCAGTATTTCTTAGGCATGCAGAACTTCTTTATGATCATTTAGCCCAAAGTCCTGCTTATGGGAGGAATCAATAATACTTGGGATAAATCGCATCCTCAAGAAAAAGAGAAACAAAACAGAGTTGAACTAAGAGTACAACACAGCCTCGAACAGAAGTACACATAATTCAATTGGAATGATGATTTTCCCCTAGATTTTGAAGCAAAATATATATGCCTTCAATGGGGAAAAAATTATTTATGGACTAGCTAGTGAGAAGGAAATGGCAACCCACTCCAGTATTCTTGCCTGGGAAATTCCATGCACAGAGGAGCTTAGTGGGCCACAGTCAGAAAGAGTTGGACATGACTGAGCAACTAAACAAAACAACAAATAAGTAGCTATACCAACAAATCAAACACTGAAACCTAAGCAACAAAATGCTACTAGAACATTGTTTTTCCAAGAGAACTGACTCCAGAAAATGTTTTAAAATTCAATAATACTGTAACTATTAAGGAAATTAAATCAGTGGTTAAATACCTTGTCTCTCAAATTTAAAATGCTCAGATAATATTACAGACAAGTTTTATAAAATTTAAATGGAGTAGTGTGCTCTGTTTTCTACTATCTTGACAATAAATATAGAATAAATAGTTTATTTTATGAAATCAGCATAATTACAACAATAAAAACCAGAAATTACACTGGTTATAAAAAGGGAAATTTCAAGGCTATTATATTCATGAGTATAAATACAAAATTCTAATCAAAATATTAGCATATCTAGTAATTATACATAAGTGATAATATATCAAAATCATATTTATGCCAATGATATAAGAATCAATTACTATTTTAAATATAACTGGAACTAATAATCTTACCAAAATAAAAGCATATATATATGTAAGTGAAAGTCACTCAGTTATATCCAACTTCTTAGGACCCCCTGGACTATACAGAATTCTCTAGGCCAGAATACTGGAGTGGGTAGCTTTTCCCTTCTCCAAGGGAATCTTCCCAATCCAGGGATTGAACCCAGGTCTCCCACATTGCAGGCAGACTCTTTACCAGCTGAGCCACAAGGGAAGCCAAAAATACTGGATTGTGTAGCCTATTCCTTCTCCAGCAGATCTTCCCAACCCAGGAATCGAACTGGGATCTTCTGAATTGCAGGTGGATTCTTTACCAACTGAGCTATCAGGGAAGTATATATAAATATATATATATATATATATATAAGTTTATGTGTTTGTCATGGACCCAACAGGAAACTGATCACATACCAATTTGTAAAACTTGAAGAATTTTTACTTAAAAAGTAGCTACAAAGGTGAGTGATCTGCAAGGAAATAAGGAAAGATAGTATAGGAACTCTGGAGAAGGCAATGGCACCCCACTCCAGTACTCTTGCCTGGAAAATTCCATGGACATAGGAGCCTGGTGGGCTGCAGTCCATAGGGTCTCAAAGAGTCGGACACGACTGAGCAACTTCACTTTCACTTTTCACTTTCATGCATCGGAAAAGGAAATGGCAACCCACTCCAGTGTTCTTGCCTGGAGAGTCCCGGGGATGGGGGAGCCTGGTGGGCTGCCGTCTGTGGGGTCGCACAGAGTCAGACACGACTGAAGCAAGTTAGCAGTCGCAGCAGCAACCCCAGTATAGGAACTCAGAGCTAATAAAATTGGATTGCATGCATGTTCAGTTGTGTCTGACTCTTTGCAGCTCCGTGGACTGTAGCCTGCCAGGCTCCTCTCTGTCCATAAAATTTTCCAGGCAAGAATACTAGGAGCGGGTTGCCATTTTATCATCCAGGGGATCTTCCCAACCCATGCGTCAAACCTGTGTCTGTTGCGTCTCCTGCATTGGCAGGGGGATTCTTTACCACCAAGCTACCTGGGAAACCCAACAAAATTGGATTACACAGTTATAGCAGTATCAAAGCTTATTAATATTTAATAATAAATACAAGTAAATAAAACTAAAGATTTTCTATTAGAGCTTTTAAAAAAGATAAAAATTCTGAGTTTTTCCAAAATACTTGATAAAATTATTTAAAAATTTTATATGCAAGAACAAAGAGCCACTGAGAGCTGAAACACTTCTAATGAAAAGATCCAGAAATGTGGAGGTGAGGTAGATTGCCTTGAAAGATATTTAGAAATTATGAATCAGAAGTTATAAAAC
>ML662445.1:9329383-9394280 GCA_007570785.1 Antilocapra americana | reverse complement strand
ATTGCCTTGAAAGATATTTAGAAATTATGAATCAGAAGTTATAAAACCATGTGGTATTATCCCAGGGCAATAAGCAAAGAATGGTGATAAATCTGTGCATTATGAGAGTGCTTTACACAGGACATCAACTTTATAGATCAATCTAAGTAAGTAAATCAGTTTGGTTTGTGAACATCAGTCTTTTTTTGCTGGCTACTGAGTGAAGTTCAGTGGCTAGTTGAGAAAAAAATTCTGGCTGCAGGATGGAAGTTCTGCATGGGCTCAAGAAAATGGACTTAGCCTTTTTGAGGCTGATCTGGACATGACCTGTGGAACAACAGCTTGACAGAAGTGATAACAAACGCTGAGCTCTCCAGATGGCACAGTTCCCAGAGGACCAGCCAAGTGCCTTGAGGCATGTTGATTGTAATGGATCCCTTCCAGAAGGAGCGGTGATTTTCTTCTTCACGGAAATAAGCACTTCCTCTTGACATTAATTTGCTTCTGCCAGTGCCGTCTGTGAACATATATTAGTTATTTTGAGATCTTTCACACACCATTGTTTCTACCTGGGAACCATTCTCACAGCAAAAAAAAAAAAAAATGAAGAATGAATGACCTCACACCCATGGGCTTCATAGATCTCACTGTATATTCTATCACCTTGCAGTATCTCTCCAAATAAAACGTGGGATGGCTGTTCAAATCCAGGTCTGGCACTAGCCATGAGATAACAACTTGCCAGGCTAAGGTGTTTCCTTTTGTGTTGCAATGTACTCAGAACAGGTGATCTACATATGGCTAGAATACATGTGTCTGGGAAGCAAGTGATTGATATGCACAGAGTTTTTTGTTGTTCTGTTTGCTATTTCCCCTAATTTATTTATTTAAAAAAAATTGACTTTCCTTTCCAGTAACCCTAAGTTTGCTGGCTCAGATATCTTACTGCACAAACAATCAGTGAACAGAAGGAAGTGGAGATAGTCATCATGTTACCATGGGTTCTTTGTGCCAATGGAGCAATAGAGAGCATCTTACTGACTGGACTGATGAATCCAGTTTGTTTAGACAAGATAGAGGACTATTACAATGTGAGGGCATGGAGGAGTACACCTGAAATCAGAGAACTATTGGAGTGTCTCTAAGTAATACCCTGTTCAATGGTAAAAGTTAATAGAAGTCTACAGCATACAAGTTTGGACAGGGCACACTAATTACACAAATCCTTCGTGAATAAAATGAAGACTCATATGTCCAGTAAAGAACCAAAACAAGTTAAAGTACTAGGTGAGGGTCAAAAGAACATGGAAAGATTTTTGAAGAAGCAAGTTGTAAATACTCAATACTGAAGTCACAAAAATGAGAAGCTTTGCACATTTGCCATGTTTAGATGTGTGTGTGTGTATATATATGGTATGTAATTATATATTAACCATAGTTTTCCATTTTCTGTATCATATAATGCAAATGCTGTTGAAATAATCATAAATTACATAATTAAATATAAATTGAATTATATAATTCTAATATTTAATTTCAGAATATAAAAGAAGAGCTTGATTGAGCTCTTAAATATGAATAATAACTACAGAATTATCCAGGTACAGATTTTTGTCTCATGTTTGGGGGTAGAAGTCTTTAGTTGATATGAACATTCATTGTTAGGTTTAGGCATAATGTTATTGCTGTTGTTCAGGTGGTAAAATACAGGAATAGGTACATTTACAAAGCAGTAGACTTGCTAAATAGTCAACTTGGGAAGAGCACCTCTAGCTCTATTGTTTATTCTGAGCTGAAGAGAAAGATATAGTAACTACTTCTCCTTGAATCAATCCTAGAAACAATTCCTTATTTTTAATAATAAATAACTTTTTTCACTAACTTACAAATAGGTTTCCATTGTAAGGGCAAAGGAGCAGTGAAAAATTCTCCCACCTACCATCGAAATAGAGTAAAATTTAGCTGGGAAAGATTGAAGGCAAGAGAAGAAGGGGATGACAGAGGATGAGATGATTGGATGGCGTCACTGATTCACTGAACATGAAGTTTGAGCAAGTTCTGGGAGATAGTGAAGGACAGGGAAGCTTGATGTGCTACAGTCCGTGGGGTAACAAAGAGTCAGACATGACCTAATGACTTAACAACAAGACAGTATCAACTTGGTAACTGTTTGAAGGGTGTTTTAGGAGAATCAAAATTACACAGATTCAGTAATAAAAGTATATACACATTTTCTGGCTTCACTCAAAATATTCAATTGAAATTATTTCTTTTGTAGATACTGTAGCTGAAAATTAGGGACAGTAAATCAGCTAATCCCAAATCCACTGTACAGAAAGCATCTTGTCAGATCAAAATTCTAAGCAGAGCTCACTTTGAAGTGAGCTTTCCTCATTAATCTAAGGGAAGTGGGAGTGGTTTAGAGCAGAAGAGCTGACAGAATATTTTAGCTGTGGTAGAAACACAGCATGATGCTGATGCCTGTTTGAAATACATAGTACTGAGGCTCATCATTAACCGCCATCATTAAGAGTGGTGTGTGTGTGTGTGTGTGTGTGTGTGTGTGTGTGTGTGCTATGAAAATTTCTGTGCTTAATAGTAATAAATCATGAAGTATGCTATTTCTAATTCCTTCTTAGAATTCCAGGACAATTTTGACCGCTTGTCAAAAATTTGCCCAAGTGAGGTACAACACTTGGATTGATGAGGCTGCTTTAAATTTATTTTGATTAAGAATAATAACTTTGTCTTTAAATTAAAATCCTACATAATAACAAATCTCCTTAGACTTAAATACTCACCTGTGACTTAGAAGTTAGAAAGCAAAAAGTTCTGAAGTTATTCTTCAAGTTTTACAATAATGTTACTTTGTTTTGTTTATAAAAATAATGTTTCACTTAATCATATAAGATCTTGAGTTTCTTGTATTTGAATGGCCTAATCTGTATAAAGCAGTAGGTTGATATTTTTCACCTCAGTTTATAATATATCCTTCATACTTCCCACAAAATGAAATTAATACCATGCAAATCTACTTGGAAATTTTCAATAACATATAAAATTGAATATAGTCTTCATGCTTGTCAAACACAACACAACACACACACACACACACACACACACACACACACATATAGGGCAGATGGTAAAGAATGTGGGAGACACAGGTTCAATCCCTGTGTTGGGAAGATACCCAAGGATAAGAGGAATGTCTATCACTCCAGTATTCTTGCCTGGAGAATCCCATGAACAGAGGAAACTGGTGGACTAGAGTCCATAGGGTTTCAAAGAGTTGGACAAGACTGAGCTACTAACACTTTTGTGTATATATATATATTTTTTTATCTATATATTTGTATGTACATATATACTGTATATACATGTATAGATAGAGCAATGTATATATGTATATGCATACATTGTATATAAACATATATATATGAAATATATAATCTTTTTATTTATATACTATTTGGTCTTGAAGAAATAAAAGAAACTAAGACAAAGTGTTCCTGAGCCTTGTATGTGCATTTCTCCCCATGAGTTGGGAGAAGCTGAATTAATAGAGGGGTTTCTGAACAAAACTAGAGGGTAGTGTTCTGCCTTCTAAATTCTGATAGTGTGCAGCTTTAAGATATCATGAAAAATTATGATGATGATTGATGATTTAGTTGCTAATTCATGTCCAACTCTTGCAGCTCCATGGACTGTAATCTGCCAGGCTCCTCTGTCCATGGAATTCTCTGGCAAGAGAACTGGAGTAGGTTGCCATTCCCCTCTCCAGGAGATCTTCTCAACCCAGGAATGGAACCCCAGTCTCCTGCATTGCAGGCAGATTCTTTACTGACTGACCTATAAGGGAAGCCCATCATGGAAATAGTTAATGTACCACAAAGTGTTGACAACTCAGAGTGCCTCACCAGGGAAAACAAGTACTCATCTTTTCATACCTAATGGCTCAGGGTTTGAATTTCACTTTTACTGATACCAGAACCTCTTTTCTCTTTTTGCTTCCTTATCCCTGGTAGAATTCGTTTATCCTCTTATGTTTCAGCCTTCCTGAATCACTTTGTTGCAGATTTTGTTTTGTAAGACACGTTGAAAATTTTTGTCTTTTAATATGTGGGTCAAGCCTATTAACATTTATTTTTCTCACATGCATGTTTGTTCTCAACATTATCATAATGTTATATGCCTGTAATATTTAATATATCATAATACTATAGTGGGCTTCTCAAGTGATTCAGTGGTAAAGAATCTGCCTGCCAGTGCAGGAGAGGCTGGTTTGATCCCTGGGTCAGGAAGAGCCCCTGGAGAAGGAAATGGCAACCGACTCCACTGTTCTTACCTGGGAAATCCCATGGATGGAGGAATCAAACAGGTTACACCCCATGGGGTCTCAAAGAGTCAAACACGACTCAGCAACTAAACAACAACAATAACAATACCATATTTTGTAAAAGGTTGTATATGTTATATAATCCTATGTATAACATAGGATGTGTGCATGCTCAGTCGCTTCAGTCATGTCTGACTCTTTGCCATCCTATAGACCATAGCCCACCAGGCTTCTCTGTCCATGGGATTCTCCAGTTAAGAATATTAGAATGGATTATCACGCCTTCCTTCAGGGGCTCTTCTGGACCCAGGGATTGAACCCATGTCTCTTGTGGCTCCTGCATTACAGGTGGATTCTTTACCATCTGAGCCACCAAGAAAGTCCCATGTATAATATATACTATATGATTATCATAATACTTTATATTGAGGGTGAGAGGAGAAGAGGTTGCTAGAGGATGAGATGGTTGGATGGCATCACTGACCCAGTGGACATAAGTTTGGGTAAGCCCCAGGAGTTGGTGATGGACAGGGAGGCCTGGTATGCTGAAGTCCATGGGGTCTCGAAGAGTTGGACACAACTGAGCGACTGAACTGAACTGATAGTGAAAGTGAAAGTCGCACAGTCATGTCTGACTCTTTGAGATCCCATAGACTGTAGCCTGCCCAGCTCCTCTGTCCATGGGATTCTTGAGGCAAGAGTACTGGAGTGGGTTTGCCATTTCCTTCTCCATGGGTTCAATCTCCAACCTGGGGGTTGAACCCAGGTCTTTTGCATTGCAGGCAGACTCTTTACCAGCTGAGCCACTAGGGAAGCCTTTATGTATATTTTGTAACATTTTGCATGATTCATTGGTGACATTTTCTATGATTCTCTATTAGTTATGCATTCTCTTTTATTCATTTATTTTCAATTTAGGTAGTTTGTATTGGTGTTCTGGAATTGCCATTGTATTTTTAACTTTTTGATGTCATTAGTTTCCTGTCTACTCCCTGAGCATGCTTCTCTATGGTTTATACATTTTATATGATATCCTATAACCTATATATCACCCATATATAGTACATAACCTTTGTTAATTATTATCATTTATTTAAATACATAATATTCATAAATTACTCATCCATCTTCATCTTCACTTATTCTTTTGTCATATGTGTCCATTTCTAGACAGAAAGTTAGAAATGGTAACCATCCTTCTGTTGCTTAGTTCTTCCCAGTTATCATCTTGTTTGACGAATCTCACTGATGGATGCAGAATTCCCTAAGTACTTACATATTAAAACTTGACATACTAATATTTTCTGTAACTTTGATATTTGGAAGAAAATGGGTTTTTTGTAAAATAGTTGGTTTACACCTTCTTTGACTAATTTTTTAAATGCTGTTCTATTGTTGCCTTGCTTGGTATGCTGATTTTCAAAAGTCTGATTCTAGTCTAGTTTCTTTTGTATTCATATTATTTGGCCATTTGCCTAGACACCCTGAGAATTTTGCCTTATATTTAACATCTTTCAGTTTAATAAAATGTCTTTGGATTTAGATTATCAATCTGAAATCTTGCATCCTTTATAATATCAGGATCTCAAGCAATAAAATTTCTTCAAATTCTCTAGCTGCATGACAGACATTCAAATATATTGAAATTGATCATGATATTTTCTAACTTTTCTTGAAATTTATTTCTTTGACACACAGGTTATTTGAACATATATTTCCTATTTTTTTCCTAAATGGAGGTTTCCTAAATTTTTCCTGTTGTTTATTCATAATTAAATTACTTTGTGATTCAATTCAGTTGCTCAGTTGTGCCCGAGTCTTTGCCACCCCATGAACTGCAGCATGCCAGGCTTCCCTGTCCATCACCAACTCCCAGAGTCCACCCAAATCCATGTCCATTGAGTTGGTGATGCCATCCAGCCATCTCATCCTCTGTCGTCCCCTTCTCCTCCTGCCCCCAGTCCTTCCCAGCATCAGGGTCTTTTCCAATGAGTCAACTCTTCTAATGAGGTGGCCAAAGTATTGCAGTTTCAGCTTCCACATCAGTCCTCTCAGTGAACACCTAGGATTGATCCCCTTTAGGATGGACTGGTTGGATCTCCTTGCAGTCCAAGGGACTCTCAAGAGTCTTCTACAACACCACAGTTCGAAAGCATCAATTCTTTGGTACTCAGCTTTCTTCACCATCCAACTCTCACATCCATACATGACTACTGGAAAAACCATAGCCTTGACTAGACAGACCTTTGTTGACAAAGTAATGTCTCTATTTTTAAATATGCTGTCTATGTTGGTCATAACTTTCCTTCCAAGGAGTAAACGTCTTTGATTTCATGGCTGCAATCACCATCTGCAGTGATTTTGGAGCCCAAAAGAGTAAAGTCTGCCACTGTTTCCACTGTTTCCCCATCTATTTCCATGATCTTTGTGTGTGTGTGTGTGTGTGTGATTAGGTAATACATTTTGTAAGATTTGAGTCCTTTTAACACTCATGGACCTTTGTTTGATGGCCTAGCATTGGTTCTCTCCTTGGTCAGGTTTATGCATACTTGAACAGATGCACATTCAGTGACTGTGGCTGGATGGATTGGTTTTTAAGTGTTTTACAAAATGAAAGTGTTGTTCAAGACTTCTATAAAACTTTTGGTTTTCTACCTTTTTTTTAAATTGAGATTGCCGAAATGAAATGTCTGAGTGTAATTGGGAAATTATTTATCTTTTAATGTTATCAGATTTAGTTTCATATACTGAAAGCCCTGTTACAAGATGCATATACATTTATAATTGAACCATTCATCTAGCATCTAGGCTGTTTCAACACCATTGAATATATCTTTGTTTCTATTCATATTTCTTTTCCTACAGTCTATTTTCCCTAATACTAATTTAAGCCATTCAGCTCTAAGATTCCTATGTACATGGTATATCTTGTTTCATCTCTTTACTTAAGCTTATGTTTATCTTCATATTTAAAGAATTTTTCAGGGAGACATTATATAGTGAGAATTAGTATTTTCAGTCTTTCTGTATTATGTGTATTGAGGAGATGATTAGGAATTAAATTACTATAAGGAAAATCCTAAATTCTAGAGGAAGCAAAGGAGAAAGAGAATATAAGGAAGCCAGTAACAAAGAGATTTAGAGGTTACATTAAATTTGAAGCTGTTTATTGAATGGAATCAGATTACATTCCAATTACATCCATACATTTCAATAATGATAGTCTACATAGTTAAATCTTGGGGGGTTTAAGAAAAAGTGAGTGCATGAGTGTACAACAAAAGTAACTGGCAAAAGACAATATCAGGACTCCAAACCCAAACTGGCTATTAAGGGCAGACAAATTAGGAAGAATAACTTGTAGTATGACTGATCCTTAACTTCGCCACATCCTAAACTTACTTCCCATCTGTTCCTCACAAAGCCCTGGTTATCACAAATCTCCATAGCATTCAGAGTTTCAGTTCAGTGTCTTAACAATATTATAAATAGAGGAACCCTAGAATGCTGATATCCATCTAGGAGTGTCATAATGGGTGTGTTCATGCTACATCGCTTCAGTCTTGTCCCATTGTTTGTGATCCTATCGACTAGAGCCAACCAGTCTCCTCTGTCCATGGGATTCTCCAGGCAAGAACACTGGAGTGGGTCACTGTTCCTTTCTCCAGGGAATCTTCCCGACCCAGGAATGGAGCCAGCATCTCTTACGTCTCCTTCATTGGCAGGCGGATTCTTCACCACTAGCATCACCTGACATATTGGATACACTCTACTAAAATGACATTCCTCATTTGGTGAAATAATTGTGTTTTGGATCATAAGTCATGTATTGATTATACAGTATCTTTATGAAAGGAAGGGGGACACAACTTCCAATATACCTAGAAATTTATTGAGATGTATTCAATGGGAACCATGGCAGACTTTATTTTCTTTCACTCCAAAATCACTGCAGATGGTGACTACAGCCATGAAATTAAAGACACATGCTCCTTGGAAGAAGAGCTAAGACAAACCTAGACAGCATATTAAAAAGCAGAGACATTACTTTGCCAACAAAGGTCTGTATAGTCAAAGCTAGGGTTTTCTTTCCTGTGGTCATGTACAGATGTAAGAGCTGGACAATAAAAAAGGCTGAGCACTGAAGAATTGAGTGGTGTAGGAGAACACTCTTGAGAGTGCCTTGAACAGCAAGATCAAACTCGTCAATCCTATAGGAAATCAACCCTGAATATTCATTGGAAGGATGGATGTGGAAGCTGAAATTACAAAATTTTGGCCACCTGATGCGAAGAGCCAACTCATTGGAAAAGACCCTGATGCTGGGAAAAATTGAGGGCAGGAGGAGGCGACAACAGAGGACGAGATGTTAGGATGGTATCACCAACTCAATAGACATGAGTTTGTGTAAACTCCAGGAGATGGTAAAGGACAGGGAAGCTTGGTGTGCTGCAGTCTATGGGATTGCAAAGAGACACAACTGAGCAACTGAAAAACAAATTCAACTTTCAGAAGTTTTAAAACATTATATGCATGAATTAAGGGATTAAAAAAATTAGAATTAAGGGATTGAAAACTAGCAATGTTTCATTACGGCTACATCAGGTTTTGAATTTTCAATATTTTATATAAAGTATGTTAATCACATTTTGTTGTGAAAATTATTTTACATATAGTAAAAATAATTTTATATTATTGTTAGGGTATTATAAGGTATTGTATGGCATAAATTTAAATCCTCTCTTTTGTAATATTTTCATTATGAATATATATTCATGTTAAAGATTACTCTGTTCAAATGACCATAGAAATCCTACAATGAAAATCATAAGGTTGAATTGGGCACAAGATTATTGATTCTTAACATGAAAACATAATTAATAATCACAGTCAACAAAGGAATTTAGTCAACTCTCTGGTGCCAAAGTTTCTCTTGTTTTTTTACGACATTTGCATGTAATAAGGACTTCCCTGGTGGCTCAAATGGTAAAGCGTCTGCCTACAATACAGGAGAGCAGGGTTCAATCCCTGGGTCAGGAAGATCTCCTGGAGAAGGAAGTGGCATATAGTAAGCTGTCTAGTTAAATTTAGGTGATTAAAAACCTTTTGTATTAATAATGCACTGTTATTTCTGCAACTGTTTCTTTTTTTCTTTTTTTTAGTTGAAGCACAAAGATTTGCCATAAGTAACAAAACTCAGCAATTGATTCATCTGTTTTATGCAGCCAGTCTGATGTATGACCTTGAAACAATGAGAATAATTTCAGGTTCATTATAATGTTGAAGTCTATGTATATCATATCTAAATTTCCTGCTGTGTATTAGTATAAGTAAAAATAATAGCTCAGCACTAAAAGGTTCAGAGGTTTAGCCATGTTTTATTGGTTCTTCAAATTTCTTTCGTCTGTAGTCCTCTCAGAAACTAAATAACTTTACTGATCAAAAGTCTTTTTATTGTAATAATAATAATGCAAGTCTTTTCTAATTTCCATAAATTCTTTTTTATGTCCTACTTGTCACAAAAATGTCCATGAAATAATTAAGAATTGGAGATTTGTGGACTCCTAGAAAGCAATTTACATTATGACTATATATACATATATATATTTTTTACAATGTGCCAACATTTCTTCATCATAAACTGAATTTAAAACTTAAAAATCTGCCATTGCTATAAAATTGTGTGTCTTTTCTTTCTCAGGATTCAGGTTTCTAAGTGAGGAGAGGCACTAACGAGGGAGACAGATTAGCCTCTCTCACAAGCCAATAAAAATGGTGGCAGAAGGAGAACTCAGTTAATATGCTTTAATATTTGCCGGGCTCCTACTATAAATTTACTCACATTATTTCATCACATGTAGTAAGCATTTTTCATACAGCATTTCACTTAATTTCACCACAACCAGGCAAGGTATTACCTAGTGTTGCATTCTTTAAGGTTGTGATAACAAGATGAAGGATATTACATCTTGTGCTCAGGGGCTGAGTATCCAAATTCAGTTTAGACCTTTGTGGCTCAATGTTCCAATACTTTGTGTGCCTTGTACATACCTGAAGGATCTCATATATAAGCAAAGAAGCTACATGCCAGTGTAAAGGAGCTTGTCACTCATATTCTTCATGGAGGCCCCACCTACTCTTATGGATGACGTTCCTCAAATGAAAGATGTTTTTTCATATACTGAAAGTGTTCTATTGTTTCTTTAACCTTAGGAATTCCCTTTGTCTTCCCACATGTTCTCATTACCCAAAGCAGTTTATCCAGTTCAAGTGTTCCCTGGGAAACATTATTAAGTGGATGGGGAAGATTTATGATTCTGGTCCCCCATCACCAGTTACCACCTCCGTTGATCAGGGGTAGCAGAAGGTAACCCTTTACAATTTGCATAGCCTTTAACGCAATCCTACTAAGATAAATTTTATCTCAAACTACTCTTCCGAGTTTTAATTAGCAATTAAGAAGTTCTTGAGTTCCTTTTACAAAACTTTCCCCATCCACCTTATATGTAGTAGATTCAATTTATCACACATGCTCACTCAGCTCTGCTAGCAATACGAAGACTAACATATTCTCAGATGCTCACTCTGCTCTTGTCCATTTAGCCTTATTTACACTAGTTCATAAATGTTTTCTGATTTCTATTTCTGATTCTCCCTCCTTTGCCATTACTCTTTTCTTGAATGGGAATTTCTAGGTATTTCTTTTTGGTAAAAAAAAAATCCTATACCTCTGAGTTTATCCTTATGGTGCTTTGTTATTTGATTCTCTTTTGATTTCATTTGGGCTAGCTTAGTGATTAATTTTGCCTCTTTATTGATTTATTCACTAAATGATAATTCTTGTTAAGTGCTGAGCATATATATAGTATTCTGGCCAGGGAAATCCCATGGACAGAGGAACCTGGTGGTCTATGGTGCATGGGGTCACAAAAGTCAGACGCAACTGAGCAACTGAACACACATACATATTCCTCAGGGAGAAGATAGGGTGACATTAAAATGACATTAAATGCTAACATGCAACTAATGTTTCATTCCCAGTGAAAGTTAGTGAAGTCGTTCAGTCATGTACAACTCTTTGCGACCACATGGCACATGGACTGTAGCCCACCAGGCTCCTCCATCCATCGGATTTTCCAGGCAAGAGTACTGGAGTGGGTTGCCATTTCCTTCTCCAGAGGATCTTCCCAACCCAGGAACTGAACCAGGGTCTCCTGCATTGCAGGCAGATTCTTTACCAGCTGAGCCTCCAGGGTAACCCTGGGTATTTTGGAGGAGATGACAATTGAATTAGTGAAATCCATAGAGTAGACTGCCTTCCCCAGTAGGGGCACCATCTAATCAGTTGAGAACCTGAATAGAACAAAAGGCAGAGGAAGGAGGAATTTGACCCCCTTTCTTCCTGCCTAATTGCTTGAGCCCAGGTATTTAGCTTCCTCCACTGGTGCTCCTGGTTTGAAGCGCTTTAGACTTGGACTGAATCGTACCACTGACTCTCCTGGGCCTCTAGCTTGCAGATGGCATATCATAAGACCTCTCAGCCTCTGAGTGAATAGATTCCTGATAACAAATACCTTTCCACACACACACACACACACACACACACACACACACACACACACACATCTCTGAAGGAGAGAATGGCAACACACTCCAGTATTCTTGCCCCCCAAATCCCATGGACAGAGGAGCCTGGCGGGCTACAGTCCAAACGGTGGCAAAGACTCAGATGACTGAGCGACTAAGCACATTCCTATATATGTATATACATATACACACACACAACCTATTGATTCTATTTCTCTGGAAAACACGGACTAATACACAAAGTATAGTCAATGTGTTCTTTCTTCCCTCAACTATTTCTTTCTTCAACTGCTATTTCTTTCCTCAAAAGCTCCAGCATTGTTAAGGATGTAAAAACATAAAGGAACTGTCTATTATACATTTTACAGATCTGTCTTATTACCTAATCAGTAAAATATTTTCTTTAGACAATGACAATAGGAGCACAAAATCTGTAGCAGAATCAAGCCATTCGAAAGTTTCCCATTAACTTCAATTTAAATATCTTGAATGAAAAGATGTTTTACATAACTTGAAAAAAAAAACAACTTGTCCTACAATAGTTATGATCATTGATATTCGATGTTGAAAGAAACCCATTACTAATCTAGAGTTTAGCAAGGAGAGCACTAAAGGTCAATATTTTTAAGCCATCTTTTCAACTCCAAAACAACAAACTCCTAAAAAAAATACGTTAACTAGCATTGCAACATTTTGTTTCAATTCCATTTAAATTATGTTTAGAAGTCTTTTGATATATTTATAAATAAGGTTCAGATAGTTAGCCCCTGCATGTATATTTTAACTTTAACATAGAATAACGCATAATTTAGGAATTCTTGGTATAAACAGTTTATTGGAAATAGTCATTTTTTTTATGTCAATTAAAATTCATCAGGGGCTTCCCTGATAGCTCAGTTGGTAAAGAATCCACCTACAATGCACAAGACTCAAATTTGATTCCTGGGTTGGCAAGATCCTCTGGAGAAGGGAAAGGCTACTCACTCCAGTATTCTGGACTGGAGAATTCCGTGGACAGTCCATAGGGTAACCAAGAGTTGGACAAGACTGAGCGACTTTCACTTTCAAAATTCATCATGGTCCCCCAATTCCCATCCTGTTGGGTCTGCACAATTAACTCAGAAAATGAACACAATCATTTGAATTTGCCCTGTTGATAGGGTCCAATGCATTCCTTAAATATGGCATATAATTTTAAAACATCAAAATTAAAAAAAATACATTCTGAAAAGGGGCCCCTAATATACTTTTAGCTTAATGAAATTGCATCCAAGAAATTCTAGGAATTTTAGATTGACAATTTCTTTGGATGTGGTAATCCCATTTTTTCACATTACTTATGAAATTAGCAAGTCTCTTTAGATAAGAAAACACCACCTGCATACTTTATGGGCTCTTAAGAGAGATCAGTAGTTTCTAGGGAGATACTATCATTTTTAATTCCAGGAAGGGCTGCTATTCTTCCTTAGCCAAATGGCAAAAATACCTTGATCTTATCCCTAAAACTGTGGGGCACAGATTAACCCTGACTCTGCGGGCTCTTTATTTTAAGTCTTTGTTTTTTCCTGAGCCTCATTGTGTGGTCTTTCCCTTTCAAGGGCACAACTTTTATTTCAGCAGCCTTTCTCTGAGTCTTTCTGTGTTTCTTTGTCTCTTCCACCTGGGCATTCACCAGATTGTCTCCAGTTTATGATACTCCTTGCAGCCAGCTGGGCCTGGGTAGTGCCTGATCAGAAGCAGTGGACAGGCGCCATCTGGTGGAATTCAGGCCTTTCACTTTTTCTGCTGCATCAGCTTGAACCTCCTGGTTCCCTGCATACCACCTAGCTTCCTAGTATCATGAGGATAAATTCGTTAACATGGTTTTTTTGATTATTCATGTCTATTAAAAGATGAAATATTGTATTTTATACTTTCCTCTATACCTAATTCCCTTCTCAGTTCACAAACCATCAAATGTATGGCCACCAGCAAGATACCAAGCTGACCTAAACTGCTTTTCCTATAAATCCTTTAAATGTTGATGACTCTGAAAGTGAGGCTGGATTTGCTTGTTTTACCTAAGAAGATAAACTTTTTACCTGAAACATAACTACCTGAAATAGAAAAGTCCACCAGTTTCTTAAATTACCACAATCAAGTTTTAAATTGTTAAGGATCAGAGATAGTTCTGAAAATAATGACATTTTTAGTGTTAATTTCAATGCATATTTAATTTGATGACCTGCTTTAAATAGTCCAGATGACACATAAATTTGTATAAAGTTAACACAAAAATTTTCTGCTTTTTTCTTTTTCTCAAGAAATTATTTTCACTACTTTTATCTGAAAAGATTCAGATTTCAGTTTAATACTTTTGGTTTTCTTCTTGAAGAGGTATTATCTTAAGAAGGGAAACATTTATGGGTCTCTAAATATTTTTAAGCTATTTTAATTTTATTTATTATACAAATGATAGCATTTCTAGGCAAGATCTACCTATAAAACAAATATTTATAGACATAGTTTAAAGCAAATATACTCAGCTAAAAGTGATCATGAAGAAGCTAGCATCCTACTATGTTTTAAAATAGTTTAAAATACATTTTCAATATTAATTTTACATATAAATAAACTATTATTATGAAAACTTGAGTGACTTCTTGATAAGCTAGCAGCTCTGGATAAAGGTTCTGTCTTCTTATTTTAATATAATTACATTTAATGAATAGCCTTTGCCATTTACCAGCTGTATAAACCTAGGGGAGCCACCCAATATTGTTATGTTTTGTTTAATGATCCACAAAATGGAGAAAATAACAGCACTCAATTTGCAAGGTTGTTCCAAGGACAAAATATGAGTCAACATATGCAAAGATCTTAGAATAGTGCTTATTACCCAGAATATGCCGAAGAAACCACCATCATTACCACCACCATCATTATCATCATCATCATCATCATCATCATCAGGGTCCATATGCTTCCAATCAGCTGATTTTTTTTTCCACACTCCAGGCACATAGTCCATAGCCTTTAGCACATAGTCTTTCTGAGTCTAAATCAAAGCTCGAGTATATATATATTTTTTCCTTTATGAAATTAATATATAAAGGACCCAACATAACTTGAAACATAGCATTGTTTTTCTTTTACTGCTTTTCAAAGACTGGGGATCATAAAGCAGACATTTCCAATTACAGCAGCTCTTGCTCAGAAGATATCAAAACTGACATCATGTTTCTTGACAACAGATCCTAATAAACTGACGCTGATAAGGACCATGGGCTTTTGGTGACCTCAGGATGTCAGATTCTTACTGCACTTAAGTGAATGAAATGAGAACACTTTTCTACCCAGTGAGCAAAGGGACTTCTTTTAACAAACTGTGTATACACTGGACTAATTCTATCTTATTCCAAGTGCTCTTTTTGAATGCTTAATTAGTTGAGTCATCATCATTTTCCCTTTCCTAGCACTTAAAAAGTCCTAAATCTTCCCTTAGTAATTACCCAATGATTTCCTTCCATTTTTGTGAAAAAAAAAAGATGTTCAATTTTAAAACTGTTATTCTTTGAAAGATTGATTTAAAAAATTAAGTCAGAAAGAGAAAAACAAATCCAGTATATTAATGCACAGATATGGAATCTAGAGAAAGCTATCTACAGGGAAGGAGTGGAAACAGAGACTTAGAGAATAGATTCAAACTCTTGTACTTTGAGTGATGCCACCCAACCATCTCATCCTTGCTGTCCACTTCTCCTCTTGCCCTCAGTCTTTCTTAGAATCCGGGTCTCTTCCAATGAGCTGTTTCTTCACATAAGGTGGTCAAAGTATTGAAGCTTCAGCGTCAACACCAGTCCTTCCAACGAATATTCAGAATTGATTTTCTTTAGGATGAACTGGTTTGATCTTCTTGATGTTCAAGGGACTCTCAAGAGTCTTTTCCAACACCACAGATCAAAAGTATCAGTTCTTCAGCGAGTTTTAAGAGGCCTGACATTCATCGTGTTGGGCCTGAGAGAATATTCTTGCTGATTCTCTGAAGTAAAAAGAGGTTCTGTAATTGATGGAGACAAAATCAAGATCAAGATCAAGAATCAATAGCTCTAATGTGAAAAATGCATCTTCAGAAGACATTTCAGGAATAAAGTCTAATGTTAAAATCAGTGCTACTTAGACATGACCTCTTACTATTCAAATATTGTTTATACAAGCAAATTTTTGAATACATGTATATGATGATTTAGATTTTCCAAAGCATTTAAAACTGGTTGTAAACTTTATATATAGTCATAATGCAGGGTTCTCTTAAATGCTGTACACCTTTTTAAAATTAGACACATAAGCCCGAGGATTATATGTTGCACCCTCCCAAATGCAGCAATAATAATAATGTCTGTTAAGTACAATTTTGTTTCCATGATTTTCCTTTAATTGTTCAGCTTAATCCAGTGGCAACAACTCCAACTTGGTAAAGTTTAATATCCACTTTATTTTCTCATAATAGAAGTCTTACTGCTCTTAGATCCTTTGTGTTCTTAGTTGAAATGCATTTCCTCTCAGGTAATTTACAGATAATCTGTCTAGTTTTTAGGGAAGAAAAAATCTCAAACTTTTGCCTGATAAACTGTTAAATGAAGTTTAAAGGTCCAGACCTAGAATGAGCTGGTTGGATAGCATCACCGACTCAATGGACATGAATTTGAACAAACAGGGAGATAGTGAAGGACAGCGAAGCCTGGTGTGCGGCAGTTCATGGGGTCACAAAGAGTCAGACACGACTGAGTGACTGAACAAAAATGACAACAAAAGGATCCAGTTAGAAGACTTCATCTTAAGTAAATGTGAATTATCTAAGTACCTAAACATATAATTGCACTCACTTATAAATCGTATTTTCTTTCTTTATATTGCATTTTCTATATGCCTTTCCCTTTCTTGTTATTGTTTTTCTTTTCTTTTTTTCAATGCATCAGCAGAATCCTTATTATCTGCATCAAGCAGATGAAGTGTGAGCCTGGATAGAACTTCCTTATATCACTGCAAGGATGACACTGACGTGCCTGTTGCCACCTGCCCTTCAGGCTGTCCCTGGAGTGAGGGGATGCTTTTATCTAGCTGGGGACTGATGTACAAAGGCAGAGAAGTGACATGGGTCTCTTTCCTCATGGCACTGGGAGGGCTGTAATAATAGCACCGTCTCCTACCATAGAAATGTCTTTGACTCTAATGAAGTATCCTAATCAGGGTGGCGATCTCATATCTCGAAGTATCATGACTGGAATGTCCTAAAAGAAACTATCAAAACTTCCAGAAAATATCCAACATAACACCATGCAAAACTAGTACCTAATAATAGAGTAGTGTGTGAATCAGAAAATAAGCAAATGCGTGAATATAACACAGGGATAAATATCCAAACTGTCCTATACTACAAAGAGTGCTTCTTCTCCTACAGTCCCTTCTGTATATTCAGAAAATACCCCCAAGAAATGCATTTCTTTACTTGATGTCACACGGTGTGTGCTGGAGCCTCCTGCCCTGAGAGGTAGAGAATGGCCACGACTGTAGCCGTTGGTCATATACATTTCATGGAAGATATGATCTAAATGCAATGAGTATAAAATTCTGATGGACATCTCCATGGCAACCTGCGTGTATGAGCATTCCTCCCCTTGCAACGGATGCAGCCTGTGGAAGATAAGAAAGTAGAAAAATAAACCCTGGCAGGTCTCAGCTTGTGGTTGTGTGGAGACTCACAGCTAGGCCAAGGTGTTTTACATGTAAAACAGATCATTTCACAAAACACCAACCCCGGCTGTAAAACAGATCATTTCACAAAACACCAACCCCGGCTGAGATTATTCTGTGGCCACACTGGAGTGAGATAAAAAACTAGCCCATTTCACCATGAGACAACCATACAGGTAGGAAAAGGCAAGCAAAAGAGAGTCATATCCTACAGTTACAAAATACTAAATTTAACGTGCCCCATTATTTCATATCAAAGCTAATTATAGATCATTGCACAGGTGAAGGCAGATGCAGATAATTATAAAACAATAGATAATATAAACCAGGTACCACATGAGAAACACAAAGGACAGTCCTAATCTCAGTTCCTTAATTTTGAGAATGAAAAATGGGTATGACAGAACTATACCATTAAAAGATGTTTCAATTACTAGAACTATACTTATAAGAAAAACATGTCTATACTAAAAAAAGCAGAAATGTTATAATAAATGAAAACATATATATACATTCATTCACATATTCTATAAACTAGATGATGTCTATAACTTTCTGGGATATTTCAAGGCATTTAGTTCACTCAACAAATCATTTAAATGTAAATGGCTTTTAAAATTTTAGACTAGGAAAATAATAAAGATGTTTACTTAGCCTTATCAGTTTCTGAATTCTAACTGAAAAAGACAGAATTACTTTTAAAAAATATGAATTATCCACAATAATGTGAAATAACACTTCTTATAGCTTACTGGAATGTTAAGTTTTTACAGTGTGAAGAATGCTTTTTTTCTCTCTAATACAATAAGCTTTTTAAATAACAGTCATTGTTAAATAAGAATACTAATATAAATGTCATTTTCCCAGATAACTATGTTATACTTTTAAAATTAAATTACTGCCAAAAGAAATATTTCAGTTCAGTTTACATGTCTATTGTGGCAGCTTTTATGTTCTCAGTCCTGGCTTCCTAATGGCAATCATAATCCTCAATGCGAAAAAAGACACTTCTCCTCTTTTCCCTAAACAACAGGAACACTCATCATGTGCTTTATTTTGTAAAGGGCATTGCATTTCTGAGACACATTTTATTTGTACTGGCCTCAAGTTTTGAGAGATGAAGAGCACACACATTTTATTTATTTATTTAGATATAGAATATATACAGTTTTACTTATTGAGCTTGGGAAAAGTGTTCAAAGCCACTGAGGTATTAGATTTTAGTTGTAGAAATCGATTCTGGTTAACCTAAACCAGATGATAGATGAAATTGGGTAAGTCACACCATTAATGGGAAGATCGAAGGAACAGGCTTATAGTGAGGCCAGTAACCACAGAGACTAGGTCTTGGAATGTCAGTGAAATTGCAGGACCCAGGCAGCCTGATGTGGATGCTGCGGCTGCCAGCACTCAGCCCTGACAGTTATTAATAGATGATGCCACTGGACCTCTGTCATGAATGAATGCCTCCTTGTTTCTGACCCTTTCTGCCCCTTCCTCCAGTTTCAAATTCTTCACTGAACCAATCTGTATCACTTTTCTAGAGCTTCAATAACAGATGACAACAAGGTTGATGGCCCAAAGAAGAGCAATTTATTCGCCCACAGTTCCAGAAGCCAGAAGTCCAATGTCAAGGCACTGGCAGGACTCATGTCCCATAGAATATTCTAGAGGAGGATCCTCCTTGCCTCTTCCAGCCTCTGCTAGCCTGGGGATTTCTTGAAGATATACTTTGTTATTTCATTTTAAATAATTTGAAATGAAAAAAAAGTTATAAATTCAACCCCTCCATTGCGCAAAAATCACAGGTGGCTCCGGGGCTACTGCATAGGTCTGTGCAGTATAAACATGTCTCTCATCACACAAAGTTCTCTTGGACAACACTGCTCTAGAGTATTCCCTGAACAAAAGAGGTGGTCTCCCCTACCAGGTTTCAAATAACAAAGTGTCCTTTGATTGCCTATTATTTGTATAGTAAGTTCAATATTTATTTTTTCATCAAAACCAGGATAGTTGTTTACTCCACATTTGGATAAGATTTCACTGCCTCACTCAGTTCCACTGACCACTGATGGCTTTCTTTCTCCACTCTTGTGGCTGTTCATGCAAAAATTAAGGACTTCCTTCACAGACAGATTGTTAAGCAGTGGACTCTCCTCTTAATATGTATTCTGCAATATAACACCAGCCCACCACATAGGAGACATCCACTAGGGAAAGCTCAATTATGATCTAAGTGTTTACTGATTTACAAGCAGCTGAGACAGTAAAGTATCTGCTTGCAATGCGGGAGATCTGGGTTCGATCTCTAGGTTGGAAAGATCCCCTGAAGAAGGAAATGGCAACCCACTCCAGTATTTTTGCCTGGGAAATCCCATGACAGAGAAGCCTGGTGGGCTACAGTCCATGGGATCACAAACAGACGGACACGACTGAGCAACTTCACACATACTGCATAAATTGAACTAGCCACTCATCTATGACATTTCCCTCAAAGTCAATGAACATGGTTTCTGTAACTAACATGAGATGTTGCAGTTGAAGTAACTATACTCAATTACCTGCTTACAAAATATGTGCTTCCAATTGCTAGCCTAGAAGTTACAGTAGATGAAAATTTCATTGTAAAAATAGTAAGGCTTATTTGAAATAAGAAGTAAACCCACAGAAAAAGTTTTCTTCAGACATCATGATAATGTGTATTCCATTTTTTATCATTCATCATTTTTATTTCTCAAGAATATAAATATTGTTTTTCACAGCTGCCTGAGTTCAGTTCCATTCACTCACTCAGCTGTGTCCGACTCTTTGTGATCCCATGGACTGCAGCATGCCAGGCTTCCTTGTCCAACTCCCAGAGCATGCTCAAATTCATGTCCTTCGAATCAGTGATGCCATCCAAACATCTCATCCTCTGTCATCCCCTTCTCTTGCTGCCTTCAATCATTTGCAGCATCAGGGTATTTTCAAATGAGTCAGCGCTTCGCATCAGGTGGCCAAAATATTGGAGTTTCAGCTTCATCATTAGTCCTTCCAATGAATATTCAGAGCTGATTTTCTTTAGGATGGACTGGTTGCATCTCCTTGCAGTCCAAGGGACTCCAAACAGCCTTAGACAATATCGCAGTTCAAAAGCATCAACTCTTCAGCACGCAGCTTTCTTATAATTCAACACTCACAACATGATTACTGGAAAAACCATGGCTTTGTAGCTTTGACTAGATGGACCTTTGTTGACAAGATAATGTCTCCACTTTTTAATATGCTGTCTAGGTTGGTCGTAACTTTCCTTCCAAGGAGCAAGTGTCTTTAAATTTCATGGCTTCAGTCACCATCTGCACTGATTTTGAAACCTAAGAAAATAAAGTCTGTCACTGTTTTCATTGTTTCCCCATCTAGTTGCCATGAAGTGATGGGACTGAATGGCATGATCTTTGTTTTTTGAATGTTGAGTTTTAAGCCAGCCTTTTCACTCTCCTCTTTCACTTTCATCAAGAGACTCTTAAGTTCTTCAATTTCTGTCATAAGGGTGGTGTCATATGCATATCTGAGGTTATTGATATTTCTCCTGGCAATCTTGATTCCAGCTTGTCCTTCATCCAGTCCAGCATTTCACATGATATACTCTGCATAGAAGTTAGTCAGGACATGGAAGCAACCTAGATGCTCATCAACTGACGAATGGATAAGAAAGCTGTGGTACATATACACAATAGAATATTACTCAGCATTAAAAAAAAATTCATTTGAATCAGTTCTACTCAGGTGGACAGAACTGGAGCCTATTATCCAGAGTTAAGTAAGCCAGAAGGAAAAACAAAAATACAGTATACTAACACATATATATGGAATTTAGAAAGATGGTAACGAGAACCCTGCCTGCGAGACAGCAAAAGGAACGCAGATGTATAGAACAGACTCGTGGACTCTGTGGAGGAGGGCAAGGGTGGGATGATATGGGAGAATGGCATTGAAACATGTTAATTATCATAAGTGAAATCAATTGCCAGCCCAGGTTTGATGTTTGGGACTGGTGCACCGAGATGACCCAAGGGGAGGGAATCGGGAGGGAGGAGGGAGGGGGGTTCTGGAAGGGGAACATATGTATACGCATGGATGGCAGATTCATGTCAATATATGGCAAAACCAACACAATAAAGTAAAGAAAAAAAAAAAGAAGAAGAAGTTAAACAAGCAAGTGGCAATACAGCCCTGACATACTCCTTCCCAATTTGGAAGCAGTTCATTGTTCCACGTCTGGTTCTAACTGTTGCTTCTTGACCTGCATGCAGATTTCTCAGGAGGCAGATAGAGTGGTCTGGCCTTCCCTTCTCTTTTAAGAATTTTCCACAGTTTGTTGTGATCCACACAGTCAAAAGCTTTAGCATAGTGAATGAAGCAGAAATAGATATTTTTCCGGGAATTCTCTTGCTTTTCCTATGATCCAGCAGATGTTGGCAATTTGATCTTCTGGTTCCTCTGCCTTTTCCAAATCCAGCTTGAACATCTGGAAGTTCTTGGTTTACATAGCGTTGAAGCCTGGCTTGGAGAATTTTGAGTATTACTTTGCTAGCGTATGAGATGAGTGCAATTGTGTGGTAGTTGGAGCTTTCTTTGGCATTGCCTTTCTTTGGGATTGGAATGAAAACTGACCATTTCCAGCCCTGTGGACACTGCTGAGTCTTCCAAATTTGCTGGCATATTGAGTGCAGCATTTTCACAGCATCATCTTTTACGATTTCAATAGCTAGCTAGAATTCCATTGCCTCCACTAACTTTGATCATAGTGATGCTTCCTAAGGCCCATGTAACTTTGCATTCCAGGATGTCTGGCTCTAGGTGAGTGATCACTCCATTGTGGTTATCTGGGTCATGAAGATCTTTTTTTGTATAGTTCTTCTGTGTATTCTTGCCACCTCTTCTTAATATCTTCTGCTTCTGTTAGGTCCATACCATTTCTGTCCTTTATTGTGCTCATCTTGCATGAAATTTTCCCTTGGTATCTAATTTTCTTGAAGAGATTTCTAGTCTTTCCATTCTATTGTTTTCCTGTATTTCTTTGCATTGATCACTGAGGAAGGCTTTCTTATCTCTCCTTGCTATTCTTTGAAACTCTGCATTCAGATGGATATATCTTTCCTTTCTTCTTGGCCTTTAGCTTCTCTTTTCTCAGCTATTTGTAAAGCCTTCTCAGACATTCCCATTTTGCTTTTTTGCATCTCTCTTTTCTTGGGGATGGTTTTGATCACCACCTCCTGTACAGTGTTACAAGCCTCTGTCGATTGTTCTTGAGGTACTCTGTCAGATCTAATCCTCTTCTCCAACTAGACGTGTTTTAAGATGTCTCAGATGTGGCTAATTATACTTAAAATATTCCTTTTTTTTTTGAGTCAATTTTTTTTTCCAAGGAGTAGTTTGTTTCCTAAATTCATCATTTATTATACTCTAATATTTGGTAAAGTTTTAAATGTGCTAGTCAAACTTCAGGAAAAATGACTAAGTTAATAAAATTTAGTAATTTGAGTTATTTTCATCACCCCATGTAAAAGTTTTACTCTACCCCTGGTGTCTGTAGTGGTTTAGTCACTAAGTTGTGTCAAATGCTTGTGTCCCCATGAGCTGTAACCCACCAGCCTCCTCTGTCCATGGGATTCTCCAGACAAGAATACTGGAGTGGGTGCCATTTCCTTCTCCAGGGGATCTGCCCAACCCAGGGATGGAGCCCAGGTCTCCTGCAGTCTCCTGCGTTGTGAGCAGAATGTTTTACTGACAAAGTCACCGGGGAAAGCCCCACTTCTCCCCCTGGGTTGTCACTAAATGAGGGATTCTGATGACAAAGCCCTGATCCTGGTGATGTTGTGGGAAGAAGGGAAGGAAGCTGGTGATGGGGAATTTCCTCTCCATGTGCACCAGTGATTTTTCTATCCTGTAGTGATTCCTGTGTTTCCCCAGATGCCAGGTTACCTGTGGCAAATTCTATTTTTCCATAGCCAGTGATTACACTGAATGCTTATGTTTAAGATTTTATATGTTAGAGAACAGTGTTTAAATTATATTGGGGCAAGTTTCAGAAGCTAATTGCAATGACTAGGGTAACATGCAGCAACATTACCTTGTTGCTTGGTTTTCTTAAATGAATTATCCAGATAAATATCTCAGAGAGTCCTGCTTTGAAGCTCTTGTCCTCAATTTACAGATTACTTCAGGTCATTTTAAATTCTTGAAAAAGTCATTTTATTGGTGATAATCTTCTATTGCTTCTCCAAAATGGATATTTCTCAACTCAATCCAGTGATACTGTCAGTCCTACCCATTCTGCTTTACATGTTACACAACTTTATCACAATCTGGGTCTGACTGCTATTCTAGTCATGATATTTCAGTATCAAAGTGCACTCATTTGTTGTTGTTTTACCTTTCTTCCATTAATGCATTTCTTTCTTTCTTTCTTTCCTTTTTGAAAAGTTAGAAGAAATTTGGCATAAGCTACTTCTGCCATCAATGAAGAGTTTAAAAAAGGAATTCTGTGGAATTTTTCACAGAAAAATATATTTGGCACCAACAAATATATTCCAGAAAATAAAAATGTCATAGTATCCAACTTTACAATGTGAAATTCTGAGAAAGTGGCAGTTAAAATATCAAATACAGTATCAGGACTCATCTAATACATGAACATAAAAATAGTTTGATGGCTGTGACTCTTTTCTTTTCCTATCAATAAATCAAGTGTCTGTAAATATTTTTAAAGAAAAACAATACTTTTACAAGTTATTAAATGTACTGCTAATCCTAGACCCATAATACATAAATACCAGCTACAATAAAATTCTATTTTATTGTAAAAATTCTATTTTGCATTGCATATATTTCTCTTTGATTCACTCAAACAGTGCCTACCTTAAAATCTTAAGAATTTAAAGTGGAGAAAGAATGTTTCTGTGTAAACATTAAAAAGCTTGTTGTTAAGATACATAATTGTTATAATTAAAAAAGAATTCAGTAATTCTATTGCACCTTTAGTAACATGATTGTTAATTAATAGCTGCATGTAATTTATATATTCCTGATTGGGGAATCAAACCCTGGTCTCCTATGTGACAGGTGGGGATACTCACCACTATACTAATGAGGACAGCAGTTAATATACAGGTCAAAACAGTTAAAATGGAATTCCTTGAAAGACACACTAAAAACATTTATTAATGATGTAAATTAGTATAGAAATAGATATTTTTGCCCTATTATATTTTAGGGTGAAGCAGAAATATACATGCTTTTGTAAGGTAAGCAGGATGAATCACCAGGAGGAAAAATGAAATAAATGTAGCTATATAATTTAGCTGGGTGAATATGAATAGATCAATTTTGCTGTAAATTTGATGGGTATTTTAATATTGCACAAATGATACATATCTATTTATTTCAAAATATTTGGGAAATGAGTAAGATGAAGATAATGTCTGCTTTTTTAATAAATTTGTAATGATACTCTTTCCCTGATGGTAATGTGTAAGGTTCTGATTTTGTATCCATGAAATACTTAAAGATGGAAAGGAATTTATACACTATGACTAAAATTATTTACTGACAAAATATGACTACTTACTGTTTAATTTGGTTAAGAACCAAGAAAAAATATGAGGCAAATGTTTTCTCAGAGCATTTGTTGGATATTTATCATGTTGCCATATAAAAGAAAAATTTCCACTTAACTTGAAGTGTTGGTTGAAGGATAGCTTGAAAATAATCTTAAAGGAGCAACTATTTTAACTAATGGAAGATTAAATGAGATAACTACTAATCCATTTCCCAACAGAAGATTTCATGATTGTACAGGGTGGAACTTAGGCAAAATACATTTATCATCTGATTCATAAGCAAGCAGACCTTACTCATAAGAATTATTGAGGTAGTACATGGAAATATCTGCCAGAAGGAAATTTGTTAATTTCCTTATACTGATATGTTTATATATTTTTCCCTTGAATTAAACAAGAGAGCCAGCAAAACAGAAGTTCAATTTACATCTAAGGTTAAGTAATTTGAAATAAATTTCACAAAGAAAGTTACAAATTATATTCATATTATTTTGGTCATTGTTTTAAAAGAAAGTGAGGAAAACACTTTTTTTTCCTCAGAAGAGTTTTCTCCACTTTGACTTAAATAAAAGTGTCTATTGTATCACACCAACTGTCCCTCTACCTTCTAGTATCCTGAAAGAAAGTGAAACCATTGGTTGCTCAGTGGTGTCCAACTCTCTGCAACCCTATGGACTGTAGCCTGCCAGGCTCCTCTGTCCATGGGTGTTCTCCAGGAAAGAATACTGGAGTGGGTAGCCATTCCCTTCTCCATGGTATCTTCCTCATCTAGGGATCAAACCTAGGTCTCCTGCACTGTTGGCAGATTCTTTACTGTCTGAGCCACCAGAGATGATTAGCTTCAGTTTATTTATTAACTATAATGTGAATCTCTATAGGTTTAAAATCTTAGTGACCTTTCTGTTTTAAACACATTTTAAAAACCAAAGAAGAAATTTGTAGTCATCATAGCACTATTTATTGGTAGTGATGAATCCTATTACATTTATGACTGTATTGTATCAGTTAATGCATTTTCTGTGCAATGATGCAGTTCCACCCCCAACATCCATCAGCAAAATGAATCTTTTTTCAAGGTCTCTGCATGAATACTAAACAAATCAATAGAAAATATGCAGAATCAAAATGTGGAAGATAAATCCATGTTAACTGTAGCTTAACTAATGCTGTTGTTCAGCACTTATTTGAACAACTACGTTTTCTTACGTTGTAATATACGAACACCCACCTTTTCCAAGTTAAACTTACTTTTGTTCCAATCAGACCCAATTTATCAATTATCATAATCAAAGAGGACATTGAATATTTTAGAGAGAAAGAGGAAAGGTGGCAGGAATTACATGATCTTCCCCCATATATTAGGTGTTACTATTTGAGTTCTTCATAACTGTTCCTTCCCATACAGTCTGTGTCCTCTCAGCTGATATGTTGTTGGCAGCAATTTCCTCCTATCAAAACTGCATTTCTACTTTCAGTTTTTCTCTCTGGCAATATCATTATGATGTTAACTGCTGATGTCAAAATACCACCTCTATTTATCCCAGAAATAGAGATGATAAAGAAGTGTGAGGAAAATGTCATTTTCACTAGGATAATCTCCAGTGATATTATCCCACAAATAACTTTCTAGAGTATTTTTTCCTCTTATTATTTTCTCCCAAACTTCTTTTCACAAACAATTGATCTTGAAATCTAAACATCCAACATACTGCTAGGAGACAAATGTCCCCCTGACTCCTCTGTCTGAACAAGCCCATTATAAACTTCTTGTGATTGACTTAAATACTTCAGATGGTATTTCTTGTAATAAATACTTAGGCATAGCCCAGGTGCGCTGCCCTGGTGGCTCAGTGGTAAAGAAACCTGCCTGCCAAAACAGGAGACGTGGGAGATGTGGGGTTGATCCCTGGGTCAGGAAGATCCCCTGGAGAAGGAAATGGCAACCCATTCCAGTATTGTTGCCTGGGAAATCTCATGGACAGAGGAGCCTGGTGGGCTACAGTCCACAGGGCCACAAAAAGTCGGATACGACTTAGTTACTAAACAACATAGCCCAGGTACCGTGAATATCATAACTTTGTGATGATAGAATTTGTTAAGGGGGTTTACCGAAATATTTTGAATGATCTTATTAAATCTTATTTCACCTATTATTTAGGTTTTGCTTAATACTCCGTTTCAAAAAGGATAATAACAAAATTAATGTATTATTTAGGGTAATATATATCTGAAACAAAAAAGAATATATTTTCTCAGTGATGATTCTGTTTTTCTTTTTTTCTCATGCATTTACAGTCGTAATTCTCATTTTGTTTTTCTAGATAAGAAAATGCCCAAAGAAATCTATTATCCAGTTTACAATTAGAGTGAATTGGGGATTGGGAGTGGGCAGTACTATTTTCTTAACCCTCCCCTTCTTTTGATTCCTAAAAAAGACTGACTTCATGAATTTATAGGATATTTTCCTTATTATGATTTTATTGTTCTTTTCTTTTACTAAAGTTTTTGTATTATAAGAAAATAAACAGCAGCCTGTAATTATAAAGACATTCCAATTTAACTTTAGGAATCATGGTAAACAGAAGAGAGTATAAGTAAAAGGTAGTTGAGGGAAGTTTAACAAACATAAGTAAGATTTGGAGCAATCTTTATTTTCTTGATAGTTTCATACTTCTTACTTTGGAATATTTCTTGGTTAGCTTATAATGAAAATCAGTTAGTCATTGTTGCTACTGCAGGATCCCTGATCCCATGAGTAGCAATCAGCTCAGTGTCATCTGCCACAAGCCTGCTGGTACAGTTTCTCTTTCTCTCTCCTTATTAATTGTTAGGGTCTAGGTTTGGGAAAACTGGAGATTCATTCTGATTAATTGTATTTCAGTCATTTCTATTTTTAAGTTTTTCAGCAAGGTCCAGGCACAATACAAGCATTCTTATGTAAATTTAAAATTTATCAATGAAAAATTTAAGAAAAAAAGAATTGTCATACTGTTTAAATATGATTGTCCAGTTTAGTACTATCTGTAAAACTTGCTATATGTATGTGATATTTGATAAAATTATTTTAAAGCATATCTTTTACAAAATTTCTTTGACACATATAAGAACACAGGAAATTTATAGTAACCATGAGATACTATTTTATCTTAAAATAATTACATGTAAAAATAAATAAGAATGGTGCAAAAGTTAGTGAATTTCCAAAATACAAATTAGTTTCATGAATAATATCATTCATACCAATTTTACAAAGATTTTCTAAAAAATTATGTTAGCCTTTTATAATTTATAATTCATGGAGAGAAAGACTACAAGATATTTTTGATTCAAATAAAGGTTAATTATAAATTAATAAGTAATTTATTTTTCCTCATGAGTATAGTACTTGAGTGGAAGTAATCATCATTTATGTTTTTTTTTCTGCTACCTACTTAAATGTGATGCAAGCCTTAGAATGGGTAGATATCTATAAAATTTTATATTGAATAGCATATGCTCAACTGTATGATCTATAGAACACAAAATATTAAACATAATAAGTACATGAAAGGAATAAAGTTTAATAGAAGAATGTGCTATAAAAGTATTAAAGTAGAAACTTAAGTCTGTAAGAGGAGAGTGAAAGTCTTAATTGCATCCTAAAATTGATTTACATCATAGTACTAGGAAAAATCTACTTCTACTTTATTGACTATGCCAAAGCCTTTGACTGTGTGTACAATAAACTGTGGAAAATTCTTAAAGAGATGGGAATACCAGACCATCTGACCAGTCTCTTGAGAAACCTGTATGCAGGTTAGAAAGCAACAGTTAGAACTGGACATGGAACAGCAGACTGGTTCCAAAGAGGAAAAGGAGTGCATCAAGACTGTATATTGTCAACCTGCTTGTTTAACTTGTATGCAGAGTTACATCATGAGAAACGCTGAGCTGGAAGAAGCACAACCTGGAATCAAGATTGCCGGGAGAAATATCAATAACCTCAGATATGCAGATGACACCACCCTTATGGCATAAAGTGAAGAGGAACTAAAAAGCCTCTGATGTAAGTGAAAGAGGAGAGTGTAAAATTTGGCTTAAGGCTCAACATTAAGAAAATTAAGATCATGACATCTGGTCCCATCACTTCATGGCAAATAGATGGGGAAACAGTGGAAACAGTGTCAGACTTTATTTTCGGGGGCTCAAAAATCACTGTAGATGATGATTGCAGCCATGAAATCAAAAGACACGTACTCCTTGGAAGGAGAATAATGGCCAACCTAGATAGCATATTGAAAAGCAGAGACATTACTTTGCCAACAAAGGTCCATCTAGTCATGGCTATGGTTTTTCCAGTAGTCATGTATGGATGTGAGAGTTGGACAGTGAAAAAGGCTGAGCACTGAAGAATTGATGCTTTTGAACTGTGGTGTTGGAGAAGACTCTTGAGAGTCCCTTGGACTGCAAGGAGATCCAACCAGTCCATCCTAAAGGAGATCAGTCCTGAGGGTTCATTAGAAGGACTGATGTTGAAACTGAAACTCCAATACTTTGGCCACCTCATGTGAAGAGTTGACTCATTGGAAAAGACCCTGATGCTGGGAAGGATTGAGGGCAGGAGGAGAAGGGGATAACAGAGGATGAGATGGCTGGATGGTATCACTGACTTGATGGACAAGGGTTTGGGTAGACTCCGGGAGTTGGTGATCGACAGGGAGGCCTGGCGTGCTGCAGTTCATGGGTTTGCAGAGTCAGACACAACTGAGCAACTGAACTGAAATGAAATGAACTAGGAAAAAATAACACAGGTCATTTGTGAAATTCCAAGATTGATGGAATTGTATAGAAATAAAGTTACTGGAAAACATTTTTAGGACATGCTAAGAAAGCCATTTGATCCCATATTAAAACATATCGTCACTCACCCTTGAATAACTTTTTAATTGACTATTTGCCTATTAATTAGGGTGAAGAGTAAAATAGACTCATATCATTACTGTGAAGATAAAACAAAAAGAGTTTTTAAAATTATGCAAAATATTATGATAGAATAAATTTTGCCCAGAGAAGGATTTATTTGTTTTTGACATTGTTAATAGAAGAATATAATTGCAAATTAAGTTTATTATCATTTTTATGTGAACATCTTTTTTTTTCTGAACTTCTCACTGGGAACGTTGATGGATAAAGAATTACAAATGGGTGTGTTTCATTTCAGAAGTACATCAAATGTTAATGCACTATAGAAAGCTCTTTCATAAAGTAATATGAGCATCTGTGTCTGGGAAATCTTTTGAACTATTACAAATTTTATTCTGTGTGAGTTATTTTTTTATTTTCTTTTGTCCTGATTCCACAGTAAAGAAACAATGTGGAAACACTCTAAAATCTGTAATAAGATGTTTTTTAATATGAAAATTTAACTATACTGGTGTGTCCAGTCCAGTGGCCCTTTTCATATTTTTAATCTCCTATATTTTTCTGCAAATTTCAACATCATTTTTTTTTACTTAATCAACACATATTTATTGAGTACCTAGAAGATGTGAAGAAATGTTCTAAGATGTAGAATTAGAGTGGTAAACCAGCACCTAATGGCCTGTCCTCATTCATGTTACTTCAGACCTTTAAACTTCATAAGACGTATTGGAACTAATAGCTTCAACTCACATTTCCTAGATGCCCATAATCAGGATGGTGTAAACCTGACCTAGTTTACAGAGCTGACAATCTTTCCCTCCTAAATTCCTTTGCTCTCTCATTGATACAGTGATTTTCTAGGGTACAATTTTAGTATGTTATTCTAACTTCTTCTTCTTTAATAGTGCTGTGGTTAATATCATATCATTTAATCCTTGTACACAAATTATTTTAAAAATATAAATTTGCTTTTATTACCATGGTGATCACATTGATCCATAATTTTATGATTCCATGGTTGGAAAGACACAAAAAATCTCTTCCTTAAATTCTCCAAACTCTCCTTTATAAAATTTCCCATTTTATCCTAAGCCACAGGCAACAACAGGTAACAAAATGATGGCACCCCTTTTTGTTTATAGCTTAATCTTAAGATATTTTCCTTTTTCTGTATTATACTTGGTTTATGTATTCATTACTGATATCCTTAACTTCTGACCTTATTTATGTCTACAAAAGTATAGTTTAAATTGGTCTTTGTTCTATTTTTTAGTTAAAATTTTGTATGTTTGTTTCCATTTATTGATATAACCCAACATATTCTTGCCTGGTTGCCATTCTCCCAAACCTGTGTTGGCATTCAGAGGTGGTCCAACCACAAAAGACAGGGAAGCCTGGTATGCTGCAGTCCATGGGGTTACAAGGAGTCAGAGGGAAGACCTGTGTGCCGTGGTCCATGGAATCACAAAGAGTCAGACATGACTTAGTGACCAAACAACATCAAGAAGGTCATATTCTGTGTGAGGCAAAGTTCTAAGAGTTTTCCCATTGTAACTCACATAGAACTCAGAGAAAACGCTATGAAATAGTATAATATCTATTTTCCCACTTTTTAACATGAAGAAGCACATCATAGAGGATAAATGCTGATGTCACAAGTCCATAATTTAAATTTTAGCAATGTGTTTGGAGAGGCCACTGTCTTATATCCCTTTCCATATAGATTGTGGCAAATCATTCTGATGATTATAGCTTTACCTTGGGGATGAATTGATTGTAAAAGAAGAAATGGCAGTTCAACCTCTAGCTTGAAATGTAGGTTGAAGGATATCAAGGCAGCAGTTTATCCCTCAGTTGAAGGATTTACTCTTGGAATTTGGGGTCTCAAGTTCATAGTTAAGCATACATCTATAGAAAAAAAGTCTGTTCAATCTCATAAAGACTCATTATTAATTTTAATAGACATTTGATTCTTTAAAGTAAACATTAAAAAACTGAGTAAAAATTTCTTCTCTGAAAGTGATGGAGTGAAATATTTTATATTCCATTTTATCCTTTTTAAGCTATATATAGAGTTAAAAAGATATCGGTGTGGAGTTTTATTGTGTATCCTGTCCTTTAGCTTTTGACCATGTTTTCAGCTTGACTATCAATTACTAGGATACCTTTATATTCTTCATTTAGAATATATCCCATTATCCATAATTATTACTTAATATTTACAAAATATTTAATATCTAAAAAATCTTTATGAATATTCAGAGAAGTGTCAAAATCAATTAAAACTTGTAAAATATGAATGAAATTATGCTTACACTTGAAACATTATCTTAAGAGTATATTATCCTCAAACTATAATAATAAATGTAGAATTACTTAGGAAACAAATATTTTCAAATGAAATGACATAGAAGGGTATGTTTGCTTATTAAATCTATGATCTAATTGTTGATGATTTTAGTATAGTTTAAAAAATTCTGAACTTTCCACATTGTAAATTAACATACCCTACCATAAGGAATGAAAGGACAGACTAGGACTAATGATAATTACATAGAAGGTGTGTAGGAATGGCTTTAGCCAAAGTATAAGTTCAGTAATTGTAACAGGGTTTCTGTCTTATCATTCTAATTGGTTGGCAAGGTGTACAGGACTTGGGTGGAAATCTATTCCTAGATGCTCATTATAAGTAAATGGAGTCAAGCATCATCATATCCTAAAAATTTAGACTGAAAATGACACCTCTGAAAGGACCATAGAAAGGAAGTGTTAAGGTGTTTAAGGATAATCATTAAAATGTGACACAAAACTCTGAGAAGAGTCAGAAAAATATCTTGATCAAATAATGTTATTTTAATAAAGAATATAATTTATTGATACCTAAAGCAACAGATTTTTTCTACTAGTCAAGCAAACTTGTAAACTAAACAACAAAATCAGGACAGAAATTAATTAGTTTAGATGGATGGGTAAAAGTACATAAATAATTGTCTATAACTGAGTATGGCACAATAATAATGGGTAGAGCAGAATAACTATAGGGTACAAAGTTTAGACCTTTCTAAAATTTCATGTATACACACAATTATTTCTACTGACTCCGAAAACAGCCTCATTTATTGATCAGACAACAGAAATTTATTTATTTTAACTACATATAAAACACAGCTTCTGAAAGGGCAAAAGTAATAGAAGCTTATTTCCCTTCTTATACAATAGACATGTTACATCTAGACATTAATGTCTCAAAGTTTAGCTAGCTGCTTCTCAGAATATGAGCTTTTAATTTTAATGCAGCATTTCTCTGCCTTTTCAATGTCTTAATGGACCAGATTCAAAATGTTAAGAAAGATGGATCAAATAATTTCACAATAGCTCCAGGAAAAAAAAAAATCAGAATCATTGGATTTAATTCTGTTGGATGCATTAGTATTTAAGTTTAAATGAAAGCATTGATTTTCAGTCTTAGTTAATATAGATTGAGTAATATTCCTAGAGTTATCTATTTAAAGCTAAAATTAAAATATAAATGAAGAATTTCCCTTAACTTCGTAGCTATATGGCAAGCCTCTTAGCTAATATTATATTAATGCTATATGTATAATTGTAATTTAGAGCAATAGGCTATTAAGTTTCTGAATTATGGTCTCAGAATTGAAATGGATGTTTCCATAATCTATATACTTTTTCGCTTTGCATCAGTCATGAAAATATTGGGTTGGCTAAAAAGTTCATTTAGGTTTTTCCATAACATCTAATGAACTTTTTGGCCAACCCAATATAAAAACCTAATCTAGAATTCACACTGTTTGGTTCTTTTACACAGCAGAGAATTGTTTCACTGACTTCCAGGGTTCTATGAAATGACTAATTTATATCAAACTTGCACAGATATTAAACTCTTTAGACTTAGGGCAGTGTCTTCTTGTTTATGATGATTCATTCATCATGACTCACACTTGGTTCTTAGATTTATGTGCTGCCATGAAATAAATATAGATACACTGGTGCATGAATGCATGCCTGCTTCATCTCTCAATCATGTCTGACTCTTTGTGATAATATGGAATGTAGCCCACCAGGCTCCTGTATCCATGGGGTTCTCCAGGCAAGAATGCTGGAGTGGGTTGCCATGCCCTCCTCCAGAGGATCTTCCCAACTCAGGGATTGGGCCCAGGTTTCCCATACTGTAGGCAGATTCTTTAACATCTGAACCACCAGGAAAGTGCAGCTAAACTGGTACATGATGTACATATGTACTCTCTTGTACATATAAAAAGTTTTGAAGAGCTCAACGATTCAAATAGTTGTTTTTGTTTGGTAAGGGGTTAAGGGGACTCTCTTGATGGAGGATTAAATTTGTTCATGAGATTGCAGTATGCCAAATGTGATCAAAAGGGTTCTAAAACTTTCCAAATGAGAGCCTGATTAATCACCACTACTTGTACAAAAAGAACAGAAACATCACCTGGGCTGTGGAGCCCACAACTCCTCTTCAACAGAAGAGGAGCTGCTTTTGGTTTTGTCCTTTTTCTGAAAGATTTCTGAAAAAGATACCCCATGCACAAGGGCAAAGGAGAAGCTCCAGCAAGATGGTAGGAGGGGGTGAAATTATATTTAGACTCAAACTCCATACCCGCTAGAGATGCTCGGAGGGTTCAAACAAAACCTTATGTGAAGCAGGACCCAGAGACCCCGCAGAGACTGATCCAGACCTGCCTTTGAGTGTTTGAGTGTATCCTACGTAGGTACAGGTCAGCAGTGGCCTGCCGCAGGGGCAACGGCTCTGGGTATAGCAGTCCTGGGTGTGGCATAAACCCTCTTGCAGGAGGTCGCCATTAACCCCCCGTAGAATTGCTAAGTAGACAACCCATAAACTGCAGAACAATTATACCAAAGAAGTTCTTGCACCATTAAGAAAGTTCTAGGACCCACAACAGATTTCCCACCCTGGGGAATCTGGCAAAGGGACTGAGAGCTTCCAGGGATTTTGAATATGGAGGCCAGTGGGATTTAATTGCAGAACTTACATACAACTGGGGAAACACACTCATGGAGGGTACAAACAGAACTTTGTGTGCACCAGGACCCAAGAGAAAGGAGCAGTGACCACACAAGAGACTGACCTAGACTTGCCTGTGAGTGTCCAGGAGTCTCTGGCTGAGACGTAGGTCAGCAGTAGCCTGCTGCAGGGTCCAGGGCACTGAGTGTGTCAGTGCATGCATGGGACCTTTTGAAGGAGATCACGTTTATCTTCATTACCTCCACCATAGTTTCCTCTCAGGTCAAATAACAAGGAGGGAACACAGCCCCGCCCATCAACAGAAAATATTAAAGATTTACTGAACATGTCCCTGCCCATCAGAACAAGACCCACACTGCCAGTCTTTCCCATCAGGAAGCTTCCATAAGCCTCTTATCCTTATCCCTCAGAGGGCAGACAGAATGAAAACCACAATCACAGAAAACTAATCAAACTAATCACATGGGCCACAGCCTTGTCTAACTCAATGAAACTATGAGCCATGCTGTGTAGGGCCACCCAAGGTGGACAGGTCATCATGGAGAGTTCTGACAAAATGTGGTCCACTGGAGAGGGGAATGGCAAACCACTTCAGTATTCTTGCCCTGAGAACTCCATGAACAGTATAAAAAGGGAAAAAGATAGGTTAATGAAAGATGAAATCCCCAGGTCAGCAGGTGTCCAATATGCTACTGGAGAAGAGTGGAGAAATAATACCAGAAAGGATGAAGAGACAGAGCCAAAGTGGAAACAACCCCCAGTTGTGGATATGACTGGTGAGGGAAAAAAAAAGTCTGATGCTGTAAAGAGCAATATTGCATAGGAACCTGGAAGTTTAGGTCTATAAATCAAGGTAAATTGGAAGTGGTCAAACAAGAGATGGCAAGAGTGAACATTGACATTTCAGGAATCAGTGAACTAAAATGAACTGAAATGGGCAAATTTAATTCAAATGAACATTATATCTTCTACTGTGGGCAAGAATCCCTTAGAATAAATGGAGTAGCCATCACAGTCAACGAAAGAGTCCAAAATGCAGTTCTTGGGTGAGTCTCAAAAATGACAGAATGATCTTTGTTCATTTCCAAGGCAAACCTTTCAATATCACAGTAATCCAAGTCTATGCCCAACCAGTAATGCTGAAAAAGCTGAAGTTGAATGGTACTATAAAGATCTATAAGACCTTCTAGAACTAGTACCCCCCAAAAGATGTCCTTTTAATCATAGGGAACTGGAATGCAAAAGTAGGAAGTCAAGAGATACTTGGAGTAACAGGCAAATTTGGCCTTGGAGTACAGAATGAAGCAGGGCAAAGGCTAATGGAGTTTTGCCATAAAATGCACCGGTCATAGTAAACGCTCTCTTCCAACAACACAAGAGAAGACTCTACACATGGACATCACCAGATGGTCAATACCAAAATCAGATTGATTATATTCTTTGCAGCCAAAAATGGAGAAGCTCTATACAGTCAGCAAAAACAAGACCAGGAGCTGATTGTGGCTCAGATCATGAACTCCTTAGTGCCAAATTCAGACTTCAATTGAACACAGTAGGGAAAACCATTAGACCATTCAGGTATGACCTAAATCAAATCCTTCACTATTATAGAGTGGTGGTGACAAATAGATTCAAGGGATTACACCTGATAGACAGAATGCCTGCAGAAATACGGATGGAGGTTCATGACATGGTATAGGAGGTAGGGATCAAGACCATCCCCAAGAAAAAGAAATGTAAAATGGTTGTCTGAGGAGGCCTTACAAATAGCTGAAAAAAGAAGAGAAGTGAAAGTCAAAGGAGAAAAGGAAAGATATTACCCATTTGAATGCAGAGTTCCAAAGAATAGCAAGGAGAGCAAAGAAAGCCTTCCTCAGTGATTAATGCAAAGGAATAGAGGAAAACAATAGAATGGGAAAGACTACAAATCTCTTCAAGAAAATTAGATAACAAGGAAACATTTCATACAAAGATGGGCAAAATAAAAGACAGAAATAGTATGGACCTAACAGAAGCAGAAGATATTAAGAGCTGGCAAGAATATAAAGAAGAACTATACAAAGAAATCTTAATGACCCACATAACCATGATCACTCACCTAGAGCCAGACATCTTGGAATGCCACGTCAAGTGGGCCTTAGGAAGAATCATAACAAACAAAGCCAGTGGAGCTGATGGAATTCCAGTTGAGCAATTTCAAATCCTAAAAGATGTTGCTGTGAAAGTGCTGCACTCAATATGCCAGCAAATTTGAAAAACTCAGCAATGGCCACAGGACTGGAAAAGTTCAGTTTTCATTCCAATCCCAGAGAAAGACAATGCCAAAGAATATTCAAACTACCACAGAATTGCATTCATCTCACACGCTAGCAAAGTAATGTTCAAAATTCTCCAAGTCACCCTTCAACAGTACATGAATCATGAATTTCCAGAGGCTCAAGCTGGATTCAGAAAAGGCAGAAGAATCGGAGATCAAATTGCCAACATCCACTGGATCATTGAAAAGCAAAAGAGTTCCAGAAAAACATCTACTTCTGATTTATTGACTATGCAGAAGTTTTTGAAAGTGTGGATTACAACAAACTGTGGAAAATTCTTTAAAAAGATGGAAATATGAGACCACCTTACTGAGAAATCTGTATGCAGGTCAAGAAGCGACAGTTAGAACTGGACATGGAAAAACAGACTGGTTCCAAATAGAAAACAGGTTGTATATTGTCACCCTGCTTATTTAACTTATATGCAGAGTATATTATGCAAAATGCCAGGTTGGATGAAGCACAAGATGGAATCAAGATTGCGGGGAGAAATATCAATAACCTCAGATACACAGATGACACCACCCTTATGGTAGAAAGCTAAGAACTAAAAAAGCTTCTTGATGAAAGTAAAAGAGGAAGGTGAAAAAGTTGGCTTAAAACTCATCATTCAGAAAATCATGGCATCTGGTCCCATCACTTCATGGCAAATAGATGGGGAAAAAGTGGAAACAGTGACAGACTTTATTTTGGGGGGCTCCAAATTCACTGCAGATGGTGACGGTAGCCATGAAATTAAAAGATACGTGCTCTTTGGAAGAAACACTATGACCAAACTAGACAGCATATTAAAAAACAGACACATTACTTTTCCAACAAGTTCTGTCTAGACAAAGCTATGTTTTTTTCCAGTAATTATGCATGGATGTGAGATTTGGACTATAAAGAAAGCTGAGCACTGAAGAATTGACACTTTTGAACTGTGGTGTTGGAGAAGACTCTTGAGAGTCCCTTGGACTGCAAGGAGACCCAACCAGTCCATCCTAAAGGAAATCAGTTCTGAATATTGATTGGAAGGACTGATGCTGAAGCTGAAACTCCAATACTTTGGCCATCTGATATGCAGAACTGACTCCTTGGATAAGACCCTGATGATGGGGAAGATTGCAGGCAGGAGGAGAAGGGGATGACAGAGGATGAGACGGTTGGATGGCATCACCAACTCAATGGACAGGAGTGGTTGGTGATAGACAGGGAAGTCCTGCGTGCTGCAGTCCATGGGGTCGCAAAGAGTCGAACATGACTGAGCGACTGAACTGAACTGAACTGAGAGATTTATTTAAAATGTTTTTCCAAGTTTTTTTTTTAAAACATTGTTTAATTGAAGGATAATTACTTTACAGAATTTAGTTGTTTTCTGTCAAACTCTTATACCTCTGATTTGTTAGTGTGCTGTGCTCAGTCATGTTTGACTCTTTGCAACTCTGGGGACTGTAGCACTCCAGGTTCCTCTTTCCATGGAATTCTCCAAGCAAGAATATTGGCATGGGTTACCATTTCCTACTCCAGGGGATCTTCCAAACTCACGGATTGAACCCACATCTCTGGCATCTCCTGCATTAACAGGCTGATTACTTATCACTAGCACCAACTGGGAAACCACTGATTTGATATGTCATCCTATAAAGAAAATATTGAGTTAAATTTCTGTTTCATAGTATTTTCTGTAAAACCTTAGCCAACCAGAATATCCTAACTCTACAACAATGCTCCGTTTTCTCTGCTTTTCTGTTGTTCTTGTTCCCAAGTTACAAATAGTCTTGATTAATCATCCAGCTCAGAATGCCTAACTCTTCTCTCCACCCTTCTCTCACATCCATATGCCCCTGGCTTGCCGGGCACTCTTCCCATTTCTGTCAGTGGATATTTATTCATTCAGCAGTTCACGGAAACTATGTTCTAGACACTAAAGAGGGTTTCAAGCTACAGTAGTTTAAAACTAGACATTTTCTGGGAACATTTCGGTTATTTTTTCATACTCTGCTCTTCCCTGATGTAGCAACTGTGCTCCATTCACTATTATCTCTCATTAAGAGTCTCTAAGGCATTTTCTAAAATATTGTTTCTTAGATTAAAGACTTTTCACATTAGAAAATAAAAAGTGATGACCTGCATGCTTCGGGGACGCAAGTCCATGTCCCCCCAAACCAGTGTTGGCTGTATCTCTTACTGATTTCCTATGTTAAACTAAATGTTAATTTAAAATATGTCCTGTTTGTTCTATGGTTTACTTTGTGAGGAAAATATCAACTTTGAGCTTGCAATTTTTTTTTTTGCCTTTTCCTTCCCTGAATCCACAGATAGAGGTAACCATAAGTAAGAGACTTCTAGAGAATAGACTGTTTCCCCAACTCAACTTTCAAAGGACAACTTTGCATTTTACTGTCCTTAGGTTTTCCTTCTTGAAAAGAAGTTCTTCATTAACTCTCCAGATCATCCTACAATAGGACAATCGAATCCATCATTAGTTTAATGTATCCTAAATTTAGAATGCACTTAAGATTGTTGGCCCTCTGTATTCATGAGTACTTATCTTTTAATTCAACCAAGAGTGACTCAGACAGGAGTGTGTACGTTTGTTCTGAGTTGTTTCAGTAATGTCTGACTCTCTGTGACCCTACGGACTATAGCCCACCTGGCTCCTCTGTCCAAGGTATTCTCTAGGCAAGAATACTGGAGTGGATTGCTGTGCCTTCCTCCTGAGGATCTTCTGGACCCAGGGATTGAACCTATGCTTCTTGTGTCTCTTGTATGAATCAAGTATATTTGAGAAAAAAAAAAATCCCAGTAAGTTTTAAAAAGCAAACTTCAGTTTCCAGCACTCCTAAGGCAAATATTTGCATAAATTTGCATTTGTATTGTACAGCTATTTACATAGTATTTACATTGTATTAGGTGTTAGACTTATTCTAGAGATGAAGGATGAGAACTGGTTATATGCAAATGTTGTTTAGTAGCTAAGTCATGTTCCACTCTTTGAGACCCCGTGGAATGTGGCCTGCAAGTCTCCTGGATTCATGGGGTTTACCACGCAGGAACACTGAATAGGTTGCAAATACTTCACCATTTTATACAAGGGACTTGAGCATCTGTGGGTTCTGGTATCCCTCGGCAGCTTGGGAGCCAGTCTCTCCTCAATACCCAGGGAGGACTGTACAGCTAACCTACCAACCATCCTAGCTTAGCCTCACCTGCCTTAAATGCGCTCAGAATGTCTCACTCACATAACATACTACATTAGCCTACAATTGGACAAAGCTAACACAACATCTGTTTCACAATAGTGTTGAGCATTGCATGTAGTTTATTGAGTACTGTCCTGAAAATGAAAAACAGAATGGTTGTCTGGGTACAGGATGGTTGTCACTATATTGGTTGTTTACCCTCCTGATCATGTGAAGATCAGGGCGCTGTCCTCACTGCTGTGTCCCAGCATCACAAGAGAGGAATTATATCCCAGAAAAGGAGCAAAATTCAAACTTCAAAGCTTGATTTCTAATGAATGCATATTGCCCTCATGCCATCATAAAGTCAAAAAATTGTAAATCAAGCCGTTGTAAATTGGGACTGTCTATGTATGTTTTGTCCCTTAGTAGTACTTTAAAAATTTTGCTGTTATTTAGTCACTTAGTCGTGTCCTACTCTTTAAGACCCCATGGACTGCAGCACACCAGGCTTCCCTGTCATTCACCTTCTCCCAGAGTTTGCTAAAACTCAGGTCCATCAGGCCCATGGTGCCATCCTACCATCTCATCTCTTGTCACCACCTTCTCCTCCTGCCCTCAGTCTTTTCCTGCATCAAGATCTTTTCCAGTGAGTTGCCTCTTTGTATCAGGTGGCCTCTTTGCATAAGAGTATTGGAGCTTCAGCTTTATCATCCGTCCTTCCAATGAATATTCAAGGGTTTATTTCCTTTAAAAGTGACTGGTTTGATCTCCTTGCTGTCCAAGGGAATCTAAAGAGTCTTCTCCAGCACTGCAGTTCAAAAGCATCAATTCTTCCTGCGCAGCCTTCTTTATGGTTCAAGTCTCACATTCGTACAGGACAACTGGAAAAACCATAGCTTTGACTAGACAGACCTGTGTAATAAAGTGATGTCTTTGCTTTTTAATATACTGTCTGGATTTGATATAGCTTTCCTTCCAAGGAGCAAGTATTTTTTTAATTTCATGGCTGCAGTCACTGTCTGCAGTAATTTCGGAGCCCAAGAAAAGAAAATCTGTCACTGTTTCCATTGTTTCCCCATCTATTTGCCATGAAGTGATGGGACTGGATGCCATGGTCTTAGTTTTTTGAAGGTTGAGATTTTTTTGACTTAAGATTTAATGTCTGAAAATCATAAGAACTCCGTCATACGTATATGGTAAAGGCCATCCCAATATAATATTTTCAAATAAGATGATTTCATCTTTTGTTGTAATCTAGAAATATATGAGTTATATAATTTATAGGACTAATTTATGCCTTTAAAAATATAGAAAAATTAAGGGTGAGTTTACAGCAAGTTTGTAGTAAGACCATCATACTCTCATAAAATTTCTTCTGACTGTTCAAAAAAAGTTTAAAAATGAAAAGATTTGACACTTTTACTTGGTACCTTTTGAGAGGCTTTTAATTCTACATTATATCTTGACATTATTTTGTGATTTCACTTCTTCAACTTGTTTCTCCTTTCCCCATAATAGTAAAGCCCTCGTCACAGTCCTATGCAAACTAATATGTGGTATGCTTGTCTTACAATGGACAGCTTTTCTCTGTAGCTTTTCCTTTATGTGCAGATCATAGAGCTGAGAAACAAATTCTCAGAAGGAAAATATGTCAGAATGACTATTTTAGGACAAGGTTGTTGGACCACAAAGAAGTAAACAATTTTTGCTTTATCTGAAATGAGAATGCATAATTTTGAAGAAAATTATACATTCGAGTTCCCTGAGAAGTACATCTTCCTCCCTAACAATCAAAAATAAATGCCTCAGGCTATGTTTAAAAAAGTGCTAAGTGAATATTTTATTTCTATGCTTAAGTTTTAAATATAAAGTAAAGATAACATATATTCAAATAAATGACACTCCACTCTTTACACCAAATCTTCTGGGAATTTGATAGTTTTCTATATTCTGTTATGTTCTTTCTGATGGGCAAGCACATGTCCATACTTTCAGAAGGCTTTTAGATCTAATTACTTTTTTTTCAATTCTATTGAGGTATAATTAACATATAGTGTTGTGTAATTGTAAGGTATACAAGGATGTGATTTTACACATATATATATATTGAAAAATCATTATCAGTTTATTATTAAAATTAATTTAAATGTATGTGAGTGGGAAGTTTTATGAATCACTAATGAAGTATTGGTTTCTTAAGCTGTATTGATATCAGGAAGAACATGTTCATTCTTAATGGGGATGCTCCGAATCAGTTTTTAGTTTTGCTTTGTAACCTGAAGGGGTGATTTCTCCCCTTTTCCCCTCTAAATTTTCAATGTAGTTATTGAGGGAGCCAAAACGAAAGGTTATTGTAGCAGTCCTTAAAATCTGTCATAACGTGTTATGATGCATGTATTCTATGGTTAGTTTATTTGTTAAGCACATGCAGGGTTCAAGAACTTGGAGGCACTGAATACTTTTACTTTTCCACTCTTCTCTCGTGAGCTTATTTTGGGAAATATTATCTATGCCAGTCATTTTAAGTTGACTCAGTGTGATGTTGGACTGGGCTTCCCCCTAAGCTCAGTAGTAAAGAATCTACCTGCATTGCAGGAGATGCAAGAGACATGAGTTCAGTTCCTGGGTCAGGAAGATCCCCTGGAAAAGGAAATGGCCACCCACTCCAGTATTCTTGCCTGGGAAGTCCCATGGACAGAGGAGCCTGGTGGGCCACAGTCCATGAGGTCTCAAAGAGATGGACAAGACTGAATGGCTCAGCATGAGCATGAGTGTAGTGTTAAGAGTTTATCAAATATGTCTATAACTTTTCACACCCACAGCTTTCCTCTGGAAAATACAATAAAAAATACAATTCTTGAACATTGCAGCAGTAGGATTTATAGTCCAATCAACCTGTGTTATTATACAAATGTAAGTATATAATATTTATGTATATATCTATATGTACATATATATCCAATTATTTTCTAGTACCTTTTCCAGAAAAAAGGACATGAATTATATATCAGTTTATACTGACCCATATATGTATATGCGTAAGTACTATTTTCACTCTGTAAGAGCTGACTAAGCTACAAATCTGACTCTAGGTTTTCTAGAAATCCAGGCAAAGAAAGCATCTTATTTTAAAGTTAAAGTTTATAGCATCTAGACAAGTGTAGCTTAACATAAGCCATCCTATCACCCAAATGTCGTCAAAGGGGGCACTTAAACATCGTGCAGATGCCTGTACATCACACAACTAACAAATCAACAACAACCTGGGGAGGGGCCAAGGGTGTATTGACAAGCTTCTCAGGATGCTCCTGTGTACACTGCAGTGCAGTGACAACTAATGATGGGGATGAAGCCACTGCCCATCCTTCAGGTAACAGCACATGGCCTGTGCACACTAACACCTTGAAAATACTCTGGACGATACCGTAAGAATGGGTACATGTCTTTATACATTTGTCCAGACCCAGGGAATGTAGGACACCAAGAATGAACTTCAGGGTGATTATGCTGCGCCAATTTAGGCTCATCAGTTGTGGCAAAGGTACCACTCTAGTGGGGGTTGTTGACAGTAGGAAGCTACACAAGAGTCATGACAGGTGTGATGTGATGAGTATGTATTCACTTAGGATACACCAGCAGCTCATGATTTCTTGCCCAAAATCTGTAATAATTACTTGAAAGAAAAAAGAGGGAGTGGATGATCTTTAAACATACTTAAAATAATCAAATTGATCTTTGTTAATGTATGTACTGTATAAGAACTTTTGTAGGTTGCCTCTGCAGTGCCCTACAGAAAGGAATATGTACCTTCTAACTGGGACGATAAATGAACCCAGATTTCACTCACAGCTTCAGACAAGATCATCTACACCTGAACAACATGGGACAGTCACTCACTAACCTCTCCTAAAGTGTAGTGATGATAGGTAGCTGAAATATTTACCGTGTCTCTCTCCAAGCCAGTAGGAGGTTGACCTTCATTTCTCAAGAGACACATTTCTTGGACAACATACTGCCAGAGGAACATTATAATCAAAATATATGACCAAACTGTTCCTCCTTTGAGATTCTTATAGTCCAGTATCTGGAAATCTAGGCTGGAGATTTAACAAGGAAAGATGTAAAACTAAAGTGACTACTATGATTTTTCTATTGCTGTTTGTTTTTTACCAGAACTAATACATTGTATGAGGAGCTACTAATAAAGAACAACAGTTCAGAGCATCATGAAAAACCTCCCAAAATGAAATCCCAAATTCTGAAACTAAATACCTATTGGTTAGAGATTGATTTAACACTGACCGATACCATTTAACTAAATATCATTTATACTAAGTTGTTTAGCATAGCATTGCTTTATAGTATTTAAGAGCGGACGTAGCCCAACACCTCAAAAACTGTGAAAGGGTATTAGTTAAATAAAGACTGAGGCTGTAACTTTACAGGTATTTTAGTTTAAGAAAGCCCAGGAAAGGTAGTTTCACTTTAGAAGGGTCAGTCACCAAGCTTTTATTTAAAACTGGTTCTTATAATGAACTCTGAACAGTCGCTGGCACAAAATTGGTGCTTAATAAATACATGTTATATGTATGGGAGAGTCGATGTTTAATAAGTGATTAGAGGTTTTTAAAAACCCTTTCAATTAAAAAAGTAATCACAAGCTTTGACTTCTGCACTGTTCCTTATCCTAAATCACAAGGAAAAACATTGGATGAAAGTAATGACTTATACCAACTATTCATTATGAACATCTCATTTACAGAACTGGACTGACAACTCCCATCTTGTGATTATGTTGTGTAGAGGTAAAATTGTCCCTTGAATTAATGACAAATGAATCACTGCCTTTATCCAGTACACTGTTTGAAATGATTAAACTCATGGAATGTTTGCTTAATCTATTTTCCTTTTCCATACACTATGTGCTTTGCCTGAGGCAAACCCATCTAATAATTTTCAATTGAACAAAACCATAACTCATGACCCAATAAATTATTAAGGAATCCTACATTGCATCTGATTCATCATTCATCTTCCCACAATGGCAGAAAGCCTGCTGAATTCTCTAACAGCTTCTTGCTTTGATAAATAGTTCCATTCAAATGCTGGAGTAGAGTCATATGAGTTTGCCTATGTGTATTTTTTTTTTACAAAATTATAATTAAAACTAAATTTTTCACCAAGACTTCATTTAGCAATAATATTCTTGCTCTAAAATTGTTATAATCTAGTTAGTATTTGTCATTTGCTTCTTAATCCTAGATAGTCCTCCAGAAGTCACCGTTATATTCTACTTGAAGTTAGTTTGAAAAGTTGGTTACAGAGTGTAGGATACCAAAACACTGCTTCTCATTCCTTCATTATCTTATTCCTTGCATCTTAATATTCTGAAACAGTCTCTAAAGTCCAAAATAGCATTGTTTAAATGGGTATGTTATATAATAGCAGTGAAATGAAGTTGGGAAGGGATCTCGATGTTTAAAAAACTTCGAAACAATAGATCATTGGAGTCTTGTCGGTAGCAAGTAGTAAACTGTGTGAATGCCCTGCCGCATGGCAGCCAACCATGTAAACATACAATGATGCATGTTTTTAAAGCATGGAGATTATACCAACATCTGAATTGCTGGATGCAAGATCTGACATTACAATCCTCCCTAATATCCAGGTGAAAATTAAACATGATTTTCTCTCTGCTCATATTAATCATCAGTCATCACGTTAAAAAAGTGCTATTTGAATAATAAAAATGGAAGACTTGACAACATCAGAAAATATTACCTGCCTTCTCAGCTGTGTTTTAACACTGGCGTGAGGACAGGATAAGCTACTCAACAAGCCTCAAAGTGCCATTTTTAGAGCATAGTTTCCTTTTTCAAAATTGAAAATGGCCAATGTAACAGTCTTAACAACAATTTTGGAGAAAAAGAAAGAAAAAATAAAAATCACTGACAGCTCTGTGATTATTCATCAGTGTTTTCATTTCATTTTTAGATATTTCTCTTCATTCCATGTTAGTCACAAAATCTAAAGTGCCATTTTGTTTTTTTATGAAAGTATGTACTGTCTTCCTTTGAAAATTAAAATGGTTATTTTGAATTGTTGCAGGTTTTATTGTAGGTTTCCTGTTTTACGTCTCTTAAGGGCAGTCAAGACCAGATATCTATGTTTCTTCTTGGTTGAAAAGAAAATTAACAAGAAATTTAAAAACTACAATTTGAATCAATTGTTCAATTGTTGTTTCCCTTTATTCCTGATGGTACAGTTGAGCTAGATGTCTTTTTGTGGGTCAGAAGAGCAAAAAGAAAACAGGAGCAATACCTGTGTGTTCATGCCTGGGAGTTCCCTGAACCCAGTTACTTAATCAAAGGGAACACACGATTGCAGTTACAGGAAGGCAAAAATAACGAGAGGCCGCAGGGATGCTGGGCTGCCTAGAAAACTTCAGAGACTTGCCCTTCCAGCCTTCCCTCCCACCTGTTTGAAGTTTGACTCCTCTGTTTCATAAATAAATGCTTGAGCAAGACCTACAGAATAAAATAGGACTTAGAAATAAAACACCCAAAGAAAATAAAAATTTTCTAGGGCCCTATAAGTCTCTGGAGTGCCTACCAAAGCAAAGAATAGCACTAGGATCATTTTTCAGGATTCTCATAATCATGATATGTGTATGAAATACTTAAAAGGTCACCATCCATTTGGCTGAGGTAACCAGATAATCCATAAGCTTTGCCATAAATACCAGCAGAAGAACCTGATTCTGAGACAGTGAGGAATTCCTCAAGCAATATTCAACCCCCAAAGAATCATTTCTGCTTCTAAAGCCATCGACATTTATAAACTCTGTCTCCCCAGACCAAAAATATATATATATCATCTAGCCATAATTTGTATAACAGTGTTTGTAGAACTTGTTAATGGAGTCCACTTAAAGAGGAAAATGTTTGCACCCCAAGGCCTTCATATTATACTAGTCCTTACAATAGGAAATTATTTCAAGTAATAGATTTCCTATGTTTTAATGATCATATGTGAAGAAAATATGGACAGAAAGATGGAGAGCACTTATAATTGCTGAATCAAGGAAGTAAATCAGTTTTATATATCTGGGTATAGGAATACATAATTGAAAAATCAGGTACTATAGATATGAATCAGTAGATTGTAAAGCTAATATAAGAACTGATGTGGAGGCTTAGCCTTGTAATTCCTGGGTCTTGGTGTGTGAATATGGTGTGTGAGTGTGTGTGTGTGTGTGTGTGTGTGTGTGTAGGGGGGTTGTTTAGCTACAGGTCATTCTTGAAGTCATCATTATTCATTCCATAATTTCCATTAAATTTTGCTCAACAAAACTTTCATTACTGCCAAAAGTTCTGATTTCAAAGATTGCTATAAACTAGTATTAATAAATACCCAAACTAGAAGACTTAAGCAATTATTTAGGCAAAATCATCACATACAAATTGAATAAGAAATAAAAGCTTTTTAAAATTGGGCCCAAACTTGCCCATTTGTTATTTATGTGTGACCTTGCCTTCATTATCAAGTATCTGAATATAACATATTAAACTGATATTTTTTTAAATTTTAGAATTATTTTAGAATATTCACTGTAGATAGTCTTCTCATCAATGAAATAGAAAAATGATCTGGCCACAGGTTCCTAAGAAGGAAATGGCAACCACTCCAGTGTTCTCGCTTGGAGAATTCCATGGACAGAGGAGCCTGGCAGGTTATAGTCCATGGAGTCACCGAGAGGCAGACATAACGGAATGACTATCACTCACTCACTCCTTGTTGATTGTGAGGGGTCATGACAATGAAAACACACTGACTCCATTTGGCAATGACATGTCATGTAGTTCTTACAACTGAACATGAAAATAAGTGTATGGCTTCATATAGATAAATAATTAAGTAAACATCATGAAGATTATCAGTTTATCTAAGGAGATAAATCCACTAGTACAGGTTAAATCTTCAGTATCTTCCTAGTCATCAAAGTATTATATCTATATATATCTGCATGTATATACATATATCTGCACGTATATACATATATCTGCATGCATTATAGCTACTGATTCACTAGAAAACACTCCACACTCATTAGCACTGAATATCACTTCATTTATTTTCATTTACACATATGTGTGCCTGGTTGTGGTTTACTGAGGTACAATGGGCTAGTGCGGGTTATCTACTTCCGGTAGATAGTCCAGATAGACAAATAGTTACAGAACTAGCTAGACTGGAGTCCCACTGTATGTTGGATAAAACATACTCTTGTTGACTTAACAAAACAAAAAACAGCATAACATCAGCACATAAATTAAGCATTAGTTGGAGCAAAGTGAAAACTATAGCCTGGGACATAGCATTTCAGATAGCTCTGAGAAACCGCTCCAGAAAGGTAGGGGGAGAGATCAGTGTTATATATGATTTTAGAGAAGGGGGGATACCTGAAGTCAAGCACACATTTCAGCACAGGCTTGCGGCTAGTCACAAAGATGCAACCGTTAATGCTGTCAGTGTTTTTGTTTGTTCCGTTTAGATATGAGGACATGCAAGAATTGGGCTCATAAAATCTTCTGGAAATATCTATCTAAAAACCTGTTTTGCGGTTTTTCCCAGAGCTCAGAGTGCCTCTTTCCTGCTTCCTCCACCGAGCTCCTTTCAGGGGGTCTTGAAGGTCAGTACTCGCAGCAGCTCATGAGTTCCTTATCATAGGTGGCAGGTGCCAGTTTGTAGGTGACATTCCACAGATTTTACACCCTGGAAACCAAGCTAAGGAGGCAGAAGCTACCTGGAGAAAATGGTTCTTAAAGTGCTAGAAGAAGGGCAAGAAGGCAAATGACACACAATTCCACTTAAGGCTGAGCTGGAGAGATGGGCTGCAATCACTATCCTGTTAGACCAGCCAGGACCCGTAGAAGCTTTTCTCCTCCTGAGGGCAGAAGCCCAAAGGAGCAGCAGAAACATGCATTGGCAGAGTCAAAAATGACTTCAGATTCTGCCCCTCCCATCAAAATATGTAACCTACCTCTCCACTCCTGAGTCTAGGCTGACAAAGGAGTGAGTGACTTGCATGCAATGACCTTCAAAGACCAATTAGACCTTTCCCAACTGTGATCACACACAGGCAAGTGTTTGTGCACGAGAGCTCACTCAGTTGCCGCTCTGCCAACCCCGAAGACAAACACATTAATAAGGCCAGACTAGACTTCTAGACATCGAGAGACCACGTGGAACAGATAATGAGCTGTCCCAGTTAAAATAAACAGTCTGCTGAACACCAGACAGCAGCTTCCGACTAACTGGCTCCCTCACATTATTGGAAGTGTGAGCAAACCCAGCAGAGAGCAATGATGCAGATAAGCCAGAGCAGCAACAGACTGTTCACCGAAATAAACTGTGATATAACATAGCTGCTGTCAGTAACTAAATTCTGAGGGTTGCTTTTTTTTGTTTTGTTTTGTTTTTGTTTTTGTTTTTCTTACAAAGAATTTTTTTTTTTTTTTTACAGGACAGAAATTGTTACCTAGAAATGAGTGTTGTCTTTGTAAATCCTGAAGCATATGGTATTGGCTTTGGAACTGGGTGATAGTCAGAAAATGAAAAATCACTAAACACACTGTTGAAGAAGGCTGGAGAAATGGTGCAGAAATTATTACTGAAGGGTGGAAGAAAATGACAACTTATTTATGTCATCGTGAGACAATCGGCAGAGCTGTAACCTGCAATAACTTGGCAGGTAGAAAATCTCCCTAATAAACATGAATTTTTCCAGAGAGCTCTAGACAGAATATTGAAAGTGTCAGTTGTATGTTCCTAACTGTATTTGATAAAGAACTTCAGGAGCAAGGGAAGAAACTGTTAAAATTGCAAAAATAATTTAAAATGGTTACAGAAGAGGTTTAAATTATTGAGCTGGAAAATAAACTCTTACTTTCTTCTAGTCTTCAAGTCAGTAAGAGATTCTTGAAATAAAAGAAAGACTGACACCATAGTTAATGTCAAAGATATGGCTGTATGTGTTATACTTTCAAAAGATTTAACACAATGCCTAATTACTCTATCAGCTACGATAAGAGTAGCTGAAACTTGCAAAACTGAAACTTACAAAACAGAGAGAAGTCAGTGTCACAAAGAACTGTAGTTTTAGGTTTGTTTGTAATAAATAGATTATAAACTTAAAGATAATATCCTCACAAAAGTTCTTAGGGAGACGTTGGTGGCTTTGACCAAAAGGAAAGGAGACTGATCAAATTTCAAGAGGCCCTCAGGTTTGCCAGCTTTCTACAAGCAGGAAGTTTGTTGAGAAAGCTATTAAACCACAAATGTTGGCAATTTCTTAAGAAAAAAAGTGGGACGTCTCAGGAAGCAGAGTAAAGATCTCCTATGGTGGAGTCAAAAGACATGGAGAACAAAGAACTAGGGACCAATTCCCACAGGTTAGAACTAAGGGAAGTGGCATATACTACTGCGCAGCAAGCGGGCCTCGCCCGTGTGTCCAGTGCGATTTCAGATTTTTTGTGAACCACTGTCTGCTGTGTACATCTCGTTCTTCACCTCCTAAAAACATGATTTATTACAGTAATCCACCAATTGTCTAGCCATGGTATCTGCGAGTGTGAAAAGATCATTCATTCCTTAGTTTATAGGACTAGAAATGAAGAGGGACCACACTTGAGAAACTGCCCGGAAAGAGTCTCCTTTACATCTGAACTTGGTATGTGTGTGCATGCTCAGCCTTTCAGTCATGTAGGATTCTTTGCAGTCCCATGGACTGTACCCTGCCAGGCTCCCCTGCCCATGGAATTTTCCAGGCAAGAATACTGGGATGGGGTGCCATTTCCTACTCCAAGGTATTTTCCCAATCCAGGGATCGAACCCTCATCTCTGATGTCTCCTGGCATTGGCAGGCAGGTTCTTTATCACTGGCGCCACCTGGGGAGCTCTTTGCATGTACAGCAAATAGTAAAGGAATTTTTGCTCATCTTCCTAAGATTGCTAGATACTTATTCTCCTCTTGAAAGTAGATGGGAAAGATACATTTCACACTGTAAGAAACTTGGAGCCCAGCCTGAAGTGCAGAACAATGGAATTCTAACTTTTTTGTCTTAGAACATCCTTTACATCCAACAAGAAAAAAAAACAGGAAGACAGTCTTCCTAGATTTTGTACACAAGTACTTCTTAATGGACTTTATGTTTACTGTATTGGCAGACTACTGATAATATAAATTCAAATGTGAATTGGGAAGGGAAAGAAGACATAAAAATGGCTAACAAACACATGAAAAGATTCTCAACATCACTCATTATCAGAGAAATGCAAATCAAAACCACAATGAGGTACCACTTTACACCAGTCAGAATGGCTGCAATCCAAAAATCTACAAGCAATAAATGCTGGAGAGGATGTGGAGAAAAGGGAACCATCTTACACTGTTGGTGGGAATGCAAACTAGTACAGCCACTATGGAGAACAGTGTGGAGGTTCCTTAAAAAGCTGCAAATAGACCTGCCATATGACCCAGCAATCCCACTGCTGGGCATACACACTGAGGAAACCAGAATTGAAAGAGACACGTGTACCCCAATGTTCATCGCCACATTGTTCACAATAGCCAGGACATGGAAGCAACCTAGATGCCCATCAGCTGACGAATGGATAAGAAAGCAGTGGTACATATACACAATGGAATATTACTCAGCATTAAAAAAAAATTCACTTGAATCAGTTCTACTTAGGTGGACGGAACTGGAGCCTATTATCCAGAGTGAAGTAAGCCAGAAGGAAAAACAACAATACAGTATACTAACGCATATATATGGAATTTAGAAAGATGATAACGAGAACCCAGCATGCAAGACAGCAAAAGAAACGCAGATGTATAGAACAGACTCGTGGACTCTGTGGAAGAGGGCAAGGGTGGGATGATATGGGAGAATGGCATTGAAACATGTTAATTATCATATGTGAAATCAATCACCAGCCCAGGGTTGATGCTCGGGGGTGGTGCACCGAGATGACCCAGGGGGAGGGAATCGGGAGGGAGGAGGGAGGGGGGTTCTGGAGGGGGAGCATATGTAAACCCATAGCGGTTTCATGTCATTGTATGGCAAAACCAACACAATAAAATAAAGAAAATTTTAAAAAAAAAGTCTTTATTGAATTTATCACAAAAAAAAGAAAAAAAGAAATGAAACACAGACATGCCTGGACTCCAGAGAGATTAAATCCTTCCTGGGTTAATTTTGTTTTCTTCTCCATCTGCTTCTGATTCTTTGTGCTTGAAGCCATGTCATCAATAAATAGGCAGTAAAAATTGAGGCAACTGCACTTTTACTTGTGGGTGCAACACTAAAAATCTTTACATTCACGTGAGAGTAAGAAGAGAACAGTCTCTTGACTTTGAGAGGCACCCCAGTGGGACAACTGCTGTGCAGCTGGGAGCCACCTGGAACCTGGGACTAAGAGGGAATCAGACAGTTGGCTTCCACAGTTGCTTTCACTCAAATTTCTTTACCTATTTTGCTTAAGGCCAGTTTTCATTACATGTAACAGAAAAATAGGGTACAGATAGAAAGTTTGTGTCTTGTTGTAGAGATACATGGTTGTACCAAGTCATATTTTTCCACCAAGAAAAAAATAAGGCCAACCAAGATGCTCTCATAAATAAAAAGCATATATTTAAACATTAATATCATATTTCTCCCAATGAGTCATTTATTCAATAACTAATTAATGTTGATTATTATATGACTCATCCAATGTACCTATTTTTCTCCATATCAGCATTACATTTAAAATGCTAATTTAAAATTTCACAGGAAACAATAGAGATGGGCTTTTTTGATGGCCTCATGTTATCACCATAAAAATCTGTCGCTAACACCAAGGGCTGTTAACAATAATGCCAGTAATCAAGGTACTCAGAAAACAGTTGACATTGTGGAATGGGAGTGAGGGGTGGTAATTAACATCTAGGAATTAAAAATAGATATGGAAATCCTATTAAACTATGAGTTTATTTAATTTTTTATAAGTTTCAAAAACTACTCCATCCCCCAAAGAATGAAGAAGAGTCAAACATATATTTTGCTGGGTTTGGTCTTCCAGTTTTGCACGCTAAAACCAAACATTTTGTCCACAGTTATTGGAAACTGCCCAATATTTATGGAATATTTAATGTCAATCCTCAAATACGTTTCTCCCAAACACATTCAGCTCTGTTTTAATCAGCACTTGCTCTTTGTGCTGTTTTTATATGAAATATTAAGTTTCTCCATATGACCAAATTAATGTAGATGGACCAGGGTGAAGAAAATGTAAATAATAAAAAATTCATGGCATAACAAATACATGTAGTTCCTATTTAAATAAATAAACATAGTTTATGCTTTGTTGAATTCATTTTACTTTCTTTTAATGCATATGCGTTTGTGTTTTCCTCTCATCTGTATTTTCAAATTAGACTATATTTTAGTTCACTTTCATTCTCTCTGAAATAAAATATTCAAATTCCCTCCATTATGATATGAGTATTTGGGAATGTATATCATAACAAACTGGGACAGGCTAATTACAGGTGCTAAAAAGAGTCCAGAGCGTGGTCAATATTGTCAAATGAAATAGCAGAGAACACCAAAAACAAAGGTTCACACAAAATGAACAACCGTGCAAGAATGGTGAATCTTCCAAAGGATGGTGATTGAACCACAAAGATAACTACATTGTCAGTGGATTAAAAAGAGAATGGAAATGAAAAGTCCTATGCCAAGGAAATGAGGCCAGGGAGATGTGAATCAGAAGTAAAAAGTGGAGGAATTGATGTGAAAAAGCATCACTAATCTGGGTGGGTTTTAACTTGTCTTCTTGAAGTGACCAAGGCTCAGTGGATTGGCCAGACTTAGAGAACTGGCTGGCGTTCATAGGTTCTCTCAAATATTAACGCTATCTTCCTCACCTCTGTATTCCTCACTCTATCTGATCAAAGAAAGTGAAAGTGAAGTCGCTCAGTCGCTTCCGACTCTTTGCGACCCCATGGACTGATGGACTGTAGCCTACCAGGTTCCTCCGCCCATGGAGTTTTCCAGGCAAGAGTACTGGAGTGGGTTGCCATTTCCTTCTCCAGGGGATCTTCCCAACCCAGAGATCGAACCTGGGTCTCCCACATTGCAGCTAGACTCTTTACCATCTGAGCCGAATCTGAGCAAAACGCTTTCCAAATAAAAGACACACAATAACTACTGCTGAATGAATAAATACATGGATAATCAACTGTGCTCTCTAAACCAGATCATTGTGTCTTTCTGTCAGTCCCAAAATAAATCATAATGTTTTTGCTGCTTTCACCAATTCTCACAAAATACCCAAGATGTCCTAGCTGCTACAGCTTCCCAGCTCCTGCCATGTGCAGTTTGTCAGAGATGAAGCGATTACATGAAGCCTTCCCTTTGCAGACTTCCTTCCCCAGCGCTGAATCACATTGGTGATGTCCACAGGGGCTTAGCACTTTCACTTTTTTGCTTTCTATTAGACCATGCATTTTTTTCCAGCCTCTGTGGACATGAACAGAGCAAACTCCAGGAAATAGTGAAAGATAGGGGAGCCTGGCGTGCTGCAGTTCATGAGGATGCAGAGTCAGGCAAGACTGAGTGACTGACCAACAACAAAACAAAGAAACGAGATTCTGAAAATGAATGGTTACATTAACCCTTTTTTTAGTATCAACTGAAAGACAAAAATGTCTCTTTATCTCATGCCTGGACAATGTTTTTCTATATTTATTTTCCTTGAATCTTTCTCTTGCAGCCAATGCATTGTTAAAGTAATTATTCAGAGCAAATTCCCATTTCTGCAAATGAATATATAAGTAATTAGTTAAAATGGACTCAGTGACAATCATATTTATCATATTAGTTTCTAATTGAATTTTTTCTTAGTGGGCATTAAAATTTTGTTAAGAAAATAATATTGAATACAAAGCACTTCATAATATATTGTCTTTGACTTCTGTTTTAGCAAGTCTGCTGTGGTTTAATATGTTACTGTTTAAAATTGAATGAAATAAAACCATCAACCATTTGTTTGAAGTGCTTTACTGAGCAGTATTTTCACTATATTTAAATTGCCATCACATACAGTTATAAAACATCTTATTGTGTATATCATCTCTATCAATGTGTTCACCCACACTTCATTACTTTTTCATGAATTATTTTATGGGTATTTTTATAAGGATATAGCCGATGTTTGTGGGGGGGGAAGAAATGTGCATGTTCTTCACTCTTAAAAATCATCTTCAAATTCAAAATCAATCTTTTATTATTTATTATAATTAGCTTTTTCAAGAAAATATTGCATTGAATTTCACAGTCTTTCTACTACTGTTGGTTTCTCCTACTTTATATGCAATGCTCAGTTTGCTGGGACTCATAATGTGAATGATGAGGCATAAGCATATAAATATATAATATTTATACATTTTAAATCTTTCTTTAAAACAAGAGAGATGATCATTTTCAAACTATATTAGTCTCATTTATCTCCATGATGCCATTAATGTTGTAAAAAGTTGCAGCAACATTGCCAACTCCTGAAGGCCTGCATCAGCCTTTAGCTACTCAGCCGCATTATTAGATTGTCAACATAATTCAGACATCTCATATGGAGGGAGCCAACCCGCTGGCTCCAATGCTTTGTAAATGTATTTGCTTGATGAAGTAGCTCTGAACATATTGAGGCCTTTACCATTTCCATTCATATCACACTCGCAGAATCATCTCTATCGTTGCTTCAAAATGCACTTAAGATTTACACCTTTGTTTTTCTTTCTTGTACACTTCAGTATGTCTCAATATCCAGTCCCCAGTGAGCAAAGGATAAAAGAAAATGCTACTTAAAAATCAGTATTACACTTTATAGCGTTACAAAATGACATTTTCACTTACTTTTCTAATTAAGAGAGTAAATAAAGCCTCCAAATGTAAAGATAAAATAACATATTTAAGAAATCCATCCAAATATTTATGGGGTGAAATGGATGCATTTGTTTTGCAACTAATGGGTTTATCATTGTCAGATGAGTTTTACATATCAAATTCTTTTTTAAAAAAGTAAAAATAGGAGTTCCCCTTTTAAAATGAATTCAGACATGGAGCATATATGCAAAGATCTAGAACTGAATTTAGCATCGCATCAGCGTGGAAAAACAAGTGGAGATTTGTTCAGAGATGTAACACTGGAAATCACAGTGGATAAACAGTGCAAACACAACGGTGAGAAACACAGAGAACTTTCTGTTCCTCCTGGGAATTCTCTTCATCATTCCCTGCCTCCTTTACTTGCAAATACAGAACTACTTTGAATTGACTTAGTGCTCCCAAGTTATGATTTACTTATTTTGGATCATTTTGTCTTTTAATACTTCAGAAGTAATCACAATATGTATATTTAGAGAGGGGGCTCGGGTAGAGAATTAATGCTCGGCTGCTGCTTCTGCTGCTGCTAAGTCTCTTCAATTGTGTCCGACTCTGTGCGACCCCATAGACGGCAGCCCACCAGGTTCCGCCGTCCCTGGGATTCTCCAGGCAAGAACACTGGAGTGGGGTGTCATTTCCTTTTCCAATACATGCATGCATGCGAAGTCGCTTCAGTCATGTCCAACTCTGTGCGATCCCATGGACAGCAGCCCACCAGGCTCCTCTGTCCACAGGATTCTCTAGGCAAGAATGCTGGAGTGGGTTGCCATGTCCTTCTCCACCAACTAATGCTCTGTTACCAACTAAAACAACTTTCCAGGCAACCTAGTGAGAGGAATCAATGCAGCATCTCACAGCACACAAGGCAGTGATTCTGGAATCTCCTTTTGTTTCCCTACATCTGCTCAGTTTATCAATCATTTAATCACAACAGACTCTATCTTTTATGCTGGCAGCTTAGTTACAGAATCATTTAATGCTATCTGCAAATACTTACTGAATCCCTACTGTGAGCTAGATACTGTGCTAGGCACACAAGAATCAAAGATGTGAAGATGAGAACACACAGCCTCAGAAAAGAGACAAGCCCACAGAGGAGACAAATACGCAAGCTGACAAAGGCAACACACTGTGAGAAGTAAAACAACCAAGTATGAACAAAGTGGCCACAGGTTCGGGTTGCAGTAATTTCATCTGCTTGGAGACACTGTCGATTAACTCCAAGCAGAAATATAGTGTTATTTTTTAGTTTTACTGAGGATAGAACTGATGTAAGGTATGCAATGTGATAATTTAATTCACTGTGATTGTTGTTTAGTTGCTAAGTTGTATCTGACTCTTTTGCAAACTCATAGACTGTAGCCATCAGGTTCCTCTGTCCATGGGATTTCCTAGGCTAGAATACTGGTGTGGGTTGCCATTTCATTCTTCAGAGGATCTTCCTGACCCAGGGATCAAACCCCCATCTCCTGTATTAATAGGCAGATTCTTTACCTTCTGAGCCACCTGGGAAGCCCAGTGATTTGATGCATGTGTATACTGTGAAATGACCATCACAATAAAATTAGTCAACGTGAAAATAGCATAATCACATAATTAAAATTTTTATGATGAAAATCTTTAAGATTCATCTCTTAGCAGCTTTCAAGTATATTAACACATTATTGTTGGCTATAACCGCCATATTGAATGTTAGGTCCCAAGAATTTTTACTCATTTTCTAACTGGAAGTTTATACTCTTTGACTGACATTTCCTCATTTCCCACAACCTAGCCTCTAGCAACCACCAAGCTACTCTGTGTTTCTCTGAGTGTCCCTTTTTTTCAGATTCTGTTAAGTGAGATTATATAATATTTGTCTTTCTCTGTCTTACTTATTTCACTTACATAATGCCCTCCAAGTCTAACCACATTATCAAAAATGGAAGAAATTTCCTTCCTTTTCATGGCCAAGTATGTATTTTTTTTCATTTTATGTATATATTATATAAACTTCTTTATTCATTTATGAATAAACATTTACATTGTCTTCCTATCTTAGCTACTGTAAAAAAATGCTGCAGTGAACATGGGACTGTAGCTATCTCTTTGAGATAGTGATTTCAATGCTATTGGGTATATATCCAAAAGTGGTTTGCTGGACCATATGGTAGTTATATGCTTAATTTATTGATGAAATTCCATACTGTTTCGCTACTGGCTGCAGCAATTTATATTCCCATCAATATATTCATTTATTCCCTAAGCCTCTCCAACACCTGTCTCTGACTTTCTGATGCCAGTCACTCTAACAGGAGTGGGGAGATATTTTGTGGTTTTGACTTGCATTTCCCTAATGGCTAGTAATGTTGAGCTTCTTTTAATGTACCAATCGATTAATTCTCTGCCTTTTTGGAAAAAATGTCTATTTCAGGTCATTTTTCCATTTTTTAATTAGATTGTTTGTGGGTTATTTTGTTCTGTTTTAGTATGCATGAGCTTCTTACATATTTTGGCTATTAACTGCCTATTTGATAATGATTTGCAAGTATTTTTTCCCATTTTAATTCTGTTGATTATTTCTTTTGTTCTGTAGAAGGTGTAGTTTGATGCAGTTCCACTTGTTTCATTTTGCTCTTGCTGTTTGTACTTTTGGTGTCATATCCAAAAAATTGCCAAGGCTAGTGTTTCAAGGTGTTTTTAGCTCTATTTTCCTGCAGGAATTTTATGTTTCTACATCTTACATTGTACCCTTTAATCCATTTTGGTTTTTGTGAGTGGTGTAAGACAGGGATCCAGTTTTGTTCTTTTGTGTGAATAACCAGTTATCCCAATACCATTTACTGAGAACCTTTCTTTTACTCATTGAATATTTTTGGCTCCCGTGTCAAATATTAGTTGATCTTGAGTTTACTTACAGATTCTTGATTGTATTTCATAGTTCATATGTCTATTCTTATGCCAGTACAATACGTTTTTGATTATTATGGTTTTGTGCCATAATTTGAAGTAAGAAAGTGCAATGCCTTTAGATCTGTTCTTGTTGCTTTGGCTATTTGAGGTATTCTTTTGTGGCTCCATACAAATGTTTTCTATTTCTATGTAAAAAAAAGTCATTAAAATTTTGACAAGAATTACATTGACTCTATAAATACATTTTAGTACTTTGGACGTTTTAGTGATATTAATCCTTCTGATCCACAGACAAAAGATGTCTTTCCATTTATTTGTGCCTTTTACATTCATCAATATCTTAATAGTTTTCAGTGTAAAAGTCTTTTATATTCCTGGTTAAACTTATTCCTCAATATTCTATTGTTTTTTTATTCTATGGTAAATGTAACTTTTTTCTTTATTTTGATTTTCAGATATGCTGTTGTTAATGTATAGAAATGAAATTAATTTTTGTATGTTGATTTTTTTACCTAGAAATTTTGCTGACTTCATCCCAGTTTATGTGTGTGTATATGTGTGTGTGTGTGTAATCTTTAGGGTCTTCTATATATTAAGTAGTGCAATGTGCAAACAAAGATAATTTTCCTTCTTCCATTCCTTTTAGGATTTTCTTTTTCCCATTCTAATTGCTCTAATCAGGACTTTAAGTACTATGTTGAACAGAAGTAGTGAGAGGAAGCACTCTTGCTTTGTTCCTGTTTTTAGAGAAAAAACCTTTAGCTTTTCACCACTGAGTTTGATGTTATATATGGTATTTATTATGTTGAGATGTATTCCCTCTGAAAGTGAAAGTTAATGTCATTCAGGCATGTCTGACTCTTTGCAACCCATGAACTATACAGTCTATGAGATTCTCCAGGCCAGAATATGGGAGTGGGTAGCCTTTCCCTTCCCCAGGGAATCTTTCCAACCCAGGGATCAAACCCAGGTCTCCTACATTGCAGGCAGATTCTTTACCAGCCGAGCCACAAGGGAAACCCAAGAATACAGAGTGGGTAGCCTATCCCTTCTTTACCAACTGATCTATGAGGGAAGCCCTCTATTTCTCTATTCGTATTCCCTCTATTTCTAATTTATGGAGAGCTTTTATTATGCAGTTAGTTTTGGAAAGATAAATCTGAGCTGACTGAGTTGCTGGGTCAGAGAGATGCAACAGATGTTTAGAATATTGTTTTATAGTGGTAGAGATGAAATAATCCTAAGAAATCACTGTATTAAGTTCTGTTGTTTTACAGATGATAAAATTAAGGCCCATTCAAATTTACTGACTTGTCCAAGTCAGTTAGCTAATTATTGGTAGTTAATGTCCTGCACCTCTGTGCACCTCTTATTCCTCATTTGGCCTTATACTACTATACATTTCCAGTCTGGTTATGCTTTTGCTGTTGTTTCATATTTTGTCAACTTCCTGAGCTTACTTCTTCTTTCTCCATCTTCTTGGCTTTTGCTTGACACTCCAAGGATAGTGAAGACTAGCTCTTACTCAGTGGTTTATATAGGGCCTTAGTATATTTCAGTTTTGCACTTCCAAACCAGGATGCACAATAAACACTTAGAAGCTGGTAAAAAAGTAAGAAACTAACATATAACATAAACATTATTTTGGAGAGAATGAGTATGTGTATACATATGGCTGAATCCCTTTGCTGTCCAACTGAAACTATCACAACATTCTTAATTGGCTATACTCCAATATAAAAAGTTTAAGACCAAAAAGCATTAAAAATGTATGGATCTATTTTGCAGGTATATATTGTATATTACATTATAAATATACGGCTTATGAACAAAAAGCTTATTGGCTCAGGTAGTAAAAAATCTGCCTACAATGCCAGAGACCTGAGTTTGATCCCTGGGTTGGAAAGATCCCTTAGAGTGGCAACCCACTCTAGTATTCTTGCCTGGAGAATTTCATGGACAGAGGAGCCTGGAGGGGTACAGTCCATGGGGTTGCAAAGAGTCAGACACAGCTGAACAAATAAGCATAGCACAGCACATATCATAAGCCCATGAATTTGTACTGGCTTTTCCAATTTTTTTGGAAATAAAAAGAAAATATAAGTTTTTTAATCTTAATATTTTAGTCATTTTGTTATGTGTATAATTGTACATATTTTTTCCTAATCAAAAAATCTTGATTTGTAACATCATCAACACAGTAATTACTAATTTTATCTGGCAATATATAACAGTAACTTCAAAACAAAATATCTAGTTTGTTACTAAAACTAACACTATAGTGTGAAATTTTAAACTTCCTTACTCTTTTTTTTCATCATAATTCATCACAAAGGTACAACCTTAAAGTACAGTCAGCAACTTTCCATTAAATTACTTGATGTAATTTCTTCCTGTGTTAATACTATGAAATTGATCTAAAGATTAGGTTGATTTGTTTCCACTTGAATTCATTTAGAGGGCTTTTTTTTTCCCTTTTGAGAAGGAAAGAGAGTGGCTTTCCTGCTTTGCCAGGCAAAGGTGGAACATGGCAGACTACTGCCTCGAGAACTGTGCCCTCTCCCTGGTGAGCAGGAAGAGGTTATACAGTCAGGCAGGGGTATGTGATAAGGATCAAGGCAGTAACAGTCTTGCATTCTTCTGTCTCCTGCAAAAGTTTCAAAAAGGTGGGGTTGCTGACAAGATTTCGGTGTGTGTAGGGTCTTTTAAAGTAAAAAGTGAAAGTTACTCACTCAATCTTGTCCGACTCTTTGCAATCCCATGGACTGTAGCTCTCCAGGCTCCTCTGCCCATGGAATTCTCCAGGCAAGAAGACTGAGAGAGGGTAGCCATTCCCTTCTCCAGGGGACCTTCACAACCCAGGGATCACACTCCGTTCTCCTGCATCGCAGGTGGGTTCCATGCCATCTGAGCCACGAGGGAAGCCCTCCTGCAGGGTCTCAGGTGGTCCATGTCCTAGTATCACTGGGCCTCTCTGATTCCTTTAATCTTCGCCTCAGGTGGTTTCCTGTCTGTGCCTCTCTTGGTTAGCAACTATCTGCCCTTAATTTATATTTTTGTGATTACTTTTTGAAATTGAGTGCATTTATTTAATTCAAAGACAAAGATAATGTGGAAATTTTATCTTACCTTCACCCTTGAACTTGTGACCATACAACACCTTACCTACTAAAAGTGACTAATATTATTGATTTCTTGGTTATAAAATAGGATCATTGTGTTTTCCTGGCGGATTCATGTCAATGTATGGCAAAACAAACAAAATAATGTAAAATAAATAAGTAAATAATTAATTAAAAAAAGAAATGCTACTTGTTGACTCTATTAAATCCTTCCATAAATGATTTCTTTCCCATAAAAAATAAAAAGTGCATATTTATATGTAGGTAAATATGTATTCTGACTGTATCTTCCACCTTTCCCCCCCCTCATTTTTAAACATACAAATGTTCATATATTAAATACACTGTTGTGAATTCTTCCAATCAAAATAAAGAATCAGGAACCCTCTATCGTTTTTAGGCTCTTTCTTTATATTTTCATAATAGTTTAAATAATTCTCCAGTGTTCTGAGTTATAGTCATTAACGTTGTTCTGCTTCTTCCATTCAATTATGAGTCCCTAGATATGGAAATCACATCTACCAGAAGTTTATAATTTAAAATTTTTCCACTTATTATGTTTGTTATATTTTTGACTCACTACATGTGCTTACTGATTCCTTGTTAAGCAAGACTGTAATCAAAGTTTATTCCTCAAGAGTCCAAACCATTCTTCAAGGATTATAATGTGTCTTTTTTTTTTTTTTCCGAATTCCACAGAAAGTTGGAAGCCTCACCCCAGCTTACCCCGCAGCAGCCACAGGCAGCAGAGCCCCCTGGCTCTGCCTGCCCGTCTTCTCCAAATTGTGTACACGCATGCTCAGGCGAGTCCCACTCTTTTGCGACCTCATGAACTGTAATCCGCCAGGCTCCTGTGCCCGTGGAATTTTCAGGGGAAAATGCTGCAGTGGGTTGCCAGGTCCTCCTCCAGGGGATCTCCCCGACCCGGGGACTGAATCCATGTCTCTTACATCAGCACGTGGATTCTTCACCACCGCACCCAATGGGAAGCCCTGATACAAATTGCAGTTTGCTCTTTTTGGGGTGCCAGTTTTTCAGGTTGAAGCATTAGTTTTTCATTTTGAAGGATGTTGTCAGATAGGGACAAAGGAGTATTACAAACGTCCATGACCCATCTAGAGAATTCTTGTATTCTTGAATTCTGGCTTCCCTGTTTACCTTGAACTGCCCATAAATTCCAAAAAAAAATATCATTTTCTTATACCTCTCCTCAGGAATATTTTTACAGCTCAAAAAAGAACTCTTTTGAACATATCTTATAAATGGTTCTTAGTAACCACAATATCTGTAATTTAGAGATTATTACAATGCTTCCAGCAATTGCTTTATATGTATTACTTCTTTCCCTTAATCTTCCTAAAAGCTCTACAAAGACATTAGTATCTTTTTCTTTTTATAAATCAGAAAACGATATCTGCAAAGTTAGGTATTTCTCAAGAGTTTCCAGTTAACAATAATTTTTAAAGGGCCACAATTATGAATTATCTGTATGACTTCAGTATCTGAGCTCTGATCACTGCAAATCGTTTCTTAACAGGATAAAATTATTTAAAAATTGAATTCACCTAAAGATGATCCAAAGGATTGCTGGTGTCATTCTGCCATTTCAGTTTTGAGTTTGCAATTACCAATAGACTAAAATAAAAGAATCATGAAAAGACCCCCAGATACATAATTTGTTCCAGGTTTATAAATAAGCATTGTCATAATGAATAATACAGTGTCTGAGACATAAAGCAAATTTAGTAATATTGAATCTGTATTTATCTAAAAGTTTGTATTTTGTTCATCATAAATTTTGCATTAACTGTAATTTTTTTTTTATTGGTTTTGCCATACAATGACATGAAACCACCATGGGTTTACATATGTCCCCCTCCAGAACACCCATCCCTCCTCCCTCCCGATTCCCTCCCCCTGGGAAATATCGGTGCACCAACCCCGAGCATCAATCCTGGGCTGGCGATTGATTTCACATATGATAATTAACATGTTTCAATGCCATTCTCCCATATCATCCCACCCTTGCCCTCTTCCACAGAGTCCACGAGTCTGTTCTATACGTCTGCGTTCCTTTTGCTGTCTTGCATGCAGGATTCTCGCTGCCATCTTTCTAAATTCCATATATATGCGTTAGTATACTGTATTGTTGTTTTTCCTTCTGGCTTACTTCACTCTGGATAATAGGCTCCAGTTCCGCCCACCTGAGTAGAACTGATTCAAATGAATTTTTTTTTAATGC
>ML662445.1:9288771-9329283 GCA_007570785.1 Antilocapra americana | reverse complement strand
TATATATACCGCAGCTTTCTTATCCATTCGTCAGTTGATGGGCATCTAGGTTGCTTCCATGTCCTGGCTATTGTAAATAAAGCAGCGATGAACATTGGGGTACACATGGCTCTTTCAATTCTGGTTTCCTCGGATTGTATGCCCAGCAGTGGGATTGCTGGGTCAAATGGCAGGTCTATTTGCAGTTTTTTAAGGAATTTCCACACTGTTTTCCATAGTGGCTGTACTAGTTTGCAATCCCACCAACAATGTAAGAGAGTTCCCTTTTCTCCACATCCTTTCCAGCATTTATTGCTTGTAGATTTTTGGATGGCAGCCATTCTGACTGGTGTAAAGTGGTACCTCATTGTGGTTTTGATTTGCATTTCTCTGATAATGAGTGATGTTGAGCATCTTTTCATGTGTTTGTTAGCCATTTTTATGTCTTCTTTGGAGAAATGTCTGTTTAGTTCTTTGGCCCACTTTTTGATTGGGTCGTTTATTTTTCTAGAATGGAGCTGCAGGAGTTGCTTGTATATTTTTGAGATTAATTGTTTGTCCGTTGCTTCATTGGCTATTATTTTCTCCCATTCTGAAGGCTGTCTTTTCACCTTGCTTATAGTTTCCTTTGTTGTGCAGAAGCTTTTAATTTTAATTAGGTATTTAAAATATGTTGCATCCATTATTTATCTGGATGCTTGAGACTTTTTTGTTGTTGTTATCCTCTTCTTAATTTTATGCTCAAAGTGAGTCCTATATTCACTTCCTCCAAGCCCCAGCCCTGTAAGTAAGAAAGGTGTTTGTGATTAGAGAACCAGGACATGGAAGCAACCTAGATGTCCATCAACAGACGAATGGATAAGAAAGCTGTGGTGTATATACACAATGGAATATTACTCAGCCATTAAAAAGAATTCATTTTAATCAGTTCTACTGAGGTGGACGGAACTGGAGCCTATTATACAGAGTGAAGTAAGCCAGAAGAAAAAACAAAAATACAGTATACTAACACATTTATATGGAATTTAGAAAGGTAGTAATGAGAACTCTGTATGCAAGACAGCAAAAGAAACGCAGATGTATAGAACAGTCTTTTGGACTCTATGGGAGAGGGCAAAGGTGCGATGATATGGGAGAACGGCACTGAAACATGTTAATTATCATATGTGAAATCAATTGCGAGCCCAGGTTTGACACTCAGGTTTGACACCAGGATGACCCAGAGAGAGGGAATTGGGAGGGAGGAGGGAGGGGGGTTCTGGAAGGGAAACACATGCATATCCATGGCAGATTCATGTCGATGTATGGCAAAACCAACATGATAATGTAAAGAAAATTTAAAAAAATAAATAAATAAAATCAGAAAAAAAAATTTAAAAAAAGAGAACCACATAAAATTCTGTTAGTCAAGTATTTACAAGATCAAAATAGGATGGGCATTCTGCATTCTGGGGGATGATATAAACCAGAGTCATGGTCTTGGGCTGGAGGAGTTTTCTATGAAGCTTCATCCATAAACTATAAGTATGGAACCCCCAATAGGGATGAGCATATGGCAAGTTCAAAACAAAATAGTTTGTTTTCTAGTTCTGACAATAGCAGGATCCAAATGAGTCAGAGGAGTTAGAGAGGTTGTTATTGTGTAGACAGAACTTGAGCTGAAACTTTAAGAATTTGTAAAACTCAAACAGAGGTGACCAGGAGGACACTGCATTTCAGGGAAATATGAGCCGTTAGAGGTCAGAATTTGTAGGGCTTGGGAGGAGGGTTGGGTGAATATAACACCAAGGTAAATTGACCAGGAAGTTCATGCAGTGAGTTAGTATAAGAAAATATGTAAGATGTGATTGTGAAGACTTTGTAAGACTACCGAATCCAGGACAAATCTTTATAAAAGGGAGGGAATCATATTTCACAGGACGTTTCTAGACAAGCTTATTTTAGCAAACAGGAAGAGTTGCAAGAATAGGAACTTATCCTTATATACTGGAGTCTGAAATGAAGTAATGGGTACCTAATAGCATGAAACAGGAAGAATTTCACCCTTGTGTCAGGAAGATCCCCTGCAGGGGGAAACGGTGATGCACTCCAGTAGCCTTGCCTGGGAAATCCCATGGACAGAGGAGCCTAGTGGACACAGTCCATGGGCTGCAAAGAGTCAGACACGGCTGAGTGACCCCGCATGCAACATGAAATGGAACATTTTAATGTCCATCATTTACTAAAAATAACTTTATCCCATCAAAATAATAGTTGCAGAGCTAACAGTTTTTGATCATATACCATGTGGTAGGCACTGCTTCTTAACCTAACAAATGCTTGATACAAATAGAAAGAGTTATTAAAGAACTCAGAAGAAACATTCTCAATTCTTCTGCCATTTGATTGATGCTGCTTGTATTTATTTTAGACACTTTACCATATTAAGAAAATTTGCTTTCTATCAAGTGATATTTTTTAGCATCCATTGAATTGCTCACATGTTTTTTTCCACATCTTCTTGCTAATGTGAAAAATCGCATTGTCAATAAATCGTAAGTGCTAAATCATCTTTCAATTCTAAACATAATCAGTGTGGTTGATGCAACCTCCCTTGTTATATTTTGGAAGATTTGACTTGTTGACATTTTTATTGCATTTTAATCCGTAGTAAAATGGTATCTTTATCAGATTCTAGTACAATAATTGGGCTTCCCAGGTGGCTCCATGGTAAAAAATCTCTTTGTCTATGCAGGAGACCCAGGTTATATCTCTGGGTCCAGAAGATCGCCTGGAGAAGAAAATAACAACCCACTATAGTATTCATGCCTGGAAAATCTCATGGACAGAGGAGCCTGGCAGGCTACGGTCCATGGTATTGCAAAAGACTTGAACATGACTGAGCATGCACACAGTACAATAGTTATACTGAATCCATAAAATGATTCAGAGAGTTCTACCTCTTCTTCCCTTTACTGGAAAGTTAAGATGGAGATTATACCTTACTTAAAAATGTGGGAAAATATACAAACAGATCTTTCCTGCATCTGGAGTCCTTTTGTGATTCATTATTCTTTTGGTCATTGTGGACAATTTTAAAAGATTTAACTACTTGTTTTAATTTATTTACATTATCTAACTGCATTATCCCCAAGTTAGATGTTTAAAAGGACTCACAAGACCCTACAGAGACATACAGTGAGGGATCGGATGCAGTGAGAGAACGAGAACATGTTTTGCAGTCTGAGAACACCCCGTGCACGCACGGTCCTTGGACAGCTGTTCATATGTACTACCGCTGTGTCCCCAGGCTGAATCCCGTATCTGTTTGGGGGCCCTTGGCTGGGAGTGCTCTTAGCATCCCTCTATATAACTAGAAACTCTGTTAAACTCCTCATGACTTTCCCCTCATCGTCATAGTATGTCAGAGAAAAGTTCTGTGTTCTGACATTCCCTGTTGTATATCCTTTCTTGAATCGGAGTTATCTTGGATTCAGTCTCATTAATGCTGCTGAAATATTAAGGTCAAAATTTTATTTATAAATGATATTTGAAAAGTCAGGGCAATTGGCAACATCGTAAAGTGAATCACAGTGGGACCTCTGCCTGTAATAAGTCAGCATTAGTGGGAGAAAAAGCTTTCATCGCTCATGCGTCCATCTTTGATATTAAGTCATGTGTCTGGATTATGATCTCCTAATCGGTCATCAGTCTGTCCTGTCGCTCCGACATAGGAGTCTAAATGGTAAAATATGATGCCCTGTGACAGAGTACTTTTTCCCTTTTAATTTTTCCCCCAACATTCTCTCTATACGTCACTGTTCAGTTGAGGATAAGGAAGTAATTTTTGACTTGGAAGTCAGAACACTCATCTTAACTGCCAAATGGCACAAAATAATTCCACTTGACAGTGGCTGGCACTGTATCTATAATGCTTCAGGTCATGAAATACTTTTCCAGAACTTTGTTCTTCTCTTCATTCTTCTTTTGCCCTCTCTCTCCTCTCACTCTTTTTATCAATCCGGTTAAGCTGCACTTCTTTTTATTAAATAGAAGGCCCAAAGCATGCCAATTTATAACAGGCCCAACAATAAGTCACACTGTAAATGGAGATTTCTTGACTTTTCCTTGGCATAATTTAAGCCCTTTACTCTGAGAACTTTTAAACTCTAGCTCTACTGTTCCAACCATGGTTTAAAAAATGTTCTAAATCAAATGATTAATAATACATGAGGCCCTATACTATATGCCCTCTTAGAGGCAAAATAAAAATAGATTTTTTAAAAATAGGAGCATGCATGCTGAGTCACTTCAGTCATGTCTGACTCTTTGTGACGCTATAGACGGCAGCCCACCAGGCTCCTCTGTCCCTGGGATTCTCCAGGCAAGAATACTGGAGTGGGTTGCCATGCCCTCCTCCAAGGGATCTTCCTGACCCAGGGATCAAACTTGCGTCTCATATGTCTCCTGCATTGGCAGGTGGGTTCTTTACCATTAGAGCCATCTGAGAAGCCCCTTTAAAATAATAGAACAAAAGTTAAATGACTGTGTCTACGGGAGATGTTTACGGAGGTTGGAAAAGGGCAGTATACACTGTCGTAGGCACTGAGTCAAGCCTCTTTCTGATATAATGGATTAAATGAAACACACACACACACACACACACACACACACACACACACACACACACACAGCCTGTTGAGAAGCCTGGTAGAAAAAGAAGAGTGTGCTTTCTTGGTATAAGTATTTACCTTAGTCTCTACTGTTCTGCTCTCTACTATTCCTTTACTTGTGTTTGAAAATGGCTTTAATGCTGTCTGGTTGTGGGAGAATGAAAATTGCTTAACATTTTGTATGAAAATTGAGCAGTATATGAAAAATATAGAGAGGTAATGTTATCTTCTTCCTATAAGCATATATATGCTCCTAGCAACTTGTAAATCTATGGTCAGATCACCTTTATGCAGTCAGTGTTTGAGCTGACTTGAACCTAGTCACAGTATTTCTAAGTTTGCCACGAGTGTTAAGCTTTAGCCTCAAATGTTCTCCTTTGAAAGCCTGTGCTGTTAACCAGGCCACCTCTTCCTTTGTATATCCTGGGTTTACGATGACTCCCTTCTCAGCACTGAGATGGTTGAAAGTTCTGCTGAGGTTTTTGGCCTTTTAGTTGATGCTCTTTTATCGGCCTCTTGTGCCACATAACTTAGATTCTGCAGATGCTCTGAGACCCAGTGTGAAGCAGACTAGCAGGCTGACTTCTCTCTGGGTCACTTTCTCCACGTTTTTGACTACTCAGCTTCAGACCTCCTTAGTAACTCTCAGCAGCATTCTTCCATTTTTGTAATAGGGCAGAAAGTGAGACCCTGAACCCCTTATAGCATGTGAATTGTCAACTATCTCAAATGGAAAATTAATGGAGAATGGTAGACTTGCCTGAATTCACGTCCCTCCTCCAAGGATCTTGGCAGTTTCATCCTGGCTAACTCAGTTGCTCTACGGTTCATTTAAAGGACTTGTTTTGTTTCTTCCCTCCCTGCCGTTTGTTTTATGTCATCAGAAAAGTTTGATTAAAAACTACCCATTGCCTTCAAAAGCAGATATATAGCAGTAGAACATATGGTGAAATTTAGTTTGTTTATTTTCTAAGAACCATGGAGATAGAAGGTCATATAGGCTTTTAGTGGCCCAGCCAAAAATGGAGTTCTGTTCCTTGACAGAGGGAAAAAATGATAGAAAGAGAGAGGGAAAAGAATGCGTGGTTTCCTGACACCCTATATTGTTATGCCAATTTCCACTGTGTGAATTCAATTATTGTACTGGGAGTTAGATGTGATATGATTCATGAGACCATCGAAGGAATCATTGTTTCAGTTAGACCAAAAAGATATCTACTATTTTCACTTATGTGGATCACTGTATATAAAGCTGCTCTTTGAGTCAGAGAGCAATTGTTTCTCAGTAAAAGTCTTTTTGTAGAAATAATTTTGTCTGAATATATTAATTGAAGTTATTTTTGATAATAATGTTGAATTTTAAGAAATCAATTTCCCTGTATCAGTAAGTATAATGGCTAAATATTTTCAAAACTGAATAACATATGTTAACCAACATTTATTTCTCTCTACTATTCTTCCTCAGTTGCAAAGATATTTATATTTTCTTAGTTTCCATTACTGACTTGTGAAACAAGTACAATCTCCATGTTTACGTTAACTATACTAAGCTACATATTAAATCAATTTGTGGATAATTAACAGAAACATTTTTATAAATAATAAAAATAAAGTTGGAAATTATAGTGGCCTAAAGTCCTAACTTTTATCTAATATATCACGAAGCCATTAGGGGTCACTCTTGTGACCCCAGGGACTGTAGCCCACCAGGCTCCTCTGTCACATGGGATTCTCCAGGGTAGAATACTGAAGTGGTTGTCATTTCCTTTTCCAGAGAATCTTCCCAACCCAGGAATCAAACCTGGGTCTCCTGCAAGGCAGGCAGATTCTTAACTGATTGAGCTATGAGAGAAACCCATATAAATAATAAAAAAGAAATAAACTTTAAAATTATAGTGGTCTAAAGTCCTAACTTTTATTTAATACTATAGTTTTTCAATAAATTTCACCATATTATTTAATTTATACTTGTATGCTTCAAGGTCTATAAATAATACTATACAAATGTTAGACAAATGTTATGTTACTCAAATTTATTCTGGTAATGAAAATAAAGTGTGTTTACTTTAGAAAATGTATAAAAAATATATATAGATACATACAAATCAGTGCTAAGATCATCCATCAGTTCAGTTGCTCAGTCATGTCCAGCTCTTTGCAACCCCATGGACTGAAGCATGCCAGGCTTCCCTGTCCATCACCAGCTCTTGGAGTTTACTCAAACTCATGTTCATTGAGTTGGTGATGCCATCCAACTATCTCATCCTTTGTCGTCCACCTCTCCTCCCGCCTTCAATCTTTCCCAGCATCAGGGTCTTTTCCAATGAGTCAGCTCTTCACATCAGGTGGCCAAAGTATTGGAGTTTCAGCTTCAACATCAGTCCTTCCAATGAACACCCAGCACTGATCTCCTTTAGGATGGACTGGTTTGATCTCCTTGCCATCCAAGGGACTCTCAAGAGTCTTCTCCAAAACCACAGTTCAAAAGCATCAATTCTTTGGCGCTCAGCTTTGTTTATAGTCCAACTATCATGCCCATACACGACTACTGGAAAAACAATCCATAGATAAACTAGAATACATAAACTATTTCTTTGATAATTTTAATAAGATTTTTAAAGTATGGAAAGATAATTAATGAATATCTATATATCATGTGTGTTTATACATGCACACGTGGTCAGATTTTGTATAATTCTTTTTCTTATAGACCTGTGTTAGTTTTACATCAAAAATGATGCAAAAATACAACAATATCTTGTATGTCCCCTGCCCGACACAGGCATAGCCTCCCCAACTTTCCTCGTCCCCCATCAGAGTGATAGGTACATTTGTTACCTAACTGGACACAGTGTGAGCAACCAAAGACCATAGTTTACGTTACATTACATTCCACTCTTTGTGAGCACATCCTGTGGATTTGGACAAATAGATAATGACACGTATCCATCATTGTGATACCATATGGAGTATTTTAACAGAGTAATTTTGCCCTAAAACCCCTCTGTTTTCTGCCTATTCACTCCTCCCACATCCTCAATTCCTAACAAACACTAATCTTTTTCCTCTCTCTTTAGTCTTGCCCTTTTCAGAATGTCATGCTGTTGAATCATACACTGTGTAGGCTTTTTAGTCTTTCACTTCATAATATGCATTTAAGTTTCTTCCATGTCTCTTCTTGGATTGATACCTTGTTGCTTTTAGTGCTGAATAATATGCTGGTTTTGATATGTAATTTAATTTCACTGTAATCAGAGATCTTACTATGTATGAACTGACTCCTTTTAGATATACTTTGAGTCAGTAGGTGTGCCAAAATACGACCCATTTTGATAAATACTCCATATGCTTTTGGAAAGAATGTGCATTCATTCTCCTGATGCTGTTAAGAGAGGTTTATCCAAGTCACGTCCATCGGGTGGTTTGAGAGCACTGTTCAACTCTTCTGTTTTCTCACTGATTTTCTATCCACCTACTCTATCAATTGTTTAGAAAAAAAGAAGTGTTAAAATTTCTGACTGTATATGTGTATTTCTCTATTTAAAATATTCTATCAGTCCTTGTTTCATATAAATTAAAGCTTTGTTTTTAGATACATAAATCCTTACTAGTTATGTACTCCTCATTAGTGAACTCCGTTATCATCAGGAAATATCCACTTACCCTTTGTAATACTCTTTGTTCTGAAACCTACTTTGTCTGGTATTAACCAGGTCTCTAGTTCTCTTCTGATTTTTATTAGTATATTATAACTTATTCTATCCTTTATCTTTTCATCGTTTTGTGTCTTTATATGTGAAACAACCTTTCTATAGGGCTTTCCAGGTGGTGCTAGTGGTAAAGAACCCACCTGCCAATGCAGGAAACACAGGAGATGAGAGGTCAACCCCTGGGTTGGGAAGATCTTCTAGTGAAGGAAGTGGCAACCCATTCCAATATTCTTGCCTGGAAAATCCCATGGACAGAGGAGCCTGGTGAGGTACAGTCCATGGACTGAAAAGAGTCAGACACAACGGAGTGACCAAGCACAAATTTCCAACAGGCAACATACAGTTAAGTCTTACTTGTGTGCCTGTGTCTATTTTCAGTCAATGACCTTCAGTGTGCCAGTCCATATGTTTTATGTTGTCACAAAAATATAAATCAGACTGTGTACTTGGGAGCTCTGCATTCAAATAAATGAGCTCACATATACCCAGCTAGCCATATGTAACACAAAAGGGCAGGGTAATTGATACAACAGTAATATTCACAGTTCTCTGAAGATTCAACAATATTAAGCCAATCTGAAATATAACTTAATTCTCATTATTTACACAATTATACAAATTGCTAACGAAAGCTGCTATTAAAGTTTTTTAATTGTGTTAAAAATAAGGTATCAAGAGTAGATTATATAAGACATGACACACATCAATATTTTACCATTCATCATTTTTTAGTCCAAGAGATCAGGCCCAGAAGAAGCAAACAACAAAGTGAAAAACACTTTCACAGAGAAAATAGCTGAACCTGCAAATCAGCAGCAGTCTCTCATGCTGAGACATCCTCGGGTTCGATTGGAGGAAAATGAAAAGCTACAGGAAACAAGATATGAAAAGCAATTGAAAAACCAGGTGAACTGGATAAGGAAAAATAACACCCTACCACATTTCAAATGTGCATCAGTGAAAAGCAGTAATTATAGGTAAAATAAAATGTTTCTCAATGTTATCAAAATGATTAGTCTAAAAGGTATGTCACACATAGGCTACTATATCTCCAGGGAAAATAATTTTATTATGACACAGTTTCAGCCTTTAACTAATAGAACTTGTGATCTGATTTTAATCATTGTTTTCTATTTTATTTTCTGCACTGTAGGTTAGTTTCTCAAACAGAAGCTGCTTACTGTCTTAGTTCACACTTGTTAGAAATAGCTATCTTTGTGATATGATAACTATTACATTAAGTCCAGATATATTAAGTAATTACTCCTCTAAACTCAGTATTCTTAGAAAAATTCTGCCACTGACCAAAAAAGAGATACACCATAGCACTTTCTGAATTCAGGGTGGCCTTGTTTTTACATCCATGAAATTTCTATTATGAAATCCTCAAAACAGGCTAGATTTTGCCCTGTAAATTCTACCATAATCTAAAGCTGAAATATCTAATCATCTCAGACATAGAGATTCCTTATACACTTGAAATATCTCTACAAACCCTCACAGTTGAATTTTTTATATCAAAAGCAAATAGCAAAAAAATAATGACAACAGTCTCCATGAATGCAGTGAACGTGTAGTTACATGTCTGACTCTGCGACCCAATGAACTGTAGCCTCCCAGGCTCCTCTGTCCATGGAATTCTCGAGGCAGGAATACTGGAGTGGGTAGCCATTCCCTTCTCCAGGGGATCTTCCCCACCCAGGGTTCCAACTCAGGTCTCCTGCACTGCAGGCAAATTCTTTACCATCTGAGCCAATAGGCAAGCCCCAAATTCAGTAATATTTTTTAAAAAATTTTGTTTACTAATTGTGAGACGACAGATACTAAGTACATGGACAATGCTTGTTTTCCATGGGGATTGCAAACACTTTCTAATAAGCATTACTTTCTAATAAAAAGGGATTCCCTGATAGCTCAGTTGGTAAAGAATCTGCCTACAATGCAGGAGACCCCAGTTTGATTCCTGGGTCAGGAATATCTGTTGGAGAAGGGATAGGCTACCCATGCCAGTATTCTTGGGCTTCCCTTGTGGCTCAGCTGGTAAAGAATCTGCCTGTAAAGCAGGAGATCAGGGTTCAGTCCCTGGGTTGGGAAGATGCCCTGGAGAAAGGAAAGGCTACCCACTTCAGTATTCTGGCCTGGAGAATTCCATGGGCTGTATAGTCCATGGGGTCACAAAGAGTAGGACACGACTGAGCAACTTGCACTTGCCCTTTCACTTTCACTTCTAATAAAAAGATTCCTAATAACAAGATGTGTAAAAACATTCATATGTATTTTCACCTATTGTTTTTTTCTGAAAGTTTAGAATAAGGTAACTAAAAGTGTTAATCAGTGGTGAAATAATGTAGTAGTTACTAATTTGAAACTTTTTTATATACGTAGGTCATAGCCATAAAGCATTTAAATCCAATAATGATTCAGTCATTTAATAACATTGTTATTTCAGTCATGGTCAAAAGCATTTTAATAGATTCACTAATAATTAATTTCAATATCTGATATATTGCACACAGTTATTTGAAAGTCCAATTAAACAAAATACCTTAATTAAAATGCTTTATATCTGATGTAATAGAATCAAGCTAATAAAAGTCACACAGATTGTTGATGCATCCCACCTCCTAAGATAATAGATCAACCTGTGGAATTTTGGTAGCAGCAGCATTCTTATCTTTTATTAGGAAGACTGATGCTCAAACTAGCTGAAAGATGAGAAAAAGAGATGACAGGACCAGCAGTTTCTGGACAGAATATACTTGTGTATTTTACACACTCAAGAATTCTTGATCCATTGACAAAACATATACATATTTTTAAACCATTGACAGAAATATACATACAGAATGATATTTAATGTGTATTTAAAACAGGTTTAATTTGCAATAAATTAAATACTTCTATTAGTCCTTTTACAAGAAGGAAATGGCAACCCACCCCTATTGACAGAGGAGCCTGACAGACTACAGTCCAATGGGGTTGCAAGAGTCAGACATGACTAAGTGACTAAATCATTTCCAATCATTAGTCCTTTTATACAGCTTCATAATATTTATTTCACAAACTCATTTCTAGGGATAAGAGTGAAAATTACAACCAGTAATCAAGAGTATCTGTATTGTGTTAAGTGCTTTGCATTGAATATTGCATGTATTCTTTATGATGACTCCATGAGTTAGGTTCTATTTCACTGTGGATATAATAAAGGAGGAAGTTAAACCTTAGAAGGTTAAATAATTTACACAAAGTCCCGCAACATCATAACATATACTCATGCTACTCCTGTGGTGTTACCTTTTTTTTTGAGGTTGTAGAACTAAAAGAAGCAAAACATTAAAATACTCTGTATAACTGCACTAATGCAAACAATATATATTTCTCCATATTGATTATACAAACTAATATTTATTGGACACTTACTAAATATCAAATAAAGTTGCACATCCTTTAAACATAATAACTAAGCAGTAATCTCAGAAAATATCTTGGAAAGGATTAAACTTGTCTCTAATTTGTAGACAGAAAACAGGCACAGAGCTATTCATTAAATTGCTTAAGGCTCAGGCAAAATGGAGCAACAAAGAGAAGATTTACATTCTTGGAACAAAGAAAATTTTTGATAAAATATTTTTTGAAATAATGGACTGCAAGACACTAGCATCAAGCAGCAATGGATGCTGATTCCTGAGAGATGGAAAACAAAGGACGTGAGTCCTTTCAGAGCATCTACAAGTAGCAGTTTACAAGGGGGAGCCCAGATAGCAGCTCAGTGGACTCCATGAACAAAATTGACAGAATTCATGGGAGACTATATTACAGAGGAGAAAGAACCTTCAGGATCTGGAGAGGTAAGAAACAAACTATCATACAGAACGTAGGGAGCAGGACCAACGAGCCACTTTGGGCCAGAAACAGCTGACTTCCACCAGCCAAACAGGAAAATATCACAATGTGTAGGGCAATTGGTGGAGTACTTAGAAGGATCCTGCCTCACTGACTAGTCTGGCATAGACAGTCCTATATTAAAGACAGTCATACTCTCACCTCATAAATCATTAAAAGCACCAAAAGCATCAAACTTTCCAAATAACTGAACTTCATCCCAGAACAGAGCTCAAGAATATTTATAGGAATGCAAAAATACCAGACACCAATAACTTAAAACTTACCATGTCTTACATGCAATCAAAGATCACCGATATGAGAAGCTGCAGAAAAAAGCAACCCATAATGACTAAAAAGTTCGTAATAGACACATTATGTACAAAAGAGATCATCATGACCCAGATAATCACGATGGTGTGATCACTCACCTAGAGCCAGACACCCTGTAATGTGAAGTCAAGTGGGCCCTAGAAAACATCACTACGAGCAAAGCTAGTGGAGATGATGGAATTTCAGTTGAGCTATTTCAAATCCTGAAAGATGATGCTGTGAAACTGCTGCACTCAATATGTAAGCAAATTTGGAAAACTCAGCAATGGCCACAGGACTGGAAAAGGTCAGTTTTCATTCCAATCCCAAAGAAAGGCAATGCCAAAGAAAGCTCAAACTACCGCACAATTACACTCATCTCACACGCTAGTAAAGTGATGCTCAAAATTGTCCAAGCCAGGCTTCAGCAATATGTGAACCGTGAACTTCCAGATGTTCAAGCTGGTTTTAGAAAAGGCAGAGGAACCAGAGATCAAATTGCTAACATCCACTGGATCACTGAAAAAGCAAGAGAGTTTCAGAAAAATATCTATTTCTGCTTTATTGACTATGCCAAAGCCTTTGACTGTGTGCATCACAATAAACTGTGAAAAATTCTTAGAGAGATGGGAATACCAGACCACCTGACCTGTCTCTTAAGAAACCTGTTTACAAGTCAAGAAGCAACAGTTAGAACTGGACATGGAACAGACTGGTTCCAAATAGGAAAAGGAGTACGTCAAGGCTGTATATTGTCACCCTACTTATTTAACATATATGCAGAGAACATCATGAGAAACACTGGGCAGAATGAAGCACAAGCTGGAATCAAGATTGCCAGGAGAAATATCAATAACCTCAGATATGCAGATGACACCACCCTTATGGCCGAAAGTGAGGAAGAATAAAAGAGCCTCTTGATGAAAGTGAGAGAGGAGAGTGAAAAAGTTGGCTTAAAGCTCAACATTCAGAAAACTAAGATCATGGCAACTGGTCCCATCACTTCATGGCAAATAGATAGAGAGACAGTGGAACGGTGTCAGATTTTGTTTTTCTGGGCTCCAAAATCACTGCAGATGGTGATTGCAGTAATGAAATTAAAAGATGCTTACTCCTTGGAAGGAAGGTTATGATCAACCTAGATAGCATATTAAAAAGCAGAGACATTCCTTTGCCAACAAAGATCCATCTAGTCAAGGCTATGGTTTTTCCAGTAGTCATATATGGATGTGAGAGTTGGACGGTGAAGAAAGCTGAGTGCCGAAGAATTGATGCTTCTGAACTGTGGTGTTGGAGAAGACTCTTGAGAGTCCCTTGGATGGCAAGGAGATCCAGCCAGTCCATCCTAAAGGAGATCAGTCCTGGGTGTTCATTGGAAGGACTGATGTTGAAGCTGAAACTCCAATACTTTGGCCACCTCATTCAAAGAGTTGACTCATTGGGAAAGACCCTGATGTTGGGAAGGATTGGGAGCAGGAGGAGAAGGGGACAACAGAGGATGAGATGGCTGGATGGCATCACCGACTCGATGGACATGGGTTTGGGTTGACTCCCGGAGTTGGTGATGGACAGGGAGGCCTGGCGTGCTGCTATTCATGGGGTCGCAAAGAGTCAGACACGACTGAGCAACTGAACTGAACTAAACTGAATAGATACATAATCTACACTGATGTAAGAATTCCAAGATAAGAAAATTGAAAGTTATTCCTACCACATTCCGCATGTTCAAAAGTTAAGCAGAGTCATGGAAGCTAAAAAACAAGAGATTCAGAAAAGATGTATGATTGATGGCACAATTTATCAAACTGTACATTTTAAATGTACAATTTAAAATATTTAGTTTATCATATGCAATGTATGCCTTAGTAAACCTGCAAAGAGGAAAAAGAAAAAAAGACGATATAAAAATAAATGAAGAAATACTCACTAAGGCATACAACTGAACTTAAGACCAGAATGTAAGCCCCAGTCTTTGGACTCTAGTGCCCTTACCCACTCCTCTGGAACAGCTCTGATAGAATCTGTTACACAGAGAGTCAACATGAAGTACTGCTGTGAGTCACCTGCCGTGAAATTTCTTAAACATGAAACACTGTTTGCTTTTAATATATGAGCAAAAAATTCAAGATTTCTTTGGCATAAGCAGTCAAGAAAGATTTGGCATTAAGCCCCCTATTCTTTTTCACTAAATTAACTGAGGATTATGTATTGATATTGAAACAATAATAATTCATTATCCTTTTTTCATGTCCTCACTATAATATCAATATTGTATTTCATATCTTTTAAATATTCATAATTTTAACATTATAAATTTAACGTAATATCATACCCATGTCTCAAAATGATTTTACAAAAAAAAAAATGAACACAACAACAAAAACCAAGAAACATACATTATTAAGAGAGCGTGGCTTGACTGGAAGCTCACATTGTACCTAGAATCAATTAACTTTTCTCCTTTATCCAGGGAAATTTTTTTCTGAAAGTTAAATCCAAGCTTCATTCAAGCTTAAACTACTTGTCTGCTGACATCATCCAATGACCCAGATCTTTCATCTGCTTCTTCGGACTTTCATGACCTCTATGTAAGATAGAAAACTCAGCCCGGAAACCAACGCCCACAGCCCAAACCTCATCTGTATCAAGCCTTTGCCCACGTGATTATGCATATCATGTTCTCACTATATAGCCACAGAGGCCCTCACCCCAAGGTTTCCTGGTTACAAAAGTGTTCTCCTGGGAATGAGCCTCCTTGATCCCCGAAGCCCATTAGCTCAGTTCCACCAGCCCTTTAGTTTCACCCTGGACCCAGTGAGTCCCATTGTATGTAAATCATCAGGGTGTGTATCCTTCTTAGCATCTTCCCATCCTGACTATCAGTCACCTCCTCTTGTCTCAAATGTACCTTCTGTTGAAGTGCTTTCCTGGAATTCAGGGTCCTGTCTACCCCAAAATCTCTATGTCCATCCTGGGCTCCCTCTGTTTCACTCACATCCACTGCCCTCCTTTAAGCTCATTTCTTAACTCTTACTTTTTTTTTTAATAATAAACTAGTGACTCCTTAAAACTTCAGTTATTACAGAAATCCTGTGATAGTAGTCTTATCCCTCATATAGGAACATGTGACTGTCTCAATATTCTGTAGGACTTATTTCCATTTCCAACAACACAGCCTCATTCCTTTCTACTGTGTATAGGTTTCCCCATTCTCACAACTTCAACAGTGATGTTTCAATAATTATTTTTATAAAACATGGCTTGGGAAATAATCCTCACAAAATATAAGCCTATTTCAATTTAATTGATTTAAATAAACATTGTAAAACTATTACTGACTTAAAATTCATTACATAACAATATAATTATTTGAAATAAAAAGCAATAATATCATATACACTGTTGAATATGATTGTATGAAAAATTCTGATTTCTACTCTTTTGTATATAATTTTGCATTTCTTCAAAATTTAGATAATACTTTGGGAATGATGGGAGAAAAGCAATTATCTTAACAACAATACTAGGAATCCATCTTTTAAGATTTGAATATCCACTAGATGTGAGCATATTCAAGTAATCATCACACAAAACATTGAAAAGTCATGTCATTTTGTACGATGATGAAGATAAACACAGCCACCAAAATGATCCTTAAAGTAGCACTTAAATTATAGAAGACTTCCTTTTAAGTATATATGACCCTCATATACTGTGTTCTGAATTGTTATAAATTGCTCAAATCACAATGTAAACTTACCGACCAATAAATCTGAAAACAAATGTGAGAAAAGTGTGCTTGCTCAGTCGTGTCCGACTCTTTGTGACCCCATGGACTGTAGTCCACCAGGCTCCTCTGATCACGGAATTCTCCAGGCAAGAATACTGGAGTGGATAGCCATTCCCTACTCCAGAGAATCTTTCCAACTCAGAGATCAAACCCACATCTCTTATGTCTCCTGAATTGGCAGGCAAGTTCTTTACCACTAGCGTCGCCTGGGAAGCCCTACAAAACCAGTGTGGTGGTGGTGGTGATGGTTTAGTTGCCAAGTTGTGTCCAACTCTTGCAATCCCATGGACTATAGCCTGCTAGGCTTCTCTGTAGTTATAGTCAAATATAACCACCTATGAAACATCTCTCTATAAATATATTTGTGTATTATTTATCTATACCTATTTGCATTTTCTATTTTGATAAATTATTTTAAATGTTTTAGCCAAATTAAAAAGCATTTTGTTGATTGAAGCAACTTCTAATCCCAACAGATGAGGCAATGCAGACTCAGAAGTTTCTTAAGCGCTAGAGGTTTATCCTGCTTTCATGGAAGCCTCGCTAAAACTTGGTTGCATCCAGACATTGGGTTCCACCTCAATGATAATGAGCTGTAGAAGAAAAAATCCATTTCTGCAATTACCTCAGGGCAGCACTAAGTTAATATTCTGTACTAAAGTGGCAGCAAATGATTTATTAGCATTGCCATCACTGGAGTGATGTCCAATTGCATAGATGATAGGCTGGTGAAAACCACTGTCGATGTAATATCTCTGGAATGGCATGATGCTGATGACTTGAGGGAAAACATTATTAAGGAAACACCATGCTGATCACTCGCCTCTGTAATATATCATTAATTTGATGTCACTACTAAGATATATAAGTGCAGTCTATAATCAGCAAAGTGAAAGATGACAGCAAGACTTTCATCTAAGTAATCTATTAAAGAATTTATTTTTGAAAACTTTATTCTAAGTACTTCAGAGAAGGTTTGGTGAATTGAGATTATTTAAAGATGAAGGTAATATATTGAAGACATAGAACAAGTATAGCAGAAATATTTGTTTGAATCACTGCTAGTTTCATGGTGAGGAGAGCCAGGCAATGGCCTTGCCCAGAATTTTTGGTTTAATCAAGAATTCCATCTCAGTAATGGCAAGCTAATTTAAGATATGTGGCGAGTGCCTTAGTTTTAAAAGCAATTTGAAGTGTTTAAACTGCCATTTTGATGATGTTTCTTAATAAGATTGTTGAGGAAGGAATTCTGAGGCTTTTTAAATAATTAAGCAGTTAGATATTAAAATCTACTTATCTCATGGAACTGCAGTAGCACAGTGGGGGAATAAGATATAAGGTGGGTATTGAAGATTCTTATCTCTCAGGCCAATAATAATCCATGATTTTAATCAACTCGGCCTTCTAGACATCAGTTTTCTTCATCTATAAAACAATTTTAATTTAAATAAGGTAATCTCCATGATAGTTGAATTTGAGTCAAAGGACTTCCTTTGGAACAAAAAAGTAATTATTCAACATACTCTTTCAAAAATAATAGGAAAAAAATCTATATGTTTGATGTTTCACAAGAGATAATTTCCTAACCATGTAAAATGTAAAGCTACTCTGTTTCCTTAAGTTTGTGGATAAGAAGATTGTTTACTAATACATTACAAACAGTATGTTTAGCTTATCATATGATTAAAAGGTAACACCAAACAACCCTTAGAAATACATTTCTTCATGAACGTAGCCCCCAGTGCATTTGACCATCAGTTCTCAGGAAAAAAACACCTGTGCAGCTCTGTGCTTAGAGAGGATAACAAACTCTTGTCATTCTGAGAGCCTCAAATGTAAAACATTACTGGATATTTTCGCAAGTAAAACCAATTATGAAAGTATTCATCCTAAGGTTTTTAATTCTCCATCTAGAAATATAAATAAAAACTACATCCAGAAATTATATTATAATTCAATCAAGGCCATAGCCAAACCCTTTATGTATATGAATTTCCCAATCAGGACATTTTTCATGCAACTCTATTTTCCAAGAAATTGCTATTTTCCAAGGGTGTTTTGCAATAGATTCTCTTCTTTTGTGGCTTTGGCTAAAAGTAGCAACTCTTTTATAGAATTCAATAAGGCTCTGCTTATTTAAACAACATTCATGACTGAAGAAAGAGGAAACATAAGGAAAACACAGTGTAATTAGAATGGGTAGGAAGGCAAGAAAGAAAGTTTATATTTGATTTACTAATATGCAAAATTTTTGCTTTCCTTTTCGTCCCCAGGTTTCTTGAGGAATAACTGACATACAAATAATGGAATATATTTAATGTGTGCAGTTTAAAGAGTTTGGACATATAAGCATACCTGTGATGCCATCTCAACAAACATATACACAACACCTCCCCCCCTGGGATAATGGCCTCTGGGTCCGGCCATGCTGCATCAATAACAGAGCAGTCTGACTTTATGAGGCTGAATAAAATTCCATTGTATGTATGCACCATTTTATTTACACGTGAATCTGTGGATGGATACTTACGTTGCTTCCATATCTTAAATATTATGAATAACGTTGCAATAAACATATGAGTACAAATATCTCTTTAAGATACTAATTTCAATTCATTTGTAAATATACCCAGAAATTGGATTGTGAATCATTTGGGAGTCGGTTTTTAATTTTTTGTGGGTCTACCACATTCTTTTTCCATAGTACATCCTCATCAACTGCATACCAATGTCCCAATTTCTTCATACACTCACCAATATTTATCTTTTGTTTTTATTTTTTAATAGCCATCCTGAAAAGTATGAAGTAATAGCTTATTGTAGGTTTTATTTTAATTTCACTGATGATTATTAATGTTGAGCATCTTTTAATATACCTGTTACCCTTTTGTATGTCTTATGAGAAATATTTGTTCAAGTTCTTGGCCCATTGTTTAATTGGGCTCTTTTGTTTTATTTAGCTATTGAGTTGTGTGAGTTCCTTATATATTTTCAATAACAACCTCTTATCATATGTCTAATTTACAAATATTTACTCCCACTCTGTAGATTTCCTTGTTGTGCACAGTGAAAAGGCAAAACTTATTATTAAGGCATGATGCTGAGAAATGGAGTATTTCCTGCCGTATTAGTAAATAAGGATGTCACAGCTATCAGCAATTCCAGCTCGCCAGTGTGAATTCCTGAGCCCTAAGCGTACTTACGAGGGAGAATACTTATGTGATTTGGCAGCCACCAGGCTGCGGCCACTCTCTACAATGAGCACTGAGGAGCTCAGGATGTGAAAAGCACAGGATACTGGCCCCAGATAGCTGTGATGTATATGAGAGGGATGAATTCAGTTGCGCCCAGACTTGCATCTTCCCATATGTAGAAAGCACTCAATTTCTTAAATTGAGATACCTAGCTTGTTTTCTTTTTTTTTCTTAATTCACAAAAATGTTTTAAATGATCAGACTACCTGCCCTTTGTTGCAAACTTCTATATAACCTGGCCCCTCGCCCCACCTCCTTGGAGCAGTTCTCTCAGGGCTACTTGAGATGCTGCTTCCTGGGCTTAAGTCCTATAAGTTTCTTCCTTATAAAACATAACTCTCAACTTTTAGGTTGTGGCTATTTTTTAAGTCAATAATACCAACAAGAGCCTTTGCCCACTGGAGATGGTGTGGTGTGCACTGATGTCTGGCATAGATGGTAGGTCCTTATCACAGTTATTTGGCAGCACCATACTTTAAATAGTCTGTAAATTTGGTTTTGCCTTAAGATTTAAGTCTTTACCAAAGGGTCTTGGAAGCAGTGACAAAATTTCTACCATTATTAGGTTGCTGAGTGTGTGCCTTAAACATCTTTGTGCATGTTTCCTAAATAACAAAAGTAATTTGTCTCCAGAGAAAGTAAGTGAACTACTACAGAATATCCCTGTTGTTGCCAGCTCCAGGAAATGTATTGAATCTTTCAATGAAAGAAGCTCTGTGTCTCTTGAACATATGTCTGAGTTTGCCATTTTAGGCTTGTACTTCTATTTTAGAATTGACTCAATATGCTGCTGATACTAAATAATTAGCAGAGAAATGGCTTTTGGAGGGGCTGATCCTTGTACTCAGCTATACCTATTAAGAAAACACAGCATTTTAAATGCAACTTATCCAATTGAAAGGAGTGAGCCAATATCAATTCAAAAAAAAAAAAAAAAAACCCACAAATCAAAGTATAGCAAAAGTGAAAATAACTCAGTTTATCTTCTTTAACTACTTTTCTAATGGCTACACAGTCTTAAGGGTGGTTTCAATTCCTGTACCTAATATCCTCATCCCATGAACACCAGGACTCACAGCAGTTTCTCTAATGTTTATTGTCACTTTTAAAGTGTAGACTTCAAAGTCAGTACTCATGGGTTCCAACCCTAGGCAAACTCTCTATTTCTTTGTATTTTTATCTTGCAAGAAATAGAAAACTAAGGTTCACAACTCTGGATTCACTCATTCTTCATGCCCTTGCCCTACCGCAAATTCATGATTCTAAGGTCATATAATTAATACATATTAAAAGAATTAAATAAAACTTATTTTCCACATGATATTAATGAAAAGAAATTGCTTTAATAAGGACACCCAAACTACAAAAAATGCTAATTTTAAATATTTTAGTAAAATTATTTTAAAAATAATTAAATGTCTTCCATTACTACAGTCACTTTTTTTTATTTTTTTTTATTTATTTTTTTTATTATTGTTTTTGCCATACACTGTCATGATATCACCATGAGTTTACATATGCTTCCCCTCCGGGTCCCCCCTCCCTCCTCCCTCCCCTCCGGGAAATCTCGCTGCACCAGTCCCGAGGATCAATCCTGGGCTGGCGATTGATTAGACACATGACAATTAACATGCTTCAATGCCCTTCTCCCATATCATCCCACCCTTACCCTCATCCACAAAGTCCACAAGTCTATTCTATACATCTGCGTTCCTTTTGTTGTCTCCCATGTTGGGTTCTCATTACTGTCTTTCTAAATTCCATATATATGTGTTAATATACTGTATTGTTGTTTTTGCTTCTGGCTTACTTCACTCTGGATAATGGGCTCCAGTTTCGTCCATCTGAGTAGAATTGCTTCAAATGAATTTTTTTTTAATGCTGAGTAATATTCCATTGTGTATATGTACCACAGCTTTCTTATCCATTCATCAGTTGATGGGCATCTAGGTTGTTTCCATGTCTTAGCTATTGTAAACAATGCAGCGATGAACATTGGGGTGCACGTGGCTCTTTCAATTCTGGTTTCCTCGGTGTATATGCCCAGCAGTGGGATTGCTATGGAAAACAGTGTGGAGGTTCCTTAAAAAGCTGCAAATAGACCTGCCATATGACCCGGCAATCCCACTGCTGGGCAATCCTACTACAGTCACTTTTATATTGACATCTCTAATTTTAATATAACGTGCATGCTCACTCCTGCTTGACTCTTTGTAGCCCTTTGGACTGTCGCCCACAGGCTCCTCTGTCCACTGGATTTCTTATGCAAGAATACTGGAGTGGATTGCCATTTTTTTCTCTAGGGGATCATCTCGATTCGGGGATTGAACCCACCTCTCCTGTGTCTTTTGCATTAGCAGGTGGATTCTTTGATTGCTGAAGTTCCTATTACAATGTGAGCAGTTAGTAATCTTCATTCACTTTCCTGTGTTATCATCAGTTTCCTATCTTCTTTTCAAGTAGATACTATCTAATAACATCTAAAAATAATTCCTGTAAAAATTTACAGAGAAAATAAATGAACACTTGCAAATATCAAAAAGCCAAAATGTGCCAGAAACTGAGAGAAGGTAACCACTGATGCCACTGCACTGAAAATCACAGTAGTTATCCAGCAAAGAAGCTAACGCTGAGAGAGACAAATTTTCTTTTCCCCTCACCCCAGTTCATGAACAGAGCTCTGAGTCTGTCAGAAAAATGAGTAGCTTCTCTAGGGCAGTGGTCCCTAGTTTTTGAGGCAACCACACAGTGAAAATTGCCCTTGAATCTAGAATTTTTTCCACTTCAGTATTTACTGTTGGTAATTTTACTTCTTCCTTTCTAATTTGGATGCCTTTTATTGCTTCATTATTTTGACCCAAGCTTCCAGTACAACATTGAATGATGAAAGCGAGATATTTTTTTGGTCCACTTTCTGATCTCAAGGGAAAGCTGAGATTTTTCACCATTGTGAAAAATGTTAGCTGTGTATTTTTCATGCATGCCCTTTATCACGTTGAGGAAATTTCTTTATGCTCCTGGTTTCCTGAGTAATTTTATCACAAAGGGGTTTTGGATTTTGTAAAATGTTTTTCTTGTGTCATTTGGGATGGTTGTATATTTTACTCCTTCAGTCCTCTAATGTAGTGCAGTAATTAATTGACTTTCTTATGAAACATCTTGCATTCTTTTTTTTTTTTCTTTTAAAAAGATTTTATTAAAGTTCTTTGCAGAGCAACATTCTGATTCCAGATCCAGCGGCCAAGGAGACCTATTATGCTGTGGGTACCAGCTGGGGCATGGCAGGTGGCTCTGGCTTCCCACCCTTCTGTTCAGAGATGGGGGTGGTGGGCAGTATTTCATCTTTGGGTTCCACAATGCTCACGTGATCAGGCAGAGGCTTCTTAGGGCCAATCTTACCAGTTGGGTCCCAAGGCAGCATGATCTTTACCTTGATGCCCAGCACACCCTGTCTGAGCAGCACGTGGCGCACAGCGGTGTCCACATAGTAGTTAACAGGGTCCCCACTGTGGATCATGAGGCCATCCACAAACTTCATGGATTTAGCCCTCTGTCCTCGGAGTTTCCCAGACACCACGACCTCGCAGCCTTTGGCCCCACTCTCCATGATGAACCGCAGCACCCCATAGCAGGCCCTCCGCACAGCAAGGCCTCCTAGGAGCTTGTAACGTAGAGATTCTGCCTGCACAATGGCACACAGTCCTCTTGTGGCTACCTTCTCAGCGTAAAGCTCTACACTGCCTTCAGGGAAGCCAAATCTCTTCTGAACCACGGCAGTTAATTCTCAGATCCGCCGGCCCTTCTCACCAAGTACATTCTGTGTCCTGGTGGCCAAGATAATGATTTCTGTCCTGGTTGGTGTAACTCGGACTTCAACTCCAGAGTACCCATCTTCAGCCAGATCCCGAGTGAGAAACTCATTCAGTTCAGCTTTGAAGATGCCATCAGCGACAAACTTCCTCTTCTTGGAAATTTGCACGGGCATCTTGCCGCCGCGAGCCGCCAAAAGGAAAGCACATCTTGCATTCTTAAGATAAATCCGTGCAGTCATGGGCATTATCCTTTTCATGTATTGTTGCATTCACCTTGCTTATATTTTGTTGAGGATATTTTGCATCTATGTTCATAAGGGGTATAGTCTGTAGTTTTCTTATGGTGTCACCATCTGGTTCTGATAATGAAGTAATACCAGCAACAGAATTAATTAGGAAATATCCCCACCTCTTCTTTTTTTGGGAAGTTTGACAAGACTGTGGAACATTCATGCAATCATACAATCAGCAGAAGTGGAATGTTCATACAGTCCTGGTAGATTGTAAAATGGTGTAATCACATTAGGAAAGAGTTTGACAGATTATCAAAATGCTGTATTAGTCAGGGTTCTCCAACGAAACCACCTCTAGGACATACATAGACAGAAATTATTACAAGGTATTGGCTCATGTGATTGTGAAGACTGAGAGTCACAGGACCTGCAGTCTGCAAATTAGAAAACAACCCAATTAAACAGTGGGCCAAAGAACTTAACAGACATTTCTCCAAAGAAGATATAAAAATGGCTAACAAACACATGAAAAGATGCTCAACATCACTCATTATCAGAGAAATGCAAATCAAAACTACAATGAGGTACCACTTTACACCAGTCAGAATGGCTGCCATCCAAAAGTCTACAAGCAATAAATGCTGGAGAGGATGTGGAGAAAAGGGAACCCTCTTACACTGTTGGTGGGAATGCAAACTAGTACAACCACTATGGAAAACAGTGTGGAGGTTCCTTAAAAAGCTGCAAATAGACCTACCATATGACCCAGCAATCCCACTGCTGGGCATATACACCGAGGAAACCAGAATTGAAAGAGCCACGTGTACCCCAGTGTTCATCGCTGCATTGTTTACAATAGCCAGGACATGGAAGCGACCTAGATGCCCATCAACTGACGAATGGATAAGAAAGCTGTGGTACATATACACAATGGAATATTACTCAGCATTAAAAAAAAATTCATTTGAAGCAATTCTACTCAGATGGACGAAACTGGAGCCCATTATCCAGAGTGAAGTAAGCCAGAAGCAAAAACAACAATACAGTATATTAACGCATATATATGGAATTTAGAAAGACGGTAACAAGAATCCAACATACGAGACAGCAAAAGAAACGCAGATGTATAGAATAGACTAGTGGACTTTGTGGATGAGGGTAAGGGTGGGATGATATGGGAGAAGGGCATTGAAGCATGTTAATTTTCATATGTCTACTCAATCGCCAGCCCAGGACTGATGCTCGGGGCTGGTGCAGCGAGATTTCCCGGGGGGGAGGGAAGAGGGAGGGGGGTCCCGGAGGGGAAGCATATGTAAACCCATGGTGATATCATGACAATGTATGGCAAAAACAATTAAAAAAAAATAATAAATAAAAATTAAAAAAAAAAAGAAAGAAATGCAGGCAAGCCCAAGATGTAATCTGAAGGCCTATCGACATGATCAATCCTCAGTAAAACTCAACCATTATGTCACAATGGGCCTTTTCTGAACAAAAATACTACACACCCACAATGATGCATGTTTCTGCTTGTAAAAAGGTCATGCTCTGTGTGACTCCCATCAGGAATGAGAGAAGGCATAGGAAACCAGGGCATGGATTTCTCCAGACTCCGCTGATGTGTCTTTCCCCCTTACTGCCCAGTGTCACATCCTCACACAGTCACTGTAGTAAATCTTAGCTGTGAATACAACCATATGCTGAGTACTGTGAGTCCTTGGGTGTTGGGGATGACTCCAAGTTGGTAATAGATAATGCAGCATCGAAAAAGAACACCATATCCAAAAATTCAATTGTCCTTTGTTATATCAGTTCAGTTCAGTCACTCATGCATGTCCTACTCTTTGCCACACCATGGACTGCAGCACGCCAGCCTTCCCTGCTCATCACCAACTCCTGGAGCTTACTCAAACTCATGTCCATCAAGTTGGTGATGCCGCCCAACCATCTCATCCTCTATCGTCCCCTTCTCCTGCCTTCAATCCTTCCCAGCATCTGGGTCTTTTCCAATGAGTCAGTTCTTTGCATTAGATGGCCAAAGAATTGGAGTTTCAGCTTCAGCATCAATTTTTTGTTATATATGCACCTTTGTTATATATGCATCTCATATTCTTTCTTAGAGCCAAACTGATTATGATTTTTTAAGGTTAAAATTTTAAGTCTAAGATTTACAAGTTCAGGTATTTATTAATAGTGACAAATATAATACCTTAAAGTTTTTCTCTTTTCAACTAAAAACATCGGGCAATCTCAGCTATCATTAAAAATCTGCAGTTATTTCTCCATACCAGTAGTTGTATGTAACATGCTGCTTTTTACTGGATTAGAAAAATAAAAGACTCCTATATAAGAGAAGGATTGACCGATATGGCTGGCTGGAGACCAACATGAAAACAGAGAATATCTCAGGATTCAGACCCAGGAATGTGCACATTAAAGAAAAGAAATATTTCAACTGAAGCTTAAAAGGGAAGAAGATATGTCTGCCTAGGGACACAGAAAAATGTGTGTCTTCTGTAGTTATTCTGTTATTTATTACATAATGCTGCTTTAGCTATTTTTCTAAAGAGAAATATTTTTTAGCAGAGCCTGAAAGTAGGAGGGTGAAATTTTTCAAGTTTTCTCCTCAATCAGATGAACAGAATAGCCAGGTGCTATTAGTGTAAATCCAGTTCAGCATCCTTCCTGAGAGCAGCCTCTTTGTTGAAATACAGAAGGATAAAAATTCAATAGAAACTGATTACATGTGACAAAGTCCCTAAAATTTAAAAACATTCATTGAACACTAATTTGCTCTTTAATAAAAAGTAAAGAAGAAAAATCAAAATTTCTTTATCTAAAATACTGAATTGTAGGCTACAAATTAAAGATCTAAACAGACTGAAAGTAGCTATTTCTCAGGTTTATAAATAACACACTTTTTTCTACTTTCTAATAAATTGTACAGATCACAAATCAGATGCTATAGCATGGTTAATGAAGGAAGACATTGGAGATAGTATAAATGTGCCCATGGAGATACCCAAACCTTTTATGAATCTAAAAAGCAAATGATTCCTTTCCACGATTTTAAAGATATTTGCAGAAGAAAGTCATTTAAAAATAATACCTGTGTTTTTCATAAGAGAAGAGATTAAATTGGCCTACTTAAGTTGTACAATAAGTATATTTCACTTTATATGATAATTTTTAAAGGTTAATGTAGCTCCAGAGGATGAAAAGTTGATATGATGGTTCCAAGTTAGAAGTTTTGTTCTTTTAAAATATATAAGAATTCTTGAAGCACCACTATCTTGATTATTTCAAATTTCTTGACACATTTATATTCTTTACATAATGCTAATTCACCATGGGAGAAATTTTCTTAGCTCCCAACTTTTAATTTCTATATAATCCCTATCACTGTATTTTGTGTAGCTTTACTTTTTATAAACTTTATGTCAAGAAGCATATTAGATCACTTATTTTCATTGTTTATGTTCTTTTCCTTTACATCACATCTCATATACCTAGGAATGATATAAATTATGGGCAAAGAGAGAGAATTCCATCTATATTTATCTAATTATCTAAGTACATAATTTTTACTATGTCATATCAATCAAGTCAAAGCTGTCTTATAGATCAACTCAAAAGTTTGGAACTTAAAAAAACACTCAAATTAGTAGAAACGTAGTTGAATATTGACTCACCTACACAAACATAGTTGAGTATTTCATAACAACCACAAAGAAGAGTAGTCTAGAGAAATGCATACTTCATTCACATGAGAAAAGATTATCTCTAGAGCTAACTTCTTAATACCTACATTCTGTTGCCCATATCTAAGTGTGAGGACAAGTGAGAAGTTGACATATCTTACAGAATCTTACATTCCCAGGTGGCTCAGTGATAAAGAATCTGCCTGCCATTGCAGGAGACTCAGGTTCGATCCCTGGGTCAAGAAATATTCCTTAGTGGAAGAAATGGACAGAGTCCCGTGGACAGGGGAGACTGTCGGGTTACAGTCCTTGGGTCACAAAGAGTCAGACATGACTGAGTGACTGAGTACACACACACACACAGAATCTTATAATGATGCTTATTCATATTTTAGAGAAGGAGATAGCAATCCATGTTTAGCAGTCCTTTAGTGAAATAATTATTTTCTGGCTTTTGAAAATGTTGGCTATTGGTGAATTCTTTTGGCTATTGAGAAAATCTGAAACTGTGAATGAGGTTGCTATAAAAATAAAGTTAGAGTTTTTAAAATCCAATTTTAAAATTCACATTTACACACACAGTGGAGAATTAGTGCTTCATATTTCGAATACCATGTTGTAAAGATTTTCTCTTTCAGGGATGTTCAACCTCCAGTATGAGAAATATTTTCAGTTCAAACCATAAGTGATTAACATACCTTTTGTTAGTTTAGGGAAACTTGGGATTATCATATATGATAAATTAATGACCATTAAATAAAATTAAAAAAATAAAATCCAAATTTATTGTCAATCACCTGGCCCTAAAATAAACTTTGTTGCTGCTGCTCAGCCGCCCAGTCATATCTGATACTTTGCGACCCCATGGACTGTAGCACCCCAGGCCTTCCTGCCCCTCACCATCTCCCGAAGTTTGCCCAAGTTCGTGTCCATTGCTTCGGTACAAAATAAACTTATGTACTATGAAAGGAGAAACTTACATCCTGGTACTGTACCCTAAACAAAAGTCTTGCTGTTCTTTTTAATATGCGTTTCTCCTTTAGAAGGAGGCTGTCAGTCCCCAACCACATTCCTCCAATGAGCAAGCCGCCCTCACCCGGAGTCACTAGTGCACTGAGAGTCACTCAGGGCAGAGGAAGCTTCCAGTGCTCTGCACTCTAGGGAGCTCCCTGTGACCCCTACCCCATGTTTGCCTTATTGCCAGGGTCCAGCCTCGGCGGGGTCCAGGGGTCTTGAGGGATGGGTGGCGTCAGCGGAAGAAGAACTGAGCTGAATCGATGTGTGGTGATGGAGCAGTCTCCCAGTTTATTGTTGTTGGTTTACAGTTTTTATAGCCAAAAGACATCCCCATTACATCACCTATCGTTCTATACAATTTTTTGTTTTCTACCTCCCATAGCAACCTTATCATTGAGTTCATTCCCCAAACTATCATGAAACATTCCCTTTGCAGAAGTCAGATTTTTATGTAATTAGATTTAACAATAGTATGTTTACCATTTGAATGTCTTCAGTATACTTCATTCAATCATGATAAGTACATCAACCTAAGTAGAAAGGTTACATTTCTCTTATCAGGTATAACTATGTAGAAGCTAGAGGGAAGGGCTTAAGCTTGAGACTGTTTATTCTAGTAACCTACTCAAGTTCTTACCAGAAGAGGAAAGAGGACAAAGAGACAGTTTAGAGAGAGGAAAGAGAACTAAGAGACAGTCAAGCAGCACTGCTTTAGCAATAAAACCCTATTAACCTTATAACTACTATAATGAATTCCTATGTCTATATATCCTAAAGCAATCAATATCTCCAACTATGCTGGCCACAATTATGAGCATTCCTAAGTCTCAATCGAGCCTGATTTCTTCAAGGAAGCGAGCCTCCTCCGTGGAGTGGTCAGGGGAGTGGGAGGTGGAAAGGTGACCCAAGTACGAGCCTTTCTGGTGGTGGCCTTGCCATGACCCCCAGAGAACTCTTGGTAAACTCCCCAGTAATTAGTAGGAGGACTAGTAACCTATTTAAATGTCCCTTTCATTCCTCCTTAGCCCCCGGGGAAGGTGATCCACCTTCCTGGATCCTCTGGTCGATAAGGTCTGGGGGGATTATCTCAGGACGAATTCTTTCCAACTGTGACTGACCTACTGAGATGAGCCAATGTTCCGAGCATGGACAGAACTTCCAAGAAAAATACCAAGGTGGGGCTTGCCCAGGATGCCCCGATAAAGAAAGTCAGCTTTGCAATTTCTTTCTTAGTCTCGTGACCTTGTCATCCGAGCAAGGGGGCATCCTGACGGCTCCCGGCACCGTATTAAGACAGACACTTCTAAGCCAGCCGCTCCTCATGCTGGTGGAGCTGTTTCAGGGCTGTAGCTGGTCTGGGCGGCCCTGCCCGCTGAACAAGAGAAGCTCCAAAGCAAAGGTGCTGGGGGAGCGTTCTCCTGTGCAAGGACCTGGCCAGAGTCTCGTTTTCCTTATTCTTTCTAGATCCGTTCCCCATGATCCGGCCTGTTTTTCCTCTCCCATGCCTTGTCTCCTACCAGAGTGCGGGCATAGCAGCTTGCAAACTGTCACCAACTTGCCCGTTCTGCGTAGACCTCTTTGATGCCCTGCCAAAGCCCATGCCACGCCCGCTCACGGTCCATTCCAGCCTGACATCAGGCTGCTTGCTCTCCCGTTTCCAGCTTCGGCTGTGCTGGGACCTCCGCGCTCACTCGGGGCCTCCTGGATTAGCGCAGCAAGCGGCCGCTCCGAAGGCCTCCTTCCCCAGGCAGCTCAGCCTTCAGCCACTGCTGCCGAGGGACAGTACTCACGGGACCGTGGCCTTAGACGCGTCCCGTCAAAGACATGTTTGTTGGCAGAAAATAAAGTCCACGTGATTTCTTTCCTATTATCAATTTGCTTAAACTGCTTTTCTGAAAAAAAAAAATTGCTTTTATTTTTGTCGTTCAGTCTCTCAGTCGTGTCCGACTCTTTGCGACCCCATGGACTGCAGCACGCCAGGCTTCCCCATCCTTCACTATGTCCGGGAGTTTGCTCAAACTCATATCCGTTCTGTCGGTGATGCCATTCAACTATCTCATCCTCTGTAGACTCCTCTCCTGCCTGCAATCTTTCTCAGCATCAGGAGTCTTTGTTTCCTAATGAGTCCGCTCTTCGTGTCAGGTGGTCATAGTACTGGAGTTTCAGCTTCAGCATCAGTCCTCCCAATGAATATTTTGTGCCTTGTCACTGCTATTCTCCATTTATTCTGGAAGTGTGCAAGTTCTTTCCAAACGGAGTAGTGTGGCGACATCTGGTGGTCTTTCTACAATATTAAATCTCACTATTTATCAGATTCCTGAATGCCATACCATTGTTATCAACATTAAGACAGGAAAAGCACACACACACAAAAAATGATAGGAAAGGCAAGACTTTGTTCAGTTACTAGTTTATCCTTAAAAATGCTTCCATAGCATCAATCATGAGGGTCTGTTCCAAAAAAATAAAGCATATAACATCATATGACAAGTTGCCTTTTGTGAAACAAAATTTTCCATTCCTATGAAGTAAATTTCTAAAGCAACATTTAAAAAAGTGCTTATCTTACCTAGACCATATCCATGCTTGGAAAGTGAAAATCCTTTAGATTATATGTATTAGATTTAATAATAATTATAGTTATCACAATGCAATTCACTTGATAAATGTTCTATATGTATTTATTGGATGTATTCCAGACATTTATTTAACATTTTAGATGAGTTAATTTACATCAAAAGAAATTTATGTTATAATAGATCCTGGAAATTAGGAATTCATCAAATAAATATTTTTATGTTGCATCAAGGAATAAAGGAAAGCAAAGAAGGTAAATTTGCAAAATAATATGAGAACAGCTTATATGTGTTTAAACACAGTTTTCATGCTAAGTTTTAGGGAAAAAGGACATATCTAATTCTCTGCAGACAGTCGTAAAATAACCGACATTTCCAGTTATGTAAATCATTGCTACAATATGACATTTCAAAAATGTGACTTTAGAAATCATTGAAAATAATTTGTGACTAAAACAGCCTACAACAGTGTTTCAAAAGTAATTAATAACATTGAATAAAACAGTACATGATTATTAGTAAGTATGATATTTCCACTAATTTAATACTAACAAGTGGCAGGCTATGAATTTCAAGAAAACTTATGAGGTAAGTTTTAATTTTATAAAAGCTTAGTGGGGCTCAGCAAATCACATTAAGTCCCAAAGCAAAATCAAATTTTATTTTTTTCCATATTTTAACAGTGCTCATTTAATTACATATTTATGATCATCAAAATTTGTAATTGATATGGTAAAGGAAAAAAATCTATTCTGTTATTATAAAGTAGTAATATATATGAGCTTTTTATTTAAAAATAGAATTTCTTTTTTTTCTTTTTATTTGTGTTTTTTTAATTTAATTTTTTTTCTTTACATTATCGTGTTGGTTTTGCTATACATTGACATGAATCTAAAAATAGAATCTCATCAGCATCTTAAATTTAACAGTGCTCTGCTTCTTTTTTAATTTCAAATTAGGTACAGTCAAAGTCATAGCTCACAAGATTGAAAATGAAGACTGACAAATATTTACCTAGATCTCTGATAGGGTGAAGTAACTATGAGGTAGATTGAGAAAAAGTCACAGACTTTAAAGTACTGCAGTCTCTCTCTCTCTTTTTTCCTTTAACAGATTTTGTAAAATTAGTTTGACTGGAGCTTTATAATGTGTTGGTTCCTACTGAACAGCAAAGTGAATCAGCCATACATGTACATACAGCCCCTCTTGTTTTGGATTTCCTTCCCATCTGGGTCACTGCAGAGCACTGAGTAGAGGTCCTTGAGCTATCAGTAGGTCCTCACTAGTCATCTGTTTTTACATAGTCCTGTGTATATGCCAGTCTCAATCCCCCAACTTATCCCACCCTCCTCCATCCCTCCTTTAGTGTCCATAGTCTGTGTCTCTATTTCTGCTTTTGAAATAAGATCACCTATACCACTTTCCTAGATTTGATATATACACGTGAATATATGAAATTTGTTTTTCTCTTTCTGACTTACTTTACTCTGTATGACAGATTCTAGGTCCATCCATATTTTTACAAATGACCTTATTTCATACCTTTTTATGGCTGAGTAATATTTCATTGTATATATGTACCCCCATCTTTTTTATCTATTCATCTATCTTTTATTAATTAATATACCATCAGCTTTAGTGGATACTGGAAGCAGGATGACCAACCCACTGAGTCTAGGAGGCAGACCATCGAACTTAAGATTATTCTCAAAACTTAAGACCTCACAGAGTTTATCAAATAAGTCTGAATATGTCTAAAGAAATATGTTCAAACTATTTCATATTTTAACAAAATTTTATCCTAATTTTTATCTTTACAAATATTTCACAATATTCCTCTTTTCCATTTTTAGATTAATTTGATGTTATCTTCTTGGGCCAGTCAAAGAAAATTATTCATAGTGTGATGGTTCTCCTTAATGTATTATTACAGATAATAGGGAACTGAAATGTTGCTTAAATGGAAGCAAGACATTTTTCCATCTTACCAAATTAGTTCAATGTTTAAGTAAATATTGTATAAATTGATGCTTTTTAAGTACATGAAACATTTCTTAAAAAAATATTTCATTACTATAACCACTGCAGAAGAGAAGAATTTATTTTTATGGTGTATATTAGAAGATCAATAATATCATAAATAACAAGTTGCATCATATATAAATGGTGAGAATGAGCAAGTTAGATAATGATTTCATTAACTCATTTTAATTGTGACTTGGGGAGATGAAGATGCAGACAACTTGATGTATGTCCTGAAATATGTCATGTTAAAATATAATGAGTTGTGAATTATATTTCTGAGAATTACTTTTGGACTCCTAGTGAGATGGAGAATTGCTTCATTATGCCAGGAAAGTATGACACCAAACCCATGCTATTAATCTATAGACCAGTAAATGATTAGTCTCAAAGTGTGGCAATTTAAAATATTTTATAAAAAGTCACCATAAATGTGAATGCTTTGGTAAAATGAAATGTTATGTCTTCACAAGTTTGAGTCAATTTAACTGATAATCATTTGAATTTTTGAGTTTCTTTTTTGCTATATTTGGTGGTTTAACACTAACTTAACAGATTAAGTCTCTAGATTGTCGTTACTCTCAATATTGTTTGCCTGGGCTTATTGTTTGTTTATAAATTTATGTCATAACTATGGAACATGTGAAAACTAAACCAAGACTATAAATTGGGATAAAGTTCTATATTGCATTTTATCAAACATTTGGATTTTCATATTTAAAATTAATTTTCAGAACCATTAACTTTTAATTCCAGAGTCAGGTGTTGGTCTTATACAGTTGTAGGTAAAGTATTTAGTAACAATTTAGCAAACAAAATTAAATCATTTTGTCTGGAGAATGTATTTTGGTAGAAGTAGGAGACATACTCTGAATACAAGACTATATATTTGATAAGTTATATCATACAAATGAAGAAAAGCCTTAAAATTAGAGCCCTGGCCTTGGAAAATAGCACTTAGGTTAAAATATTTTATGGCACAGGCTCTATGGTGAAAATATTAGGGTTCAAATTTAAAATCAGATGTCAGTAAGCTTTTAACCATGAGCAAGTTATTTTACCTCTCAGAGCTCATATTCCCTTATCGACAACATGAAATGCTATCCGTACCTACCTCATAACACTCTTGTAGGGTTACTGAGGACTTGTCAAAGGCCTATGTATGGTAAACGCTCAGTAAATTTAACCATTATCATCAACATTATTATTAAAACCATGCCATATGCAAGACTCATTTCTAAATGCCTGATGAAATAGAAAGATGAATAAGTCATGATCCCTTCTCAAAGGAACAAGTCCATGATTAAAATTATGATAATATGATCAGTATCTGCATCAGCATTTATCTTTTCTTCAGACAAAAATGTCATGGCAGAATGAAAATGGAATTTTAAATCAATCAATCTGTAAGAATGCAGTGACACTAGAAAGGCTTCTACATTTTATAATTTTAAAAACTGCTGAAATAGATTAAATGCCAATATCATTAGGTTTACTTTTTAAAAAGCAAGAAGGAAGACAGGCTAAAACCCAAGAGATGCACATGAGAAGTTAGCTGAGGATATAAGAGAGTTCCAGAAATCACTAACTTAGAAGTAGTGTAACTATGGAGAATGTAGGACTCGTGAAGTAACCCGAAGGATAGCTTGCGAATGAACCCTTAGGATCTGGGTGTGCGTTCCTACCTCACTTTCCATCTCACTGAATAGCAAAATAAAATGCAGTGTCAACTTCCAAGATATGGCCCAGGGCATGGAGAGGAAAAGTAAACATGACCCGGGGCTGCAAAGGAAAAGTAGTCTTTCATCCAAAACCTCTCAGAAGCTATGAACAGCCATACTTACAAATACAACATGCCCAGCCTCCTCTGCCCCCCACAATCAGAACAAGCTGACTATAGTAATCAGGAGCCAGTGTACATTTCTCTAAAATAAGTATGAGTCAGCGAAAACCAATAAATAATTTATCCAAATCGCTGTTATCTCAGGCACTACAGTAAACAGAGAAAAGCTAAAACCAGAGGAAACTCATATAATGTAGTCATTATTTCTTTAACACAGTCATCATATAATCAAAAAGTTGTTCTGCCATTATATTGTCGTAAAGAAAAAGCTATCTTTAAGAAAAAGCTATCTTCTCCATCCCGATATTAAATTTAATCTTGATTGCTTTTCTAAACTATCTTTCAGATAACGATCTAGTGTCTTCCTGTTTCTTTTTAAATCACTTTATTTGAAGCATGATTGACATATAAAAAATTTGTGCATGTTTAATATACACATCTCTATGAATTTTTGGATAAATACACACCCATGAAACCTTCACCACCACAACGATCACAGATATACCCAAGTACCTCTCAAAATGTCTGCCAACTCCCATTATTATCAATGATGTTTTTGTGATTGGAATAGTTAACATAAGATCTGCTCTTACTCAAAATCCAAGTAGTTTGGCAGGGCGTTGAGGGGTGGGGGGAGGAATTTAGGAGCTAGAGCCAAGTGTAATGCAAGTCCTGGTGTTCTATTTCCATTTCCCAACACAGCTCTCTTTTGCTGAGGTGGAAATGATCCAATCCACATAGGAGTCTTGAATTTTGGATGGACACAAAGTCCCTTGATGACTATTTTTTTTATTTTTTTTTTGGTGGTGGTGTTAATAGTAGTGGTCGTTAAAATTTATTTTTCTCCAACTAAGTCACAGTAAGAATCTAGCAACTGACTTTCAAAAGGACGAGTATTTTATGTAATAGATTTAGGGAAATAGTAGTTCTTGAATTTCAAATTTGGGCCTTATATTTCCCTCCCATTGGCCATTCAAAAACTTTGTGGCACAGAATAGGTGCTTGAGCTCTTCAGAGCTGTTTCTAGGTGATGTGGGGCTAAATAAAAAAGACTTGTGGGTTTATCTCTGGCTTTGCAGCTGCTGTTCACTATCCTAAACAATCAAGATGCCATTTTTAGCAATTAAGAGCAAAAGAAGAATATTTATTCCATATCTATAAGATCTTATCATGTCAATTAAATTATGTTTACTAATATAACCTCTTGATCAATCCACCCTTTGATTAGCCAAGTCTGTGGCTTAACTGTTTAGCAATTTAACAAAGGCGTAATGAAAACCTGGTATTCGTCATGCATTGTTCTATGCTCTTAGCAGACATCCACGAGTAAAAGGAATATAGATTTCTCAGAGAAGCACAAATACAATTATCCTCATTTCTTCCAACTCCTGATAGGTAGTTTTGGCTTGAATCTCTTCTGTTGACATTCAGTACTTAAAATATTTATATTTACTATATGTTTGTTCTGTGGTCACCCCTTTACGCTATGCTCTGTCCCTTTAAGTTTGGTTTCATCCTGTCCACATGATTACAATAAATCAGCTACAAAAGTACAGAGAGCAGGTAAACCACCATAAAAATGATTTAAGTCCTTGTTTTTAATATGTCATATTATATTAGAGCAAGTAATTAAACTTTCATGACTCTTTTTCCATAATTTCTAAAGTTCAAAGTAGTTAAAATCATAATATAATAGATTTCCTCTAATGCTATATCTAAACATTTCTGAATATTTGAATCTTGTATTTGATCTAAACCATGTGAGTTCAGACATAATTAATGTGGTAATGGAGGGAAAGATAATTTTTTTTTCTTCTTTCAACAAGACCCCTTCTGAACTTTACTCTTTAGGAAACTCTCTTTAACATTTAGAAAAATTATGAAAAATTATTGTGATATATGTAATCTCTTACTGTTTAAATGCAGAGAAAAAACAATGATGATTGGAATGCTTCTTATTTGAAATTTGATTTTGTTTTTGTGTTGTATTTGTTCCCAAATCTTTTAAAAAAGTAAAATGAACATTTGCTAAGGTTTTTGTTATGACTGCAACAACCACTGGAAATTTAATCTGCAAAGTGCTACATTAATTTCAATTAAAATTTATAAATTAAATTTATAAATACACCAGTACTCTTCCTTTTCTTTTCAATGCTATTATTCCCAAAGCTATGACGAAAGCCATTAATCTGGGCAATATCACCAGGATCAGACACTGACTACTCAAATTAAATTTCCTTAGCCAATAGTTAAAAATTTCTCACTCAGTCATGTCCAACTCTCCATGACCCCATGGACTGTAGCCCTCCAGGCTCCTCTGTCTGTGGGATTCTCCAGGCAAGAATACTGGAGTGGAATGCCATTGCCTTTTTCAAGGGATCTTCCTGACCCAGGGATCGAACCAGGTCTCCTGCACTGCAGGCAGATTCTTTACCATCTGAGCCACCAGGGAAGTCCCTCAGTAGCCCTACCTTAAAACACTTTTAGGAGAATGAATATAATTTTTCAAAAACAGATTGAAGAAAACCATTTTCCTTCTTTTATAAGGAAATCATATCTGACCGGTTAGATTATAGATAGACTCAAAAAGTACTTTCCTAAACAGCAAGGGTCTTGATATTTAATTCAAAGATTTTTAATAAAGAATGATGACTATGTACTTAAATTGGTTAATGTCAGAAGGTATGCCTTAATGGTCAGGCTCATAATTTGAATTTTTCCCCTGTCAGTATTTCAATTTAATTATCTTTTACTGCTTACAAAGAATAGAGATGTAAAATGATTCTGTTTTTCTATTCTGAGTCTCTATATGTCCTCTAATTCTGCTTGCATACTTCTTTACTGCATTTTATCATTTATGAGGAATCAGGTTAGCTTTCTAACATTTTACCTGAAAAATATCTTGTCCATATGTACAAGTTTGATAAGCATGTTTCAAAGTTACCATAGATGAATATCCTACCAATTATTTTACCACTATTTAACTCATTAAAAAAAAATACACCCTGAAATTTATAAAATAAAAACAATGAAGGAAAAAGTTTTTTTTATTTTTTTAAAAGAGTAATTAATGAATCCCTGCAAACCTGATAAAAATAGATGGTTTAGTCACTAAATCGTGTCTGACTCTTGCGACCTCCTGGGCTTCAAGGCTCCTCTGTCCATGGGATTCTCCAGGCAAAAATATTGGAGTGGGTTGCCATTTCCTTCTCCAGGGGATCTTCCCGACCCAGGAATTGAGTCAGGTCTCCTGTATTGCAGGCAGATTCTTTACCAACTGAGCTATGAGGGAAGCCCCTCATAGATAAAAATAGATAAAATATTCAAATATATACCTGAAAAATCTTGTAACGACTAAAGAAAATTAACCCATATATAAAACTCTTTGAACAGTGAGACACCAAGCCCAAACAGACTTGATGTTTTATACTCCCCAATATTTTACTCAGAAAGGATATAAAATCTATTATATGCTCCAGAAAGTGGAAATCTTCCAAGCCTTTTATCACTTTCTTTTTTATAAAAAAATTTTTTCTTCTCTCCATCACTTTTTCCTCCATCTTTTTTTCTTCTTTCTCTATTATCTTTACTACATTTTTTTTTTAATTTCTTAGTTTGGTTGACATTAGTTAGTTTAAACAAGATGGTAATAGTCCAATCATAAATGTTTGGTTTGGAATTTACTTTGTAATGATGTCACCAATATTTTCTTTTTCAGGACAGTATCCTAGAACTGAGCAATGGTGTTTTAATAGTATTTTTGTGTTGTATGTTGTTGTTGTTGTTGTTGTTGTCGGTTAGTCATGAATTGTATCTGACTCTTTGCGACCCCATGGACTGTACCCCACCAGGCTCCCCTCCCATGGGATTTCCCAGGCAAGGATGCTGAAGTGGGTTGCGATTTCCTTCTCCAGGGAATCTTCTGACTGAGGAATCGAACCCCTGTCTCTTGATTGGCAGCAGGATTCTTTACCACTGAGCCTGAATGTCATGTTCAGGTTACCTCACACAAAATTATATGAAGTTTATATCATTTTTCCTTTAAAGCCATTCATTTATTTTTATGCAATTTTTTTTAGAATTTTCAGTAAATTTTCATAAGATACATGAAAATATATATTGGAAATATATAAAAATCAAAAGAAATTAAGGCCAAGATACTGAGGCAGAGTCCAGTGTAAAATCTGACATTTTTAAATTGTTTTAAGATTTTGGAAATGTGACAATGAATAGTGTTTTAAAGTTAAACATAACTATTCATAAGGCTATATAGGTTTGATTTTCTTTGCAATTTATTTTGACTTTCTTTCTGGTGGTTGATGTAAAATTTAACAGAGAGTGGGTTAGAAACAAGAACAATGAAGCACAATTACATATGAATTCAACAATAAGTTGATCCTCATTTAGATACTACTCATGTTGAGTTACACTTATGGATAATTATTTTGAATAAATTTTTACTTTCAATAAATTATTTTTATAATGAATCTCTTGATTAAATCTAATGGCTGGAGGTAATTGGCTACAATACAGATATCACAGTTAACTGAAATATTTGGCTACATACATGAATGAGTATATCTTTATGATCCAGAAAAATCTTGATTGTTGACTGAGTACTTGATTTTAACATTAAGTTTAAATAATTAAGCTATACATTCAGCTAATATTGTGAGAAATGATTCATGAGAAATAATTTAAATGGAGCATATATGCCAAAATTTTATAAATCAAAACTATATTCCTAAATTGAATAAGAAGCTTCCCTGATAGTTCAGTTGCTAAAGAATCTGCCTGCAATGCAGGAGACCCCAGTTCAGTTCCTGGGTTGGGAAGATCCCCTGGAGAAGAGAAAGGCTATACCTACTCCAGTATTCTGGCCTGGAGAATTTCATGGACTGTTATAAGTCCATGGGGTTGCAAAGAGTTGGACAAGACTGAGAGACTTTTACTTTCACTTTCTTTCAAATTGAATAATACTTAGGTTAACGTCTAACATTTTGCTTATCCTTTGAGCTATAGTTCTGGATTCAAAAGAAAAGAAAGACTTCATAATTTCTAAAAAGTCTTGTATCTAGAAGTTTGGGAGCAATACAAATGTAATTAATTCTTTTTATTTACCAGAGTGTGGAAACCAACTGGCAAAATTAACTCTGTTCTTTTTTCAAAAGAAAGGTTTAATTCCCATGGAAAATTAGCATTTTTGTTTCTGCAAGAGTCGTTACATTTTATTTTTTAATAATAACGGTGATCTTTATATGTGGATATTAGAAAAGATTTCTAAAATGGACAATATCCAGTTTTGTGGGTCAAGCAGGAACTCATAAACCATGACTAATTGAAAAACATTGTAGGGTTGAAGAGGAGATTTATTTTTTAGATTCAACAGAAAATTTTTAAACAGCTACTATTTGCCAGGGTCTGTTCTGAGTATCAGAGATACATCGTTTAAGCCTTCATGTAATTTATATTCTAAGTTGTGGAAATACCAACCAAGAAAATAAAAATGGAAATACATAGTCTGATAGAAAATAACATGGGACTTGAAGAAGTATAAAATATAGGAGACTATGTGTTGGGGGAAGTTGTAAATTTATGAGTCAGGGAAGGTGTGGCAAGGACATTTAAGGAAAGACGTGAATGAAGAGTGTTGGGGGAGTGAGTCTTGAAACTGAGGAGAGAACTAGGCAGAGGGAGCAGCGCGTGCGGGGCCCGGGCGGGCGGAGCGG